>CM077879.1:17635987-18123487 GCA_039720435.1 Amazona ochrocephala
TCAGTATGGTATCGGATATAGATGCCGTTTTGTTTGTCAAAGTCTGCCATAGCCCTTTAGAGCATCATGCTGAAGAAGACTGTGAATAAAGTTGGTGCAAGAACACAGCCTTGTTTCACACCATTGGTTATTGGGAAGGGCTCAGAGAGTGCATCACCATATCTGACTTGGCCTCTCTGATCCTCATGTAACAGAATAATCATTTTGAGAAACTTAGGGGGACATCCTAAACGTTCCAAGATCTGCCACAGGCCTTTTCTACTCACAGTGTTAAAAGCTTTGGTAAGATCAATGAAAGTTACGTATTGTCCCTTGTTCTGTTTTCTACACTTCTCTTGCAATTGTCTGAGAACAAATACCATGTCTGTGGTACTTCTATTTGCTCTGAAACTACACTGACTTTCAGGTCGAATTTCTTCTCCAATAGCAGGTACTAATCTGGTCAGCAGTATTCTTGCAAGGATTTTTCCAGCAATGGAGAGCAGAGTTATACTTCGGTAGTTTGAGCAGTCTGACTTTGCTCCTTTTTTCTTGTACAAGGTGATAATGACTGCATCACGGAGATCTGGTAGTAGTTCGCCTTGTTCACAACAGTGCACAACTAGCTCATGAAATTTAGCATGGAGTGCTTGACCTCCATGCTTCAAGATTTCAGGTGAGTTCCCATCGACCCCAGCTGCCTTGCCAGTTTTCATCTGCTGAGTGGCCTTCAGAGTCTCTCCCATGGCAGGGACTATATCAAATTTGTTTTTCACCAGTTGTTGTGAGATGTGCTGGATTCCTGAGCCTTGGACTATACGGCTGGCACTGAAGAGAGTTTGAAAATGTTCAGACCATTGATTCAGGATGGAGATTTTATCTCTGATAAGCTTTTAGCCATCTTAGAATCATAGAATCATAGAATAGTTAGGGTTGGAAAGGACCTTAAGATCACTTAGTTCCAATCCCCCTGCCATGGGCAGGGACACCTCCCACTAAACCATGCCACCCAAGGCTCTGTCCAACCTGGCCTTGAACACCGCCAGGGATGAAGCATTCACAGCTTCCCTGGGCAACCCATTCCAGGGCCTCACCACCCTTACAGTAAAGAATTTCTTCCTCAGATCCAATCTAAACTTCCCCTGTTTAAGTTTGAACCCATTACCCCTTGTCCTCTCACTACTGTCCCTAATGAACACTGAGTAGAGGACTTTGAACCTGGTATGTGGGTCCATGCACTGCTTTCAGAGCCTCATAGAATCCTCTGTGGTCACCCAAATCTGCTCATAGTTGAGTCTTTTCTGCTAGGTTAAGACACAACTTGTTCTGGATGTCACGAAATTTCTGTTGGAGTTTACTGCATGCAAGACAAAAGGCTGCTTTTCTTACATGACAGGATGGCTGAGTGAGGTGTGCTTGGTGGGCAGATCTCTTCTTTGTCGACAGTTCCTGGACTACCTGATTGTTTTCATCAAACCAGTCTTTGTTTTTCTTTGAGGAGAACCCTAAGAATAGTTCAGGGGACTGCAGGATGCTATTTTTAATATGTTGCCAAAGCGCTTCAGGAGAAGAGTCTATGGGATGGTCTTCAAGCCTAGTTTGAAGGTTTGCCTAGAAACTGTCTCACACCGCAGCTATTTGGAGATTGTTAACTTTGAGCCTCCTCCTCGGAATGCCACCCCTCTTAGGTGCATAATTCAGAGGTTAAGTTCGCAACGCACAAGGTGATGATCTGTTTGACATTCTGCACTAAGCATCACTTGGGTGTGATGGACATTGTGGACATTTCTCTGGCGCACTAAGACATAGTCAATGAGGTGCCAGTGTTTAGATCGAGGATGCATCCAGGCTGTCTTCAGGATATCTTTCTGCTGGAAAATAGTGTTGGTGATGGTAAGCTGCTGCTATGAACAAAACTCTAGCAAGAGGTGACCATTGTCATTGCAGCTTCCAACACCATGCTTTCCTAGTACTCCTTTCCAAGCTTCAAAGTTCTTACCTACTCGGGTGTTGCAGTCACCAAGGATTACGATCTTATCATCTGCAGCAACCTTTTGAGTGAGGTGGCGCGGATCGGTGTAAAATTTGTCTTTTCTGCAGGGTCAGCTTGGAAAGTTGGGGCATGTATGCTGAAGAGAACAACATATTGCTCATTGCGTAGTGGGAGGCATAAGGAGATAACGCGATCGGAATGACTTGTCAGCAAATTTTCTAGTTTAGAGGTGATGGAGTTTTTACTCAGGAAGCCAGCTCTGGAGAGATGACTTCTGGTTTCGGATTTGACTGACCAACAAAGCATATAGCCAGCACCATGTTCGTTAAGGCTTCCTTCCTCATGAAGACGAACTTCACCGAGAGCAGCAATGTCGATGTTAAGTCATGACAGTTCGTGGGCAATTACAGCAGAACAATGTTCAGGATGCCCACTATCCGCTGTATCAAGCATGGTTCTGATGTTCCAACATGCAAGTGTCAGTCTGGACACACCTTTGAAGGCAGGTGTATGCCTTTATCTCTGTCTTTAGTCAACCGCAACAGAAGATGCCTGTTGGCCGCAGCTAGCCAACCAGGTAGAGGGGAAGATGAGCTTTGGTTAGGCCACCTTTTCTAGGCCTCTCTCCGTATGGAGCAAGCAGTGCTGTCCTTGAAAAAGGCTGCTTGGTCATTCAGGATGTTGCCGAACAAGACTGTCATCTCCTGGGTCAATCTTGAGCGACCAACGTCCTGAACCACCTGCATGCAGGGTTGGATCTGCGGCTTCTAGTGCACCTTTTCACCTGCTGTTTTATCCTTCGCCTTGCTACAGGGCTTTGTAAATGTGAGTAAACCCTTAGGGCCTGCTCAGTGGATTTTTAGGTGAGGCTCAGCGTGCGCAGAACTGACCCCACCCTTTACACCTAAGGTTTATCTGCCAGGGCCTAGCGAGCTTGGGCAGTGACAGCAAAGTCCTCAGGTCGTAGGTTTGGTTAGAGTATCCTTCTCTTAGATGGATGGCCTTACAGGGCTAAACGAGCTCCATCTGCCCGGGTTTGAAATTAGAGTTGTCCTTCTCCTAGGATGGTTGCCCAAAGGCTAGTGAGCCCATCTTGCCCATGGACACACTTTGTCTGACCCTTCAGTTGAGACCTGTCTGGCTTGGGAGACCCTACCGGAGGCATATGCCACTACTAGCATAGCTCTCAACCTCACAAGGGCACGTAAACTCTTTTTGCCATGACAAGGGGGTGTCCTTGAAAGAGTAGCACTCTTAAATTGCTACAGTTCCTTGACATGAAATAATACTTGGATTTCTGTAATGGAGATGCATGCACTGAATGCCTCATAACTGTCTCAGGAAAAAGAGTAATGGTTAATCTGTTTTTTGTAGCCCCTGATGCTTGTACTTAAAAACTTAAGCTTGGCTGCTTTTTACATGTCCAGATTTTCGTCTCTGGTTGAGGATGATCTATTGGTACCTGAGTTTCCTTTTTGTATCTGGCATCATATGGTGGTCAATCATCACTGACCCTCTACAATGCTTGCGTTGTGTGTGGTTTTAAGGTGTGCTATTTTGCTTCTGGCTCTATATTCAAGTAATTCCTTGGGCAATTTGTTGCCAGCTGATATCTGTCTCATTATATAGCCTTCAAGCACCACTCGTTGCTGGTAGACCTTCAAAAGCAAGATTTTTGGGCCAAATGGTTACATGTCCTACTACTGCCAAAAAACCAAACCCTACTCTTCTGTCTAGTTTTGGGTCGGAGGAGATCAAAATCTAGTCTTTCCTCACTTAGTTGCTGTTAGATAAGCTTACATGTCACACCTACCTGAGGGATGATTCTTATTCTCACTGAAGTCTGAATCAGTGCCCTGAAAGAGACCGCAGTACCCTGGGGGCCTAAAGGCTAAGTATTTGAGGCATAAAAAGTTATGTTCTTCCTTATATTCACATACAGACGAAATGAACTGTTTTCAGTGTGTCAGCTCAGATAAAACTGAGGCTTCTAATTCTGTCACCTTTATATGCACGGGTCCTTTTTTTTTATTATAAACACCTCCAGGAGTGTTCTTTTTGAGTCACTGGAATGGTCTAGCAACAGTTTGGCTTCTGGTGCTTGTTATCTTAAAGTACGGACATGGGATATATTTATCTGAGATACATTGAAAATGTATAGCAATACTTATACCTATATATCTATCAAAGAATTTTAACTTAGCAGTCAAGCCAAGGTAGGGTGAGATAGCTGGTAAGACTACTGGCAAATTCCATCCCTGTAAAACCTTTTGTTCCATAAAGGTCAATATGTTTCTCTGTCCACTAGTTGCCATGAAATAGAAAACACTTTTATGCTACATATTAAGAAAGGGTGGATAATTAATAAACCCCAAACATCTCCAAACCCTAGTTGTTAGGAGTTCTTGTAGTTAGCATGGACCTTACTTAGCTTTGTATTTCAGTCTCTTTGGTTTATTGCATTAAGGACAGCACTAAAACAGAGAGACACATACTCCATGGGATATCTTAAAAGGGCAGACAAGATGCACTTGCACAAGCAATGTCTTCAACTTCACTACCTCTTCATATTGTTATAGATTTAATGTAAAAAACACTGAAGACTGTAATTCTGAAAGGTACATCAGTCACTTCTTTTGCCCTTAAAGACTTATTTTATGTCTGTGCTGGTGTTGGAAGTGAAGATGGGTGAGGGTTATCTAAGTAAACAATGAAAGCAGAAATCCTACTTGTTAATCTGTTTTTCCTGTGTTTCTCTATATTAACTCGGAAACGTTTCACACACTGAAGCATAACTGGGTTTTCTAACCCTGACATCTGTCTTCCTGAAGTCTTCCCCCTGCCCTTCCCCCTAAGACAGACTTTCAGTCTACTTTGCAATGATGCCAGCTATTCCTTTTAAACAAGTTTGTTTTTTTTTTTTTTTCTCCTTTACCGTGAAAGAATTAATCTTGCAGAGCACGTGCAAAGAAGAGGGTTAAAGAAACCAATTTAACAAGTAGAAATTACCGAATAGTGATTTCCTTGAAAAAGAAAATCTGGACAGACAAAGATTATATTCATTATTATGAGGCTCTTTTCAGTACCAGAGGCATTAGAAAAGGTATTTATAGCTGACCTTTGAAGAATCATAATTTCTTTCAGCAGAGAACCACAGAATTTTGTAGTAAATCTTTTATTGCATTCTTTCAGTTAAAAATGACATATTTTTTGTAAAAGAAATTCTAAACCAATTTTTAGAAGACCAATGAAGCAATATCATATTGTGTGAATAATTTCTGTTGCTTAAAAAGGTGAAGAAACTCTGAGGATATTTTTTGTCCATGTAAGGTAGCAGATTAAATATTATAAATAAACTTCTAGCATACACTTCTGAGCTTGAACTTTGTACCTTTGCAACACACCAGAAATTTCTTCCTGTTGTCCTGAGGGAAGATTTTTTTATTTATTTTCTCACAGAAGTGTCGATTTAAAGGTTTTCAAAAAGTATGGAACCAGAAAACTAGAAAATAACTATTGTTTCTGAATTACAAGAAAAAAATATAGACTTTTTCCTTCAAGAAGCACTGTAAAAGACTTTGTTTTTCAAAGGTGAGCTTTCTTTCCTTTATATTTGTTCAGATTTTTTGCCAATTAAACCTGCTTTTCTAAACCTACATTTCAGTACAGCACCATGCTGCAAGCTGCTCTTCTTCAAATGTGTATGAATGACTGTACTCACAGTAACTAGAGGCCTTTTAGTATCAGCATGGCTACTCAATATAGATAAAATTTTAGCCATTAGGCTATAATAAAATACGTTATCAATATCTCACATACTTTAACCTCTCAAGTAGCTATATAGTTCAGGTAGCTATATAAAGCAAAAACCAACCAAATAAAACCCAAACAAACCCAAAAGCCCACACATATTAAATTATATTTACTAGATGCCTTAGGAAGCTTCACTACCTAAATGATTGGTACTTCATTATCTTTTTGGGTGCCTTAATCTCATATGGTCTAAAGAAATAATATTAAGAACAAATTTAAGACATTCCTAAAAGATTTTATAGTAAAATGCTCACTTCCTGTTAATTATTTTTAATATAATTTCCCCAAATTACTTCCAGCTAGTTTTACTTTATTTTCTGGAAAAAAAAAAATCTATTACAAAGAAAATCTATGGCAGTGTTACATGATACAATGGCTCCAGCTTTTGAATTGAAAGAAATACCTTTCATTAGCAATCTTGAAACTGAAAGTCACAGCGAAATTAACAGGCCGCTTTTTCCTGTTCTCAGTGTGGCCAGAACACTGCAGAACAAGACATCTGCATTTCAAAATTATAGATTAAAAATTATATATTGAGTTCTGGCATCTTCTGAAGATTTATTTTTCCAAATTTGTGATTACTAAATTATGAAACAAAGTGTGTTCAATCTAAGTGGAGGTGTCACAGTCCATACGGTCTTAACCATGGAGCTGAACAACCTCTGTGTTTCTACTTTCTCTTTTGTCACCTGGAGTTGGCTGCAAATTCGTTATCATAGTATCTTCCAATTAAAACCGTCTTTCATTGAATTAATCATTTTTGTTCTACAGCATTATTGAAAAATAAGAACTTAGTAGGATTGGGGGGTGATTTGTTTGTTTGTTTTGCTTAGGGATTGTAAAAGGAATATAGCAAATGAGAGACCAGCATTTTGGGAATATTTGTCATTTCCAATATTGACAGTTCTCTGAAAGGGAAATTGGCTGGCAAGAACAAGCAACAATTAACTTCTGCTGAACTATAAGGAACAGTACAGGTGCTGTTATTTCATTGTGGTGGGGAGCACAGAGCTCCACTAGAAATCACAACATAAGGGGGTAGATTTTGGGACAGTTGGTTGAAACATGTTCTGTAGGTTTCTATGGTCATAACTGCAACACACAAAATCCAGTTAGCTCTTCTAAGGCTGATAAAATCAACTCATTCCTTAAAGCAGGATTGCAGAGATGTATACGCTACGTGGGACTGGGAAGATACCTGCATATTCTTTGTCAGAGACTTGACACTCGTCTACAGGTTTTACATCTGTCTTAGTCCCAGTATAATTTTCAATGAGCAATAAACAGTTAATCTCAAAAAGGCAGTTAATCCCTATAAGCAATATGGCTTGTGTTTATTAGAAGCAAATATGAAAATACATGATAGTTGCCTTTAGGACACATAGACATGGATCACTGCAGTGCAGTCGGTGGCTTGTTTTACCCTTGGGCCAAGGTCACTGGAGGCAGATCCTCGGAGTGAAGCCAGTGTAATTAGTTGTCACATAGAACCCTCCTAATCATCTGAAGTTAAGCATCTGGATCTCTTTCATGAAGCATGAACCTGAGAGTTCATTAATATTTAATTAGGAGTGTGCAAATAATGACTACTTCATTTTGGGGGCTACCCTGAAAACTTCAAGGGGAAAAAGAAAAAGGCATCTGAACAGTAAAACCAGTGGAGATGGTTTCAGTTGGTCAGTGTTGTAAATCTCTCTTTTCCTCATCCCACAGAACATCCAGATGTGCTAAAGCTCCCACCCTCTGACATTGTTTTATTTTTCCAGCTCCTAAATCACTTCCATGTTTGGGTGGGCATGCAGCACCTTATGCAGATGCTGGCTTAGTCCATGTATATACTGTCTGGGTTACAGGGAATTGCTGGAGTTATGCTGCCTTGCTTTAAATAGGGATATGCATTTTGGTCTATCTTCTCCAAAAAGCTGTCAATTATCAGACATATTTGTAGAAATTTGTATTTTCATGTAATCAATTTTAAAGTGGTCAATGGGATGAAAAGCTATTCAAAGATGTGGAGTACAGATGCCAATGGACAGTGCTGTTACATAAATGCATTAATTAGGAAATCAGAATAAAATTGATGTGGAAGGGCTCAGGATGGATAGAAACTTGGACAGATGAAAAGTTTCTTAAGGGGGAAAATAGCAAAATCATGTTAGCTTGAAAAACATTCTTTTATATTGTTCAGGTCAGGTAAAATAGCTGAATAGAAATGAAATGTATGATTTCTGGGTTATTTCACATCTTATAAATTTCTTCTTTTTTAAAACAAATACATAGTTCTGAAACAAAAATAACAGTAATTCCTTTAGAAAATGTCTGGTGTAATCAATTTTCCCCTATTTCTGATGTTTCATTTTTCAACAGATCTATTTATTCAATTGCCTTGATTAATTTTTTGTAGAACTTGGGTTTGGTACTCTAAGTGGTATAATAATTATTTCAGACACTACATTATCCATGCATAGATCATTTACTTGGACAATTTTGGTGATTTATAAGACATGCTATATTTGTGATAGTAATGTCCTTTGACTTCATCCTAATAAGAATAATTGTCTGCTTATTTAGGGAGTAGGTCTCTGAAATCTTCCACTCTCTTGTTTGCTATGATTTGCCTTGATCTTGCCTCTTAACCCAACCTGCCTCTTTTGTTCTTCCACTGTTCATCTGTCTGTTGGCAGAGACAGAGAGATATGAAAGGCAAGAAGATCGAATTATCCATGACCATGGAAAGTAGGTCAGAAAGCAGTGATAGATTTCTAGTGTTTTTCAGTCTGAAAGCTATGCAGCTGAAAAACCTGTATGTATTAGGTTTTGGGCTAATTAATGTTTTAGTCAAAAACCAGCCCCCTAATTTAATTACAGATTCTTTCACATTTTAACTCTCATTCATTTCCTATAGCTCTAAAAAAATCATCATTGCAGCTGTACATAAACAAGGAGAAATACATATAGCTGTGATTTCCCCTCCTGTGCACTGATGACATTATTCGTGTGAGACTTGTGAGTTCATTAGCTGTTAAACCAAATCTCTGTCTTTTCTCTTTAAGTATTTTAAATATTAAAAGTCATAATCTCTCTGGCCAAGAAATCCGGTAACAACTGATGATGATGCAAATTTGAAAAGCACTCGTTTAATGTGGAAAGGTGAAGATATTAATCTAGCCTTGAGAGGTTTCAACAGCCCTTTTCTTCCTTAATGTCTTCTCCTTGTGAACTGAAAGACTTCAGCCGGCTTTGGTAGCCCTATTCTTATGCATGATCTTTCAGTAGGGAATTAGCAGGGTTGCTTAGGAAAACAGCACAAATAAATAACTCTCACAGCTGGAAGATCAATAGCATACAGTGAACAATATTTAAAAAAAGAAATCTAGTTAACGGGAAGTCGAGTTAACTGGAAGAAGCAAAGACAGTTTAATCCATAACTTCTCTTTATTTAAAAGGAATACCAGTGTCCCAAACTTCCCAGGAAATCTTCTTAGAACTGGATATCCAAAGCATTAATTAAGCACTGAAATAAATTCCATGATTTTCAGTGCTGAAAGAACTAGCTCTGATTTTATGTACTGAACACCCACTTCAGGCTTGATTTGTTTTCCACTGTCACAAGCGATATTTCCTTAGCACTGCAAACTGTAAACCTGGTAAATTGCTGCCATTAAGTGATTGTGCTCTCTGCGTGACCGAGGCAGCCAGTATCTAACCTGCTCCAGTCCTGTGCCCCTTCCCAGCTCTGTGTGACACGTGTGGTGCCAGGCTCAGTGGTGGGAGCGTTGTCTTCTAGAATTTGGAGAAAAACCATCACTTGCTTCATTCAGGGTAAATAAACAATCACTGATCTACCCTGATTCAATGGGAGAATGCACACAAGGCAATTTCTGCCTCTTTCAAGCAGCTTTTTGAGACAGTGAACGCTCATGAGATATTTTAAAATGACAGAGCAGCAAAAAAATGGAATGACTCCTGGGTTGTTCCTGGCAGGTTTGTGCTCCATTCCTGAGCCTGTGTCCTCGTTACCCAGGGAACAAGGCACAAGACATCTCTGCTGGGCACCCGCTCAGGCTGTCGGGTTGTTAGCACAATTGAGGGTGGTGTCTTTAGTAGGGATTGAAAAGTCCCAGAATTTATTTATTTATTTTTAATCTGTAAAAGAGATTAAAAGTGCATCTGCTTTTAGACAGTTTATGGTTGAAGAGTATGTTTTGGAGTGCAAGTTAGATAAGACTGGTGGCAGGATGGATGTAGTGTAGGCTGGGTCAATCACTGAGAGTGCCCACAAGTACATTGGGCTTTCCTGACTTCTGCGAAAAATATTTAAATGCTATGTCAAGAATGCAAGTAGCAATGAAGGAGCAACTGCAGTCTGTCATTCTCATGTTGTTGTGGTATATATAGAAAAATTCCTTTACGTTAGCAAACTTACAGGAAGCTTCCAGAACAAGCAATACTGAGTTTGTGTGGTAGTGAGGGTTTTGTTGGGGAGGCTCTGAGATGCTGAGTGCCCTTTGCTTGTGGCACTTGCTCTGGTGCCATTATTAATATTTACAGAAGGCGGCACCTACAACTTTCAGACTTTATAGGAGGCAAAGTCTTTGTCTCAAATTTATGAGCCACCTCAGAGGAATTCACCAGTGCATAATCTAATGCTATAAATATGAAATTCTCTGTGAAAGAGAGGAACTATGATTCATTATTTCAGAGAAAGACACACTGCGTGACAGTTAGAAATCCTTTTACCTGCTCTGACCCAAGAAATCCCTAGCAAAATCTGTAGTACAGTTTGGCTGTTTATGTTCTGCCTTGCTAGATCATCCTGTGCTCTCTGCTGAGAAATGCAAAACTTCAAAATGGATTAAAAGGATTATCTCTAAAAATGCATGTTTTGCTTGTATGACTGATGACTCTCTAACTAGGAGGTTTATTGCAAATGCTTTCAAAGTTTTGGGAGAGACTGGAATCCCAGTAGCCCAATGCAATAATCTGCAAGTTTGCAGTTGTCCTCCTTTACAGGACAGTATGCTCAGAACAGTGTGACCCAGCAGTGCGTATTTCCAGACCTTACCTAAAATACTTTAAAATCTTTCTTCTGACTCCTAATGAAGGGATAGGATAAGAAGGAATTTACGTATATTTATTATATGTGCATGGTATTTAAATGAAACTATTGAAAGCCTCACACAGATACAGAATAGTGAATAAACTAGCGGAATGACAAACAGGCTTAAACTCTGAAAATGTAATATGTTTTTCCAAAATATAGCATAAAAACTTGTGTGTGTGTGGATGGGAGAGGGTGGGGAAGGAGAGAAATAAATGTTTTATTGGCACTTCTAAGAATGAGTTGTGTAACTTCTTTGTGAGGAATATACTTTTCTCAGAATCATGGCTATAAAACTTTATATCATTATGTGTCCTGTACCTATTTGATGGTCTTTTCATGTCACTGTCTTTAATTGCATAAAACAGAAAAAGGCGAATACAAAATAGGGTGATGTAACTGTTCCACAAGTTACACAAGTTAATAGTTACACACTAGTTACACAAGCTCTGGATTAACAGTCTTGAATAATTCATTGTTGGAGCATGACTGGAGTTTCAAGAAAAGTCAATCTCAAATTACCCTATAACATATCTTTGCAGCAGGGCAACTGACAACTTGTCAGCTTAGTTGAAGAGCTAAGAAAACTCAAACCAACTTTGGCTGGTACTATTCAAAGGAATTTGAAAGGACAAGGAATTCCCAACATGGCTTGTCTTACAGGAGCTGCTCTTCAGAAAGTGAATTTGGGGCTTCCTGAAAATCAAAAGCACTCGATACATTTCAAGTTGGGCACCTGAAGATAAAGTGCTCTCAAACAGCTTTTGAAGTTGACATTGTTATTTTTGTTCTGAGTTTGGTCTCAGTTTTCTAAGCCTTTTGCATTTCTTCTCTTTGCTCTGCCCATTGCCTTTCAGACAGGACAAAAACGTTGTGGGTTCCACGCGGTGTCAAGGTTGCTGTTTTCCAACAGTGAATTCCAAATAGCTGAAGAAAATTAATACTCAGAATTTTGAAATATCAAGCAACATTTTGACTTTGAATTGTTGTATCTTTCAGGTGTTGTTTGTCAGTTTATAGACAATATAGATTAAAAGCTACCAGATGGCCATACTGCTTTTCCAAGGCCTCTTCCCTGCTCTGAACATGTTTTTGGAGAAAACTCTGTACTCCAGAATGATGTGAGGACACTCTTTAAAATAAGCAAGAAAAATATATAAAGTATGTAAGTATATAAAAGCTTTTCTGGTTCAGGGTCTACAGAGTAAAGAGAGAATTCTCCAAGAGGTCAGCAAGTATTAAAGGTGTTGTAAAAAGTTACTAGAGACAACTGGAGGCCAAAATGTGAAGTACTTATTATGGGATGTACTAGTGACAACTTTTATTCAACTCTTTATTTCTATGAACAAAAAACCAGCTGGGCTTTTCCACTTGGGCTAAACTTTCTAGGAAAGAAAACACAGAACTAATGTTGAGGAAGGTCTGAGAGGTGATGCAGGCTAGATCTGAAAAGTTGTGATTATGCAGCATCTGGATGATGTGAAAACTTCAGCAAATAGCTGGGCTGATTCAGGATGACTGTAAGTGATCCAGATGATTGAACTAGGGATTCAACCCTTTCATGAGTATGTAACATGGGCAAAAGGTATGATGAAAGGGCTTGTTCTTTTCCTGCAAGGAGCAGTGAGATTAGGTGCCCTTAAATGTTGTGTTGGTTGTTGGGGTTTGGCATATTTAATTCTCTGGAGATGCTGTCTTCTCTTGTTGCTATTCTGTGGGACTCATTGTAGGCTTGTGCTTCTAAACTTATTACAGTGAATTCGATTTCCAGTTTTGCTGGAAAAAGGTACTGCTTTATGTGCAGTGTGGTGTTTTCTTATGGACTTTGTGCCTGACCTAAAGGAGTTCGCATGTACAAGCAAGTATGAACAAGAATCTTGTCCCAAATGCTGGAAGACAGACTTCCCTTAACCCGCTTCCAGAACAACCTATTTTGCTTGTGGAAGTGTGTAATAACAAGGCCATAATTTTAGTTCTATGTGAGAATATGTAATCTGTAAGGACTGAATATGTGGAGGCTATGAGTTTAAGCAATGACTTACGTGTTTTCATAATGTGCTGATTAACATGAACTAACGTTTTCTGTGAGTAGTATCTGTACCTTATTCTTCTCAAGAACCTTTCACAGGTGTACAGGATGAATATACCACATAAAATTTAGATAAGTGCCATCTGATGCCTGAATATACCTCAAGTAACTACAAGTAGAAATTAAACATCTACATAAAGCAGTAAACCCCTTTTGAACATAAAAACGAGTGCCATTAGCAGCTGGAATTTGCATAGAACCTTTTAAATCTAAAACCACTTTGGCTGCACTTAGAAACTGGCAACATACGGTGGCGGAGCACAGAATCAGGCTATATTTAGTCATGTTTGACAGGTGTAAAAACAAATGTTTAGATGAAAGAGGATGGGTTTTTGATGATACCATATCCTGAAATGAGTATTTTTCCAGAAGTGAAATGCTTGAAGATTTGCCTTTTGGCTAGTGAATATTTTTCTTCCTTAGAAGCAGAGAAATTCTGTGGTGATACAGAGCTCAGTTTTTGCTTACAGGGCTTAACTATGCTCTGATTAAAGGTAGCTCAAAACTACCAAAAGCATTGCCAAAAGTATTAGATGGCACAAATAATGGAAGAAAGCAACTTGAAAAATTGTAACTTTTTAAAAAAATACGTGATAGTACGGCTTAAATGTATAATTCTGTAGGCAAATACTGTGGAAAATCCATCACATAAAAAAGGAGTAGGCATGGAATCATCTCAGTGCTTTACTTGGGGCAAACGCCTTCCTCATCAGACTTGAGTGGAGTGTGCTGGCCCCTCCTGGATGTGGGCTTGGTGGGTTTAGCCAGTACGCAGTTCCTTATTTTAGTGCTGGATCAAGGCACTATTGAGAATTCAGACTGCAGTTTTATCTAGTAAGGGAGATGAAAAGTCATTCAGGTGTATGACATTGGCAGGAAGGTAGGCAGTTCCAAGCATTCTATAGCTGCAGAAAAGTGGTCCACATTTTGGTTTCTAAATTTACAAGGTGCACCCAAGTCATGTATTCAAGAATGTGTCTGTAACTACTGCAGACTGAAATCGGTATTTCTATTACAAGAAAGCTGCAAGTCTCATTTCATGGCATCAGTTTGAGAACTAAGGCCTTAAAACCCCTTTTGTACTAAAAGTTTGTGACTTGTGGCAAAGTGGCTGCGAAGTTGTCACTAATCAAGCTCCTGTGCAAGCAGTGTACTGCTATTTCCACTATATATTTGTATTCTAGCAGTGGGGTGCAGTCGTGAATGTGGTGCTTGTTTTTTGTGGTATTTTCGGGTAGTCTTGGATAGGGTTCTCCAACTGAATGGGAAAGCTCCGCTGCTCTGAAAAATAATGTCTCTTAATTTCTGTGGGAACGAGTAGCAATTTTCTGTTTGCAGGTTTGGGCACTATATTGTGAAAACTAAAACCCAAACCCATGCAATACAGAACATTAAGATGTTATTAAGATGCAAGAAATTCCTTGTGCTTGATAATGGTTGGAAAAGAGTCTGAATATGTCCACAGCTGTTTACCCTGACCTGCCAGGTGCTTCAGGGCTCATGGGCTCTTTCAGAAGCTACTACTTACTCACTGCCTCAGGGTCTACCTCAAGTCCCAGCTCCTACAGGGACAGGGACCACAAAGACTAACTGAAATGGCTCCAAACCGACCTGGTTCACCTTTTGGGTTTCTTTATCAACGCTGTACAGAAATTGAAAAGCATTGAGAGTGCTTTAGTGCTTAACAGTCACCAGCACCATAGCGTCAGTTGTCCAGCAACTTGACTCACACTTCTCCTTCAGGGACGTCTATCAGTTCCTTAGGCAAAATCCTAGAGGTTATAATTTTCATCATGTGCCTTTTTAATTGGTTAATTAATTTATTAATATGCAAAACATGTACACAAAAACTAGTCATTAGTAGCACCACATGTTCAGTACAAGCTATATATATTTGAAAGCTATTTCTGGTGTTTTCAAGACTGAATGTCTATCTCCACACAGTACTGCAAGTAGACACATTCTTCAATGGACTATGGGCATCTTTCCTGTCAGTCTCTACTGCAGATGCACAGCTATGATAAGTAGACTTTCCATTTTTCCTATTTTCATATTCTTGTGTTAATAACCTTTGCCCAGAGTGTTCATCTGGTCAATTGGAATATTTTTACGCTTGGGATGTAAACTAGTTGAGATAGGGACCTGCCGTTACATATGTGTACAGTGCTTTGCACAGTTCTCAATCTGGAGCCACCAGAGCTCTGCTCCTGAAGTGTTTCAAAGCATCTGAATCTGGCAGCAGAATTTAACACTTCCAGTTTGTATCCAGTTGGCATTAACAATCTGTTTCAGTATGTGCCCAAGTGCTGTTTTAGAGATCTGTAATAATCAACAAATTTCTATCATTACTGAGCTGATACTACGGCATTTAATTTCAAAATAGCAGCATGAGCTCACAATTTAAACAGGAATCACTTAGAAATAAGAATGCTGTTCCCGATTCCTTTTCTAGAATATGCCCATGTATTGTGATTTGCATTAAAAATAATACCTGTTAGCGTCATGTATTTGCTGTGTGCAATTAAAAGTTTAGAGTGACATAAAGTCACCAAAAATAAACAACAAAAAAATAATAAAAAGTCCAGTTTTACACAAAAAAGGACTAAGACCTGCCACACAGAATCTCATTGTTGTGAATAGGGCATTTCTCTATTTGCACATTACAGTGAAAAGCAGGGTCCTAATGGTAACTGATTATTATTGTATGTACTATAATTAAATTATAGACAGCTTCCACTTTCTATTTGTCTCTCACTGCACGTGGGAATGGAGTTGTATTTAATAATTCAATTTTTGTAAAATGCATGCCCTGATCTCTTTTTTCCCCCCATTATTACAAAAAGAGCTCAGGTCATAAAATGATCTGTACTTAAAAAAGAAAAAAAACCATAGTGGCAAAAAGTCAAAGATGAGTCACATGAATGAATAAGGATGGTTATAATAAGATATCAGGAATTAGATTCATTTATGACATGCGAATGGCAGGAAAAAGGAGAGGAAAACAGGGCAAACACCATAGCAGTGAATTACATCATTTAATGACAGTTTTGATTACTAAAGCATCTTAAAACCTCATGGTATTTAGGATATTGGAATGAACTCTGCAGTGGCCTAAAAAGACAATGTTTTTAAGGAAAGATACCTTAACTGATCCAACCACAGTATGATGAAGAGGGGAGAGCTTTCAGGTAAATATCTTTACTTTCGACGCAGACTTTCAACACCATCCTGTGTTTTGAAGTGTTATTACCCAAACGAGTTGAATTGCTTCCAGCAGTTTGTCAGCGTATTCCAGGGAGCAAATGATCTGCCTCTTTGCAGAATTATGTGTTTGTCAGAAAACCAAGTGCTACTACTAACTTCCAATGTCCAACTGGATTCCATTTGGATCATCTTGTATCACAAGAACATACACAAAAATCGCACAACTATTCAGGAATATTTCATTATTACTTCCAAAGGTACAAGACGACGCTTTTGTTGAGAGCCTTGCATGGTATATCCTTGTGTTTAATCAAATACTGAAGCAAATGCTGTACTGGGTTTACTTGGTGAGGCGCTGGCAGCAGGGAGCGGCAGTGGGACAGCCTCAGTGAGAGCAGCCGGAGCTGCCCCATGGTGGACACAGCCTGTTCCAACCGGCTGCAGCAGACCCACCGCAGGGCAGGGCTGAGCCCCTCAGCCATGTGCTGGAACACTGGGCAGGCTGAGGGTGCGGGAGGGTGAGGAACAGCCCTGCAGACACAGCCTGGAGAGTGAGGAGGGGAAGAGCTGCTGCAGGTGTTGGAACAGGTGTTTGTTTGCAGCCCATGGCGGACCCCATGCCAGAGTAGGTGGATATTTCCTGGAGGAGCTGTGGCCTGTAGAAAGCCCATGCTGGAGCAGGGCAAAAGTGTGAGGAGGAAAGAGTGGCAGAGAGGAACTGATACAGACTGAGCACAACCCCTATTCTTCTCCCCACTCTGCACCACTCAGGGCTGGGGGAAGGTAAGAGGAGGTGGGAGTGAAGTCAGGCCTGTGAAGAGGGAGGGGAAGGTGATGTGTTCATTTTTGTCTTTGTTTCTTACTGCCCAAATCTATTGTAATTGGTACTATATGAAATTGACTTTTCCCAAGTCAAGCCTCTTTTGCTCATGATGATAGCTGGTAAGCAATCTCCCTGTTTTTATTCCAGCCCATGAGTATTTATGTGTTATTTTCTGCCTGTGTCCTATTGGAAAGGGAATGACATAGTGGCTGGATGGGAGTTTGGTCCTTGGCCAAGGATAACCTGCTACAAACACAATAATTTTCCTTAAGACAAGTGCACTGTAATACAATTTTCCATAAACCAGAGAACAAATGTACATATTATTCCTCATTTTCTGTATTTTTGCATTTTTGCTTTTATTAAGAGAAAGCCATCATAAAGTACTCTGTTAGTGTATTTTATTTTCCTTCTATAGTGGATGCTGAGAAAGAGCTATGCAAACATGCCTTCATATTCAAGTGATTCAGTTCTTGAAAGGGTTTTCATCCTAGTCCTATTTTTCTTATTTGCTACACTGCAGAGTTCAATTTCTGTGTGTAAACTGATTATTTAATCTACTTTTCTAATCATCAATATTGTTATTTAAAGAATCAAACTGGGAACAAAAGAAAAGGGGGAGAGGGGAAAGGGGAGAGGCAAAAACAGTCTGGAGCATAGCAAACACCTGCAAGAGGCCACAGCTAATTCCTGAAGAGCATTTAGCCATTACCGACTGCTCTTTGTACACCCTTATGGTCATTTGAACAAGATACCTTTCCTACTTCTTAATTGCTGAAAGCTTCTTAAAAGGGTTTCACTTTCCACCTTTTTCATTATTACAACCACTACTAAATGTGATTACTTAAAATAAATACATGGCTCCTCAGCAACACTTGTGAGTAGGAGTGTAGCCTGATCTGCTGCCCTGTGAGGGCAGCCTCCGTTGCCTTCAGAGGGCTGTGGAGAGGCACATTGTGCATCGCTCCCTAAAGCCCTGCTTGGCTGCTTTCCCAGATTGCCCTCCATTCAGGTCCGAGTTCTGAATGGTTTTCAATTAATGTAACAAGGCTAATTAACTGTATAAGAGTAGGGATTTTCTTAGTGTTACTGACAATGCATCTATTCAGTGGTACCTTGGAAATTCTGTGCTTCTTATTCCAAAAGAAAAGTACACAAAGTCAGCAGGTTACTAGGGGTGAAAATAAGGAACACAAATTTCTTTCTTTGCCTCTGAACCTGAACAAATTACAAAGTTACTAGAAACAAGTTGTCTAATCAAAATGAGACACCTTTCTGACTGGGTCTCCAACAACTTTACCAGACAGCCTTTGCTAAAATTGGTATTGTGTGGCATTGCTGTTTTGATTTCATAGTTGAAGAAAATCGCTGTACTGGTACCTAGCACTGAAGAATAAGAACTGTTAAATATAGCCATCATGTACAAAAAAAAGACTATCCACTGGGCACTTTCTCATGGTAATGTCGTATTTTTGTGATAATTTTCAATGCCAGGCAGTGCTAATGAGAAATTTCCTGTATCACCTTATCTAAACAGTGGTTTGGGGTAGCACTCTGAATGTTGAGAGGTGATTTAAGCCTCTTGTTCAAGATCCTTACCTTGAGATTGTCACCAAGTGTGCCAGTTAATATCTCTTTTCTTTTCGGGGCGGGGGGGTGGGGGGTGGGGAGCTTCACTTGCTGCGAGAAGGTGGAGTGTGACCTAGATTATGTGAGCTATTGAACACCATCAAGTGGTAACAAGTTCTGATAAACAACATTTTGACACTTGAATCACGTACCTGAAGCTGAAAGCATAGCCATCGATTTGCTAACCCTCTGAGACATCTGATTGCAGGTTTTATGGAAATGTGTTTTAAGAAAGATGTTTGAAGTATAACCTTAGCTGAATAAGAAAGGCATTTTAGTAACATACTCTATTGAATACTTCATATATGATTCTGTGGCTGTGATTAAGACAATATATGGCAGTGTAAAAAGTATGCTATCCAATTCATGATTTCTTACTGTCATATTTATGCATATTTGTGGATTAGAAAAAATATTTTTATTATGAGAGCTAATTAATCAGTGAACAGAACTTCAGTAATTATTTTTTTTTATCTGTTGGAGAATTCTCACTATTTTATTCATATGAAACCTGAAAGTCAGTAGTAAAGGAATGAGAAAATGAAAGAAAACAATAACACTTACTTGTTTCATCTTACTGAATAGTGAACATCAGGATCTGGAAGGAACTCATTTTAAGAAGAAAATGTATTCATATGCAACAGTATGAATATTTCTAAAAATATTAGTGTTAGCTGTGGCACTAACATGTTACGTTAGTATTTTATGTTAAAAAGCGTTCTAATTAATATATGAGTACTTTCAGTCTGCAAACTAAGAATGATACCCATATTATAAGTAAGCCTTATAGTACAGATTATCTAAGTGTAGGAGGAAAATACTCTCAGGAGTCTGGGTTGTGGGTTCTTTTGGTTTTGTTTTTTCAGTTGAGCTGAATCTTGAATTTTGTGGTCAGCAACTAAGAAATAAACTGTAGCAATGATATTTTCAATTATTTGTTATTCTGCAGTCTCATCTTTACTGTTTTCTACTTTTCAA
Organism: Amazona ochrocephala; assembly: GCA_039720435.1. NCBI lineage: Eukaryota > Metazoa > Chordata > Aves > Psittaciformes > Psittacidae > Amazona > Amazona ochrocephala. Next base: position 17,655,597 of record CM077879.1, read on the forward strand.
AGCTATCATCAGAAGTCACTAGGGAGTCACTTCTGCCTCTTGAAGGAAAGATAGTTCTTTGACTGTAATCCAAGCCAGGGCTATTCAAGATCCAATCTAAAGTTTATTCAGCTAAACAGAAAGATTGCCACTGATTTTACTGAGGTTTGAGTCAGACTTTTAAGTAATGCACTGTGATTTTTAGTGGCATTTATCTGAAGGAATAGGTGCTGACTGTTTTTTCATATGGACAATAGGTACTTACTTTTGTCTCAGCAAAACAAGTGCAAAACATTACTGTTTTGATTCTCCTGAAGTAAACATGCTACAGGATTCAAGGCAATGGCATATCTGAAAAAGGCAGGATGAGAGAATATTTTAAGGACAACAAACTGGCCAATGGAGACATGTATTGAAGGGCAGAGCTCCTACTGCTAGTTAACAGAAACCCAATCAATAAATCACCTCTGAAATGCTGCAGATAGCTCATTAGGAGTTACCTGCTGAAACTGTTTCCGTGATTAAAGATGTATATGTAATGTGTCGTATATGGAATAAGGCCATTACTAATGCTCCATTCATTCAGTTTATTTTCAAACTACTGAGGAGAAGCTCATAGAAAAAAATTAAACCATTCATGGCTGACCTATGTAGTTATTTTTTATTTTCTTTTTATAAAGTCAGTTAGACAAACATCAACAAATGTATTTTGCAATCTGTCATTGTAAGTTGAAAAACATTGGCACAAGAGCCAAAAATGAGGACAGTGGTATCACCAGCTTTGCCGTTACTGCCTTCAGAAACACAGAAAGCCATCAGCAGCGCAGGGAAATGACAGTTTAGTGACAAGAATGAGAAATACGAACAAAAAAATGATAAAGCTTTATGTTGTTGTCTTTCTAATAGCATTTCATCTTTCACATTACTTTGAAGTTGTCTATGCACTTGTTTTCCATCTTTCTGTAATTTGTATGTGACAAGTACTGTACCTTTTGTTATTTAAAAATGAAACTCTTACAATTGTGATATCTAATTCTGGTAACTTCCCCAAATTCCCATAATTAAAAATCCTACAATCATGAAAATTGTTGTAAGGGCATTAAACCTTTTCAGTACCAATGCCATAGCTTCTGTTTTATTATGATTTTTTAATACGGAAATATCCTCAAAAACCTTTACACTTTAAACTCTCAAATACTATAAATTAACTTAGAAAAGCATTAAATTTCTGAAACAGCATGTGCCTCCTTACATGAATTGTAGACTTCTGGTTCTCTCAGTAACATGCATTTAAGTAGTTTCCTAATCATTGCAGACTTCACTGAATCCCAGAGTCATAGAAGACCAGAAACTGGAAGGCATGCTTGCTCAAGAGCAGGTTGCCCAGCACTGTCCAGCTGGGTTTTGAGTATCTCCAAGGGTGAAAACTCTGCAGCCTCTCTGGGCAACCTGTTCCAGTCTTCAGCCACCCTCACAGTAAAAATTTATTTTCTTATGTTCATTTTTTATGCTGTTTAGCTAAGACCTGCTTCAGTAGAGTGTCTGCATAACTTCCAGACAGAAAAGGACTCTCCAAGAGCAAGAGCAAAAGAGCAAATCTACTGAAAATTATCTTTCTAGGGCAGGACAGATGCACAGCAGTAAGGGTCAGTGCAGGTTCTGAGTTACTGGCTGGGCTTAAACCAGGACAGCTATTAATAACAAATAGTCTTTTTTAAACATAAAAAAATTTCTGAATTTCAGTTTTGAAGTTAAGGTGCATATCCATTACTTAAGATTAAAAAAAAAAAAAAAAAAAAGGCAAAACCAGGCTATGAACTCACAAAACATGTTATTTTGGTGTATTTAGTGCCAATTGGGTGAAGAGAGGAGGAAGTACTGTGCAAAATATTACTGGGTCTAGTATTATGACAAGATTTCCATTACAGTTACACAAAGCTACCACAAAGCACATAATTCTTATTAGCCTTGTTTTGTTTGCTAATACTACACCTCAAGTAGGTAAGCACTTCCTTTGTAACTAGCATGCAACAAACTTCTAGAAAGGAAGCATCCTTGCAAGTCAGATTTCATAACTCCAAATTCCATCCCAAAGATATTAAGTGTGCGTTTCTTCTGGTCAGCTTCCAGGTTTGCCCTGGAGACCATAAATGGTTCTGACTTGAGAACAAAGTTGTCTTTTCATCTCATCATGATTTAAATTGTACCCAGGCATAATTATTTCAGTTGATTTCCAGTGAGACTTTGCTTATTTTAACTTTGGTTTTGTTTTATTGAATAAGGAGAAAATTTGGAGGTTTTTTCACTCCAAGCTTGGGAGGTTTGTATTCCACTTTAGACCCCCTCACACCCTTTCCTACTGACACAAACATATGCATGCTCTCAAAGGGGTTGCCAAGGAAACCAGAAACTATGGTAACCTAGAGTAGAAACACTCTTAGTTGTTCAAGGAGATGGAAAGGAAAATTCAGGCATGCACACTACAGTCACACTGAAGGTCCTGATCTTTGCTTTTCCCTTCAGCTGCAGCAGACCTGCTGTTTCTCGTATTCTGCTTCCAGCAAAGCTATCAAATCAGAATTCTGGCTTAGATAAAAGGAGGTGAACATAAATGAGGGTAAATGGATTTGGGCAGTATACTACACCAAACTGGTAAATGTATTTGATTTTTCTTTTTAGCATTAGGTCAAAAATCCCTGTAAGTTCAATTATTCTTGTAGCATTAACATAGCAGCTTGATCAGCAATGCACCATGTTTCCTTCCTTTGCTCTGAGGGCTAAGGTGTTGTGTCAGCAACACTCTTTGCAGAACCTCTTGTCAAAGCTGTCACCCTGTACATGCTTATACTTGTAGTTCTGCTCTCATAAATAGTCTCACTGAATAAAAGCTATCAAAAGCTAGTAAATGCTCTATCTTTGCTAAGTAGTGGTGCTTCATTAGAAGTGAAGGGAGCTCAGAAGCTCATCAAATTAGTCTGGAAATGTTTCACTTGTGCCTTATAGAAACAATCCTTTTACCACTGAGCGGAGCAACAAAACAGTCTCTGATTGCAGGCTCCCAAAAAAATTTAGTAATGGTTGATGAAAAAAAGTGTACGTCATAATAAAGGAAAAGTTTAATCTTGACCATGTTCATTCCTTTAAAGCTCTTCCAGGACTGTTTATGCTGCAGGGTAAGCTCATTAATTTAGAAACGGGGAAATACAAATTACCTATAGCTGAATCCATTTGTATATCTTTACTAATGGCCTGATTCAGCAACAATATTGAACAGCACCAATGCAAATAGAGTTGCTGAAATTCGTGAGATTATTCTCATGAGCTCATTTGAATCAGGGTTACAGGACTGGAGCCTGTGCTAGCAGAAAGTGCAGACTGTGTCAGAAAAAAACTGGCTATGGTGTTTAACATATTGCTTAATGTATTGGTGCAAGAAATTGCTAGCATCAAGTATTCTTCCAAGTGAAGCAACTAAGTGAAGAAAATAATGTGTCTTTATTATTTAAGCAAGAATAATAAGAGGATACGTAAAAGTTCATGCTCTTTATGCATGGCTTCTGGAAAACTGGAAATTAGGAGAAGAATGACTACATGTACCATACATTACTGAATTAGTAAAGAGCATGAAACAGACTAGTTATGTTATTGATTTATTTTTATTGCTGAGTAGATGTCATCAATAGCAAACTGATTAGCATCACAGACAAAATGGTTGTTGCTGAAAAATAAACATACTGAGCAGAACTGTGGCATTTTGTGCAGGTAAGCTAGAGAGAGAGGACATCATATGAAATCCCTCCCATGTAGCATATCTGCTTCTGGGGTAGCCAGGATTTTGTTGCTATGAGAGAGAGAGGAAGCTAATCTCTCCTGAATAATACACAGAGCTTTTTAGTCACACAAGCAAAAACACAAGAGCTAGGAAAAAAGAAGTCTGATACAAACAGATTAAAGGAGTTAATTAAATGGGAAGTCACATTATAAAATGGCACAAAGTCCTTTTTGCTATCTGCGTGAATTATGACCTGAGGCTGGCAGTGCATATTTTGTTGGATTAGCAAATATTTACAAAGTGAACTACAGTTCAGAGGACATGAAATGTTTGAATTAAGTATTAAAAACATACCTGAAATTTTACTGCTGTCATTTGCTAATTAATATTTTAATGGGACACACAATTTAGGTGAATGTTATTCTTACTTTGATGAATAATTTGACTGCAGGTAAAAAAAGCTAATGTATGTATTGGCCAGAACAAATGATTTCATGGTAGGTCCATTTGTACTACATTTGATATGCTAATATGGAGCATTTGAATCAACAGTGTCACTCCTGTTTGCATTTGCAGGTTAAAACTCTTGTTTATGCAGCTGTGGGGCACAGATTACAAAGGAGGTGTTGTTCAGTTTTGGTGCTGGAAGCACTGCAGAAACCCCACAAACTCCTCTTCCCTGGGAAGCTCATGGATCTTGATGGGAGCAACAGTAAAGACACAGTGCAGGAAGTGGATACAACAAATTAAAAGCAGGAACATTTCTCTCCTGCGAATGCAGATGTACCAAAGAAGGAGGAAAGTCTCACTTAAGAGCTCCAGAGAGGGAGGAAACCTCCTTTGCTACTCAGCAGATCAGTAAAGGGAGAGATGTGAGGTGTGGAAGTGCGAAAGGAAATAGTTAATGTTCTTTCTCTACCTGGTCACAACCTGCAGACAGAGCTGTAGAAAAGTGACTAATAATCTGCTTGATGACTTGTCAGGCTTGAATTAATGTCTTCTTCCCTGTAAGTGGAAGGGAAAAAACAAGATACCGGTACAGAAAAGAACGGGTTTCCTGATATCTTCTTTCCTTATCAAGCCTCTCCACTGTTACACTGTATGTGTCCTGCAGCAGCATTATAGGACCTGAAAGTCCTGCTTAAGATCATTACCCATTATGACCAATGTTAACCATACCATCTGGTTCTGTCTTACTCAGTGTTTGTGGTATTGAGCTCTTGTTCTGTCATAGGTGGTAGCAGCATTTTCTTAGGGTGAATTGTTAGAGTAGCTTACCTGGAAAAAAAAAAAAGAGCATAAGTTACTGCTGGAGGCTTGCTTTGGTTGCCTTGTGACTAACCCAGTACTTCCAACTTTCAGGAGCAGTGAAGAATAGTTAATTATAGGGACACATATCCTTGAAAAGAAATGCAATGCTGTCGTTTACTTTAATCCAGCCTATTAATATGGTACCACCACCTGTTCATAACAAATTTTGCTCTACGAGAAGATAAAAGTTTATGCCAAAAAACCAAAATAATTGATTCCTTATTTTGGCTGTATCAGTCTATTTCAATTCCATGCCCTTTGATGTCTGATTTATCTAAACCAGGCCTGTTCCCCAACTTATTGTCAGAATTTAGGTGGCCCATTGCAGTTTTTCAGTGTATAGATTTCATCTTTTAAATTTATCCATTTGATTTTCAGTATGAATGTCTGGAGAAAAAAATGGGAGAGGGAGGAAAATAATAACTGCTGTCGAGGGTGTGTACACCTTTTTAATTTCTAGCAGATAGAAATCCAGCCTCTTTCCTGGTGAATAACAGGAAGATTTAAGAGCCCAAACAGTTTATAACTGTTAAATGGACTTTTTCTGTCTATTGGTATTCATGTGTCCGGACACATTTTTCATTTTAGATTCCCTATTACTTCTGTCTACAACTACAGACGATAATTCTGCCATCCAGTCAAGTGTGGATGACTCTAGTTAGTTTTCACCTGTGTTTAGGCAGATGAATCCTTCTCAATCTGTCTACTATACAGAATAAAGCTTATCTGTTGGATTAGTTTTTCCATTGAATATCTGCTGTTAGTGATGCATTGGTCCCTGAAGTTCATTCTGTGGAACACCCATTCTGCCTCTGAGACCATGACTCCATCACAGCTGGCTCTGTATTTCTGTTTTATTTTTCTTCTGTGTTCAAGTTCTTGTCTGTTCGTTTAGATAGGGAATATGCAAGTCAGATTTTTTAGCAGATCTGCTTGCCAAAGAATACCATTAATTACCTTCTGTATGTCGAAGGTTGTTACATCGCATACTGATCTCCCCTAGAATCCAAAGATTTCAGTTAGCGAAAATCATTCCAAATGTCAGGAGACTTAAACAGCAGCAGAAGTTTACTCTTTCCAGATCTAGTGATAGATGATCACATGAGCTGAATGCTTCATTCAGACATGCTAAGGAAGTGGACTGTACAGCAGCAAAGCAAGCAGATTGACCCGTCCTGTGTCCCTTCTCTGGCATTCACCAGTATAGTAAGTCTTAAAAAAAAAGGTCTCCCACTGAATGCATCTCTCACTTGTGTGGTGCAGAAGAAAGGAAGGGAAATCTTCCTAATACGGTTGAAGGCTTGACTGAATCACTGAAGCATCAGTTTTGATAAATAAAATACTATGTGAATGCCAGACCAGCATTACTTTTCTCCAGTTATTTTTAACATTGGCAGGTGGGGATTTACCAGGGCTAAGTAACCCCAGGCTCTCATCTGAATAATTCTCCTTCCCAGTTGTTCATGTCACAGATCCATGCATGATGCTTTGGCTTTTTTCCAGCTCCTGGGACATTGACTTTGTGGTGGGATATGCCTGTGTCGTGATTTAAGCCGCTATAACTCACCCAGTTTGCTCACTCACTCCCCCCTCTTTCTTCCTCCCAGCTCCCAGCGGAATGGGGTGAAGAATCGAAAGAATGTAACTCCCACGGGTTGAGATAAGAGCAGTCCAGTAACTAAGGTATAACACAAACCACTACTGCTACCACCAATAGTAATAATGATAAGAGAAATACAAGGGAAGAGAATACAACTGCTCACCACCGATATCAAGCGCGACCAAGCAGCAAACCCAGCCCTTCTGGGTCTCTGCTCTCTGTTTTTACATCCTGGGCATGACGTGCTGTGGTATGGAATACCTCTTTGGTCAGTTTGGGTCAGGTGTCCTGTTTCTGCTTCCTCCCGGCTTCCCCTCCTCCCTGGCAGAACATGAGACTCAGAAAGTCCTTGGTCAGACCAAAACATTACCAAGCAGTAACTGAAAACACTGGTGTTATCAGTGCTGTTCACAGGCCGAAAGTCAAAAACACAACGTTGCACCAGCTACCAAGAAGGAGAAAAATGACTGCTACTGCTGAATGCAGGACAGCCTGCTTCTGCTGCCTTGCTAGGGAGAGCCCCTGAAGCACATGAGAAGCTGGAGCATAGCATCCCAACAGAAGCATCTGTACCATTCCCAGGCTACCTGCAGTCTGTACCTGCAACCCCCTGCTTACACATTGCTGGCATAGTGAGCCACTGCACAATCAGGCATGAGAGCCCTTCTGTGCTGTGTGGGGTGATGGCTGGCCTGGGTCCCTGGTTCACACTCAAGCTTGCCCATGTCTGAAGTTGGAACTACACCTAGAGTCTCCCAGTTCTTCAGAACAGTCCTAGACTGTTCCAGTGAGCTCCCCAGCTAGTTACTGTGGGGATGTTGGATATAAGATGCTCAGCTTTGACTGAAATAATTAATTTTAGCAAATGCTCCTTCACATCTTTCTTTGTCAACAGATGGTAAACTTTTATTGCATCCTTAACATCATATGGAGATGTAACATCTCCTTCTGCTTCACTACAAATACAGAATAGATGTAAATAGTAGATAGCTCTGTCAAATATACATCACTACTTGTGACTTTAATAACTGCATCTTGCAAAAAACATAGTAATGGATTTTACTTTGTGTTTTTTTTTTTTTTTTTGGTGTTTTGGCTATAGCCAGCTCTGGATTTTGCTGGAGAAAGGTGACTAAGAAGCTCTAGGCTAGTGGGAAAAACCTGGATACTATGAATATTGTGAATCTACCTGAAAAGCAAAATATTTTTATAGTTACTTAGAACTTACTTTGGGCTCAGTAAAACTTACTTATCTTCTGGCTTTTCCAGGTACATGCTGGCTTTGTGCATCGGGTGTCTTTTGACTATATCCCCAGGTAACTTGGGTGCCGGCCTTAAGCCTGCTCACATTTTGCCATTCACACACTGCTGTGCCCATCTAAGAAGCTCTCCTGTAACTGGCATGCATAGAAGTGCAATCCTGAGGCACTGAGATGGTTCTCCAGAAGGAAAATTACAGCTGCTGAGTTTGCAACCTCAGCCTTTGTATCACATGAAAGAAGCTGAATTGTTTCTGGGCAAGAGTTGTTTTGAGATTAATGTCTCTCTATTTTGTCATTTCTGAGGCTGAGCCAGTGAGCTCCATTAGGCACAGCAAGTTCTTCGTCCATAGCAATAATAATTCACAATCTGGGTGGATGTCAGTTGACTGCGTGTTTAAATAAGTAGTTCCATGAATATTGGAATTGATGAAGTCTGATTTGATAGGAGTTTTCATCTCACAGTTAGCTGACTTTAACTATATTATACTAAACCACAGCGTGATCTCACCCTTCTTTGACATCAAATAGCATAAGTAGAATTTGTATAATGTGAAGTCCAGAAATTTACATTTTTGGGTCTCTCAGTACAAAGCCTTTTTTTAAGTCACCTGCAGCCTTTATTATGCTTACAAGGATCTGTTAGCAGAAGCGGATGAAATGGCCAGGAAATATGACAACGAACCCAATTGTTCTTATTACCCTGACACCGCCGGCGGTGTTGAAGTCTGGGTTGGACAGAGCCTTGGGTGGCCTGGTTTAGTGTGAGGTGTCCCTGCCCATGGCAGGGGGGTTGGAACTAGATGATCTTAAGGTCCTTTCCAACCCTAACTATTCTGTGATTCTATGATTCTCTGATTCTATGATAGCACTAGTGTTTGGAATGGGAATGATTAGAAGAGTTTTCAGAGAGAAGAAAGAACAGCATAATTAAGCTTAGGTTTTGTTTAGCTAGTGCCCTGGGGTTAGAGGAGAAGGCATGCCATTTGTTTATAAATCTAAATAATTAATTGAAATAAAATATGACTCTGGAAGAGCAGAGAAGCGTGAGAACCAGATCATACAGTTTAATTGTGTGTTGTATTTGCCAAAGACATGCTGTTTCACTGAGATCAAATTAATAGCTGAAATCAGGCAGGTGAAAACAAGTAAATGTGGGGCCTTCATCATGATTTATCAGGGAATTCAGTTTTTAATAAACACGGAAGAAGAAAACTGTACAATATCCATCTTTGTTAATAAATAAATTGAGGTTCTGGTTTTCCATGAGATTGTCATTTTTGTCAGAAAGCAAAAGATGGTAGAAGACTAAAAACTCTGCACTCGCTTATAACTGATGAACAAGCTTTTACCTCAGTATAAGCTCTCAGAAAGATTTCTCAAAAATAGAAATCAGAAATAAAAGTATAATGAACATTCATATATTCTATTTTTGTGTGAGGTCTGTTTGTAGGGTGTCTGATTCTCCTTATACCTGTTTTACATTGCACCCATTTTTTTTCCTTGCTTTTCTCTGCCTTAGAGTTGCTCTTCTGTTCAAGATTTGTAACTTAATGACAATTATTGGGTAGATGGAAGCTAAGAGAAAGCTTCACTATACTGAAAATGTATTTAAAAATATGGAACCACTGCCTCCACTCCTCAGGGTGTAAGGGAAGGGGCATTGCCCAATTAAAAGCATACTTACCCCTTTTCTAAGTACAGATATTTTTTTCCTTTAAAATTCCCTGCAGTACTCCATAAAAGTAAGTCCTCCCTCCTTTAAAAAAACAGAATAATTAGAGTTGAGGTCAAAACCTGACAAACGCCATGCTTTTGAGAAGGATGTGGAACAGCATGTGGGATGATGTGGGATTTCCAGTCCGTTATGAGTTCATTTTCTCTTAGGAAACAACATGCGATATTTACAAACCCTTGTCAGGTTTGACAGTTTTGAAGCAAACAGTTTAATAATGATTGCTTGCAATTTTTAATCAAATATTCTAAAAAATAAACATTGAAAACCATATTATGCACCACAAAAAATCTGTCTTTTATCAGTGCCTTAAAGGAAAACATATCACATCTGCATTCGGTTCAGTTGATATGCTGGAGGGAAGGAATGCCATCCAGAGGGACCTTGACATGCTTGTGAGGTGGGCTGATGCCAACCTCGTGAAGTTTAACCATGCCAAGTGCAAGGTCCTACACCTGAGTCAGAGCAATGCCAGGCACAGCTACAGGTTGGGCAGAGAAGAGATTCGGAGCAGCCCTGCGGAGAAGGACTTGGGGGTGTTCGTCGATGAGAAAATGAACATGAGCCAGCTTTAGTGTGCTCTTGCAGCCCAGAAAGCCAACAGTATCCTGGGCTGCATCAAAAGGAGCGTGGCCAGCAGGTCGAGGGAGGTGATCCTGCCCCTTTACTCTGCTCTTTTGAGACCTCACTTGGAGTATTGTGTGCAGTTCTGGTGTCCTCAACATAAAAAGGACATGGAACTGTTGGAACAAGTGCAGAGGAGGGCCACGAGGATGATCAGGGGATTGGAGCACCTCCCATATGAAGATAGGCTGAGAAAGTTGGGGCTGTTGAGCCTGGAGAAGAGAAGGCTGCGTGGAGACCTCATAGCAGCCTTCCAATATCTGAAGGGGGCCTATAGGGATGCTGGGGAGGGACTCTTCATTAGGGACTGTATGCTGGGGATGGACTCTTCATTAGGGATGGTAGTGATAGGACAAGGGGTAACGGGTTCAAACTTAAACAGGGGAAGTTTAGATTGGATGTGAGGAAGAAATTCTTCACTGTAAGGGTGGTGAGGCACTGGAATGGATTGGCCAAGGAAGTTGTGTATGCTCCATCACTGGCGGTGTTCAAGTCCAGGTTGGACATAGCCTTGGGTGGCCTGGTTTAGTGTGAGGTGTCCCTGCCCATGGCAGGGGGGTTGGAACTAGATGATCTTAAGGTCCTTTCCAACCCTAACTATTCTATGATTCTTCTATGATTCTATGCATAGTTTATTTTATATCCTTTATTCTGGTGCCTATCTTCAGGCATCCATGTCTGAAAACTGATATAGTAGCACAGCTTTCTTTTAAGAAAGCACAGATACTTTTAAGAAAGTAGCGCAGATACTTTTAGGAGTGTCTACTGAGTTTTGCATGCAACCTCTTCCCTCCGTTTTCCATTTGAATTGCTATTTGAATTCAAGGAGGCATACTTTAGGGTACCTCTAGCATAGTATTGAGAACTCCATGTAAGGATGTCCTGGATTCAGCAGCAGCAGTCATTTTTCTCCTTCTTGGTAGCTGGTGCAGCGCTGTGTTTTTGATTTTGGGCCTGGGAACAGTGCTGATAACACCAGTGTTTTCAGTTACTGCTTGATGATGTTTAGGCTGGCCAAGGACTTTCTGAGTCTCATGTTCTGCCAGGGAGGAGGGGAAGCCGGGGGGAAGCAGAGACAGGACACCTGATCCAAACTGACCAAAGAGGTTATTCCATACCCCAGCACATCATGTCCAGGATGTAGAAACAGAGAGCAGAGACCCAGAAGGGTAGTAGGGGTGCATGGTGGGGGGTGCACGGCTTGGTCAGGCTGGATGGTGAGCTATTGTATTCTTTCCTTGTATTTCTCTTGTCATTATTATTATTGGTGGTAGCAGTAGTGGTTTGTGTTATACCTTAGTTACTAAACTGTTCTTATCTCAGCCTGTGGGAGTTGTATTCTTTTGGTTCTCCTCCCTATTCCCCCGGGACTGAGGGAAGAAAGAGTTGGGAGTGAGTGAGAGAGCGACTGCATGGGTTTATAGGCTTAAACCACGACAAAGGACTGAAAAATACAGCCTGAAAGAATCTATTAGAGAGCATTTAATAAAAATAGAAAACATCTGTCTGTAAAGTGTGAAGAGTAAAAGGTATAATGGCTTTTAAAAGCAAGTATAGGAGAATTTATGGAGCAAGAGCCTTTGATTATTATTAGAGGTTTTAAAATCAAAAGCAGTAATTTTATAATACATGAATTCACCATGAAGCAACAATATTTTGAACCTTATTATAATGGATACATTTGACTGAACTTGAAGTTTAATAAATTTGGCTCCTTTAGAAAGAGCTATTAGAAAGTAGGTGTTCTGATCAAATCTTGGAAATTATGGTTCTGTGTCAGGAAGAGGACTAATTTTCTTAAAAGCTTACCCTAATCCAGTGTAGCAATGAAGATAAGAGAATTAGAAAAGCAGTCTATGAGATGGAAAAAAAGCCAAAGAGAGAGAAGCAAGTAATCTTGAACTTAGAGCATAGAAAATTCGTAGTAAAGTAGGACTTGCAAGAAGTCCCGGCTGCCAGTAAAAGGGGTAATAGAATTTTTGGGTTTTTTTTCAATAACTTTGCAAACAAAGGTGATCCTACTGGTGGGACAGGCCACTATGAAACTGGACATGGCTAAAGTGAAGATAATTACTCAGGAAATGCTCAACAACTTCCTATTCCGTATTTGGAAAAGTTGATGTAGAGGAGTTACAAAGGAACAAGGAAGAATTTTCTGCACAGCTCACTGAAGTAGAGCTGATACCACTGCTGATGTTAACAGCTGGAGCCTAGAGCTTGAAAAGAGCTGAATAAGCTGTCCAGTCTGCTGGTATTAATTTTAATGCACATTTGAATACGGGGGAAGTTCCAGGCAGTTGAAAACCAACCCAGTAATTCAAAAGGGCTGAGGATAGTTATGTAAATATATTCTGGTTATCCTGAAATCAAAACTAACTGAAATAATGTGCTATCTGATAAAAGCACTGAAGAACAGGAGTAGAATTTATTGTCGTTAATATGACTTTAAGGAAGTAGATAGAATCATAGAATCACAGAATGGTTTGGGTTGGAAGGGACCTTCAAGATCCTCTAGTTCCAGCCCCCTTGCCATGGGCAGGGATGCCTTACACTACGCCAGATTGCTCAAAGCCCCATCTAACCTGGCCTTGAACACTTCCAGGGATGAGATATCCACAAGTTCTCTGGGCAACCTGTTCCAGTGCCTCACCACCCTCACAGAGAAGGATTTTTTCTAATATTTATATCTCCCCTCTGTCAGCTTAAAGCCATTTTCCCTTTTCCTGTCACAACATGCTGTTGTAAAAAGTCCCTCTCCAGCTTTCTTGTAGGCCCTTTAGGTACTGGCAGGCCAGTAAAGATGTTCCCTGAGCCTTTTCTTCTCAAAGTTGAACAAGCCCAGCTATCTTAGCTTCTCTTCATAGCAGAGGTGATGCAGACTGTGTAAAGATTTTTATAATAAATACAGTGAATAATCTGGGAAAAAAGAGATTTATAGCACAGCTAAGAAGCGCTGGATAAATGGACTAAGGATTAGATACATGATAGATTCTAAGTGCTTGCCATCAACTGGTGGATTTTCTGTGAGGCACTACTCAGTATGGTATTAGGTTCAATATTTTTTCAACATTTCAACAATGATATGAGGAAGCAAATATGAAATCAAAGATGATAAAATGTGTGGTGGAGATGTAAATAATGCTGGAGATTTGGCAGTCATTTAAAGAAATCTGGATTGCTTAGCTGGACATACTCAAGGAATACTCCTGCTCAGGAGTATTTTATGTAAAAGTTCCTCAGTGAACTAAGACTTTAGGAAAGACTTTAGGAGTCTTCAGCTGGAAAGTAGTGTATGTATGTGATAGTTTCAGTCTTACCTGTATCTTTTGCTATGTGAGAGTTTTCCCTAACACAGTCTACATTTCTGTATGTTTAGCCCAGCAATCCTGGTCCTTTTCATAGATGTTCAGATCTTTTGGCGATGCTGTTCTTCCACTTTTCACTCATGAAAATATTTCTTGTGAGGATTTTAGTATCTTTATGATAAAATGTACACACACATCTGTCTTGAATTTTCAGCATGTTGGCTATGGCATGTGATGGGAATAGCAGTGCAGGAGTCACCTGAAAGATGATTTGACCATACATAGTTGTACACGGTAGTTTTGGAAGGGTGGCTACCAGCGTAAAAGCAATGTATTTCTTGCATGAAAAAAGAAAATACTCTTAGCCTTCCTTCAGGAGAGATACTAACTCATTTAAAGATATACAAAGAAATACTTTCCTCTGAAGTACTGCTGCAAATGCTTTGCCAGTTCATTTACTCTCATATTAAGTTCACATTGTTTTATAACCTGGACAGCATTTTTATAATCCTGAGTGCTGTCAATGTTAAGTTTTAAAACATGAGGTTCTTTTGAAACTAAACTGCTTTTTGCCCCATACTGCAAATGCATTACTTTGAACCCAGCACATCTTTTGCAGCAAGGCTCTTAGTGTTATCATCTGCTGCTGCAGTTCTGTGCCTTGTGCCTATGAAGTGATCTTTGAGCTGAGGATCTTTCTTCTTTTTGCCTTTACTTCCTTGCATCTTCTTTCAAATATTAGCTTGTAATTTCATTTGTATTGTTTGACCAAGTGGCTTTAGTGCTGCTTTTGAAGACTGATTTGAAGTATGTCTGCTTTTCTGCTTCCAGGATCATTTCTTGTAGTATTTTGTGGTCTTCATAACATGAGACTATCATCGGGCTTGCATAAACCTTATTTTGATTTGGGTGACTGCTTGGCAAGTTCTATTTGCTGTTTTGGGATAAAATTCACTCCAGAGATTTTATATCCCAGATCCCAATCCCAATAATGTTGTTTTGTTTTGTTTTGTTTTATTTTTTTACTTTAGCAGAAGCTCAATCTCCCACAATTGCAGTATTAGATTTTCATTTTTATCTCAAAGAAATAGTTACCTCATTCTTTGAACTGTTACATAAAACACATAAATTGTGTTTTATTTTTAATGTGACAATGCAGAACTTCTCACATTTCAAAATCACAACTTCATAGTTCTCCTCCTCTGCCTGAATTAACTGAAATCTGTTAAAAACAAGTACATCAGAATAATTGGTTATCAAATTACAGCTGCTCCTGATTCTTTCTTTTAGCTGGTGACTGTTTAATACTATAAGAAGTTTTAAGAAAAACACAATTCTAGTTTAAGACATTCTCCAAAAGGAATTGATATTATTGGCTTAGAATTCTGTAGAAGGAAAAGTGAGCAACACTGAGGTAACTAAGGCTTTTACATTTATAAGAATCATGTATGTGCAAGTGCAGGCAAATTAAAAAAAATGAAGACAGCTAAAATGTTGAAATATGAGTGACTCGATTTTTTCAAAATGTTAAATTTTTGTAGCATATTACTAAAGTGTCCATCCCTACAAAGACAAGCTCTTCATCAAGTTACCGTTAGCAGTGTTTTTGTGGGTTCATAATAAACGCAGAATCTCAATTTTAAATGAAAAGCAATCTTTGTGCTTGAAGGCTTCTTGTTTTTTTCCAACTCTATCAGAAATTATAATAGCAGATATATCCTTTCATCATTTTAATTGACTCCATCCTCCATATTGACTTCCTGTAACGTTTCCAGGTTTGAAATTACTTTGACGGATACTGGCCATGAAGAATTGTGCAGGTCCTGAGAGATGGATGAATGCTACAGGACAGGGCAGTATAGTATTGGGTGCCTGATGCTTTCCTTTTGTGCAGCGGGGGATGGCTGGCTGCAGAAGGTATGATTGGTGAAGGTATGGGGCACTGAGGGATTCTGCACGTGGGCCTAAGGCCTTGAGAATAACCATGAAAAAAAAGGAGAGGCACATTAGGGTGGCTCTTAGCTTCTGTGACTTTGAAGATGACTGAAAAACAAGACGTTGCTCTGCTGCAGATTGTATAAAGGCACTACTATTAATTGTTCAGAGTCTCTGGAGGTTCAGTGCAGACAAACTTGTGGGTTCCACCTTGAAATACTGCCAAGTTTGGATTCAAGTTCACAGTAATTGAAATACGGCCTAAGGCTCATGAGGGAATACAGTCTGTATGTCAGACTATTTAATTAGTGGTCTTATCGCTTCAGTGAGCCCTTGTGTGGATGGTGTTCCACACACTACCATGTGGAGGTAAAAAATGAAAATATTCGACGAATATTTGTAAAAAGACCTGACCTGCAGAAAACTGATGCAGGTCCTTTACCCCATCGTAGAAGCTGTGGAGAAAATTCAAAGACTTTACATTGAGGACATTGCCTCATAGATTTTAAAAAACAGTAGCTGCAGAACTCTCTGAATGAAGAAGGATATTATGTCTTGTTTCTATATGATCAGGGGTTGGGGAAGTTAGAAAGCATTCATTTACTCTCTGTAAGTTATGAAAGAAATGGTTTCTGACAACTTCAGGTTCATGTGAAGGAGATAAGGAAGCTTTTCAGCTCCAAACACTAAGTCTTGGGTTGTAATGTGATTGAAAGCATGTGCCTGCAACCCCTCTACTCACATGGATCTCAGACAATGAGGAAAATCATTGCTCAGTGAATTATTCAGAGCTGCTCCTCTTTTGTGTCCAAACTAATCAGAATTCGTTGTCTAAACGTAGAGAAGGTGGAGCTAAATAATTTTAGATATATATTTGTGTTAAGAAGTGGTTTAAATATGCTGAACATGACTTTGCTTGTGAAGATTATAAATACAATGGAAAAATCTAAAAAGAATCCCATGGAAATGGATATAACTACCGAAGACCAGCACAAAAGTGCCTCTTAGCGAATGTTAAAGCCGACAACTTCTTTGGGTCTGAAAAACAATACTTAATGACTAATTTTATTAAAAAGTGTGTTTGTGGTAAAAATGAGTAGGCAAAGATGTGAAAAGATATGTCATTTCTCTAAAAGAGAGGTAGGAGGAGAATGAGAGAAAATCTTATATAAAGCTTAACGAAGAAGCTGAGAGAATATCTTCAGCAATGTTTCCTGAGGCTAGGGAGGTTGTTCAAAGCTTTTATATTCCTTAAAAAAAAGTCACTAATTTTTCACATGACACAGGACAGTTGGTTGCTGGTTTTCTTTATTATTATGTAGTCATGTCATCAGAAATATTTCCCTTTGTGTACGCTTGACTAAGAATAGGACTGTTTCAGGGTTCTTTGGAAATCGGGTCCATAAACTCTGTGAGGCTTTGTGTGAAAGACTTTTTAGATACTGAATCCAGCACTTTTGAAGGGTTTTGCTTATGATTAAAAAAAAAAAAGAATAAATATATGTATTATATTAGATATTTTTTCAGTTACATTTTATGGAGCATTTAATACCAGATTTTTGAATATCTATAAAATGTGATGTCTTTTTAGATGAAAAATCATTCGCAAGTGGACATTTCTGGAGCTATAAAGTTCTTGCTGACATTTCACTTAGAAAGGGTGGATTGCTTTATTCTCAAGGGTTACATAAATTTGTGCAGTGGACCTTCCCCTTTAAAAGCATTTCAATTTTTATGACAAATGCTTACACTAATTTTTCCCTTAGATATTTTATGTTATAATTGAGCTGAACGTGAAACTTGCAGTTACAAATTCCACATTTCTGTCAAAAGTAATTCTCTTGAGGATGACGTGTGAATTATTTGCGAAGATATTTTATGGGTAGCACACAATTCCCATCTTTAAGGAAGCCAATAATCCAGCTTATACTAGAAACTTAACATGGTGATACAAATCTTTGGGAACACACCAAACAAAACATCCTGCATGCCACTGGTAGCATTTGCTGTAACCATGCATGCACATCTTACACTAGTTTTTGATCACCACTTGAACATATTTCCTACACTTTCAAACTGACTGTGGAGCATGAAGTCCACACAAATTTGTGTTAAAGGCTCAAAAATGATTAAGTTTCTGTGGCAGAGCTTTTTCTCTTGGATTCAGAGGAAGCTTTCTTTGTGTACAGCTAGCACATATTTTTAAATCTGATGGATGGAAGAGATTATGTGTACCCTGGGAGAAGTGCTGCATCACCAAAGGATTCCCTGGAACATCAGCAGATTTTTTCTTATGCATGCTATACAAAAACCTTACCAAGCTATATTTTACTTAACATCAGACTATTAATTCCCATCTGTACTTGGGGAAGACATTTTACAAAATTAAATGCTTCTCAAATTATGAAATGAATTGCTAAAATACATTTTGACCAGTAGTTTTCTGCTTTGCCAAGAATTAGGTGGAACAGGAACAGGTGTAGCAAGTACATATGGCTCACACATTGACATGTTACATTTACTTCATATACGTGTTGTTTAAAATTGTAGTGGTATTGTTGTTTTTTGGTTTGTTGTTGTTTTTTTTTTTTTTTTTTTATTTCCAGAAAACAGAAAATCTGAAAAATACAGAGTACATAATTTAGCAGAGTTGAGAGTGTAGGAAACCCAGCAGGTCTTGAGCTCCAAGGCTGAGATTCACTTGTTTAAGTAAGTGATTTTTTTCTTCTTCCATTAAACCACCGTATTAGTGATTGGCTTGACGTGATTACCAAAAGATTTATAGATCTGTACTTAAAAGAGTGCTACAGGCTTTTATTGTGCTACTGAAGTATTCTCACTAGTCTTTTCAGCTCTCACTAAAGTAAATTTAAACCATAGTTTATATTCATATGCAAAGTAAAGCTTTCTTTGAAGGCTGTGATTATTACCATGTTTGAGGTTAAGCACATATTTATATAAATTGCTGGAGAAGGGATAGTCTGTTCAGCATTTTGGAGAATCAAATCAAATCCAAATGTCTTGAATCAACTGCTACTGATTTGATTTCTATGGCTGTGAGATCTGTCCTTGTGGGGTGTAGGAAAAAAAAAAAGCAGCAGCTGTAAGAGTTGTAATGAAGACCTTCTTCATTGATGAGTGCTTTAGCCCTAAAATTGAGCTAATTGGAAATTGAAAATTGAGCTAAACACATTAAAGTGTTGTGTGAAGAGTCATCTCTTGCACAAAAATAAAAGATAGGAGAAGATACAGATTAAACATGGAAAGCGAAGCGCACAGGAATATAAGGCTGGAAATGGTCACCCGTGTCATCAGATCTAATTCTCTCTAATCCTCAACAATCATATCAAGTTTGAAGGATCCACAGTATCATCTGGGCTACGCACTATGTACACGTCTCAAAGGCCATAAGCCATTTCTGCATCCCATTAGAAGTACAGGCTCAGTAGTAAAAGATGAAAGTCTTAGGTAAAATATTCCACAGGAAGAGGTCAAGAGACACTGTGGTCATTGTCAGTGCAATAGCAGGATGTTTATTAAATGACCTTTCCAGATAATCCCAGAAAAAAACTCACTCCATATGAACAAAAATCCTGGTGGCTTTTGACTCTCTGATACAAGTGCACTCTTAGTCCCTGTTCTAGTGGTCTTTTTAGAGTAATAATTACTGTAAATGGGGTATTTATTATCTTGGATTCACTTCACAAAGTGAATCCAAGACAACTTCCAGTTTTATATGCACACTGATGGAAGTGGAAAATACTTGAATGCAGAACTGTTACAGTGTCTACCTGTAGATGAGACTCTGCTTTAATTTGCAAAATAGAGAAGTTACATGTTGGTTAGAACATAGCCTCAGTAAAAAAAATCACCTCCTTTTTCTGTAAGAAAAGGGCTGATTTCCATGTGAGTCAGTGAAAATCAAACTAAATAAAGATGTTAAATTTTCTGTGTACTGTCAGCCATGCCAGTTTATCCTATATGCAAGGTGTACACTGTAGATCTATCATCTAGGTCTTACTGTCAGTTTAGTCTGATTTCTCTTGTTGAAATGCTGCTCTGGCCTGTAACTCTTGGGCGTTCTTTTCACATAGGGCAGCCGGGCAACCACATACCAAATACAGTAATATTCTAGGACCGTGTTGTTCTTGTGAGCCTTTTCAACTAATTTAGCTTAACTCAAAGTGCCACAGAGCTCTCTGTTAGAAAAGAACCTGCAGGAGGGTAAGCTGATGCTGGGAACTGCCATGTGGAATTTGTGGGATCAAGGTAGCACTTGGGCATGGATCTTGGATAGATTGCTTAGACTTGTTACAGTGTCCACCCCCGACCTGCAGGTCCACGTAGTCTACAAAATCTTTAATTCCCTTTAAAAGATGGAGGAGCTGTGTATTTACATAAAGATTGCACTTTTGTGGATCTAGCTACTAATAGATTATAATTTTAGGCACCTAATTCCGTTTGAAATCAACTAGAGTGGGAACCTCCTCTTAGAGGCCTTCTTAAATGTCCTTCTGCATTTTTATCTGTCAGTCTGCTGTTTAGCATCTTGTAATTCAGTTTCTTATTCCTAGCCATCTTCATTAGCATGTTCACAGGAGAAGTATGTTAAGCATCACAAGGCTGGGGACCACTGAAATACTCACATGGATAGTGGTTGATTATACCTCTAGGCCATGTGATCCTGTATTCACTTCAGCTAGCTTCATCCTTTCAGAAAGCACTAGCAGATCAATTGTTTCCAGAGCTGTGAAGCAGCAAGGTTAGGCCTTTTGCTCAGCATCCGTGTAAAAATGAAAATGTTATTGTAACCTTCATTGTCTGAAGAATATTTGAAGCTCAAAACCAATGTTCTTTATAATTGCTTTTGTAAAAGCAGCCTTAAACAAAGAAACTGGAGAGCTTTACATGGTGAAGGGAGAGCAATGAGGGTTGGGGAAAGCTGGACTATTAAGAACACAGCAGTACAATGCAGCTTCACAGAGCATTTTGGTAGTCCTTCACCAGGCCGAGGTGACATAGCTATAAGGGTTTTTCCTAAAGTATGAATTTTCATTTAGGATAGGAAGGGCTTGTTTGCTTGTTTATTTTCTGTGAATTTCTGGAGCCTGAAATGTGTCTTATTCAAGAAAGGAATGTGAAATCAAAATCTCAGGAAGTCTTCACAGCAAAAAATGGGGAAAATAGGCAGCTCAAGTAATTTTAAGTGCTTTATTTAATAGCTTAAAGTATTTCTCCTCTATTTGACTGTGGGTTTTTTTGAGCCTTTTGTTTTATTATATTTGAAACTTATTTTTGGTTCAGGAAAAGTAATTTTAAGATTTCAAAGCCCCAGGATGAAATGTTTTGATGTTTTCTGAGCTTTTTATATGTAATTTCTCAGATTTTTTCAAGATCAGTTCTTTCCTGGTTCAAATGAAGTGGTATTTTCTGCTTCAATATATATAACTGAAATATTCATACTGCTGTTTTTAAAGGCTCTTTTTATAGTAAGGACACAGCTATTACTATTTGATAGCTGTGTTACATGTATTCTAGTATCTATAATTAGTGCAGAGTATTTTCATTAGTGAATATCTTTTGTTTCTTGCAAAGCTTAATTTTTTTTATCATGTTTCCTGTAAGATTTAGTATAGATTGGCAGTATCCTGTGCAGACCACTAACCCCTGGCTGTGGCAACCTTACTCCATATAGTGTATAGAATATGAGAAGCATATATGAATGTCCTTAAAAATATTTAGGTAGTGGTCTGATTAACATGTTTGGGACTCACTGCTCCAGATACTCACTGTATTCTTTTACCCTTAGGGAGGAGCCACAGCTTAGTTTCAGAAAGACCAAGGGTAAATAATTCAGATATTTAGGTGTTTTAGGCATTGCAGCAGCTAAATGGTTCTACTGCTGTTCTGGCATTCTGAAGCAGGTCTGCTGTGACTCACAGGGATACTAATGAAGTTATCTGGGTGCATTTCTAATGGGCAACTGTCCCTGCAAGTCATTGCCGGTTCCTGCCCTGCAAGGCCTCCAGCCTCTGTTTGCTGCGAGGACGATGCCCAGCAGCTGGGACAAGAGTGTGAACCAGCACACACAGCACAGTGGCTTTGGGTTTACACCCCTGTCTTCAAGAACAGATTTTGGCTCAAACTCCCCAGGATGAGGTATTAGGGCAAAAGATGAAGACAGAGCAAATGCTAAAGGCCATGAGGACTTGCAGAGCACTAAACTTTAGACCCAGGAGCCTTGTAGCATAATCAGCTGTGCTGGTGGGAATATTGATCAGAGGAGATGGGAGAATTAGCAATGAAATAGAACAGGAGCAGTAAAGTAGCCTTATTTTTATTCATTTATTTTTTTTGTTCCCAGTTAATACAGAGAATTAATGTAGCAAAGTGGAAGAACTGATTTTAAGTGAAATTAACACAAGTTCACATCTCACAGAGCTGTGATGGTATCGTGCTGCACCTGACAGTTCTGCAGAAAAGATGAGAAAAAACTTAATTTTTGAAACTCAGTGAGTCATCTTATGGAGGAAGTCCCCTTTGAGTAAAAGAAACGTAGCTGGAGGGAGTGCAAATATTATCCTTCTTAAATGTAATTTTTAGTACTCAAGGGTGGCTGACAGCTTGGTGTGATTTTTCAGGCAATGTAAAGGATGAGTTCTGGTAGTAGTCATATCATACACTCAGACTGAAGCTGTATTCTCAATGAGTTTAAGTAAAGCTAGCTGACATGGTGCTGAACGTGACTTGTCATTTGCTATATCAGCTGCAAAATCAGCATTATGTTTGCAACTGTTAAAAATGGAATAGGATGAAAACGTCCTGTGTAAGCAGGACTGTTGAGCTACTGTGTAAATATAGAGCTTTTATTACTGTTTTATTATACTTTCACACGTAAAGGAAAATACTGTTACAATGTCCAACACCTAGCTCATATTTCTAAAGTAATTTGAAAAAATCATGATAGATGCTAACAAAAGCTTTTGGCTTTACTGCTGTCTGAAGGAATATATCATAAAATGACCAAAAGATAGAATGTCCTGGTCAATTTCTTCAGCAGTATTTTGTCAGAAGGTTTTCCTGTCCCTCCCATAAGACTTATGCAACAAGCACGTTCATAAAGCTGTCTTTCATATTCACACTTTACCAACCTCTACACTAAAAAAGTAGCTTCTCCCTTTGTGAATATTTAATAAACACTATGCTGCAGCCAAATTGTATTTTGTGAAGAATTCATTTGGTACAGAAAATATTTTAGAGGACATTTACGGAAAGGATATTAAAGAACTAACCATGAAATGAATTTATGTTTATGCATTGTGGTTGTTCTTTTTTTTTCTCTCTATTTAATGAAATGGCTTAGCAAATATTTATGTAAATTTTGAAGTATGATACAATATTTTGCATCTGTTCCAATACACTGAGCAACAGAATTTCAGTCATGGCAGTATACCTCCTCCAAATCAAACCAAACAACCCTCATTTTCATTTTCATCTACAAGAAAATGCCATAAAAATAACACAAATGAATGTACAGATTTGGATTTCAAAATTACTTGGTAGGGTTCAGACCTCCAATCTCTACTGACTTCAGAAAACTCCATCAGGAAGCTATTGCTTTGCAAAATCAGTGTCAACATTTCACCCCCCTAGAATCTGTTCAAAGCCATAGTAAACACAACATACCCCCTGAATCTTCTGATTAGCTGGATCAGGATTCTTTCTCTCTCCCTTTTGTTGCACTCTTCAAGCTCCAGCTGTCTTTGCTTATCTTCCTCTTCTCCTACTCACAAAGGAGAGGAGATAAGCAGATACCTGTTATTCCTTTTTAAATGTGAAGACCCTCATTCTGCTCCATCACATCTCAGCAGCTTTTCTGTCTTGTTTCTGCTCCCAGTCTCAAAACAAAACAAAAGCAATGGTCTAACTCTTCTACCACTGCTTTCAGTACTAGAAGAACTGTACATAATGCTTTTTTGCCTCTTAGTCCAAGATTTCTCCCCGTTTTTTGTCCCCTGATTGGTCCTTCAGTTCTGTATTTGTGATCCTTGTTCTTAGTCCCCTTTGAATAAATACAAATGGCTGGTTATAGTTGCCTGTGCTTCAAAAGCAGAATAGCAGCAGGTAAGCAGTAGGTTTGGCTGTATACATGATTATTGACACAGTCCTATTGGTCATGCTTAAGCTGGTCGATAGAGAAGTGGCATCTTAATGTATTCTATGACTTGATGCTCTTCAAGTAGCCCTTCAGGTTTCCTCCACAAAGTTATTTTATTTAGGGAGCTGTCAGGCTCTTTTACATGCGTTGGGGTTAGCTATGCCTCTGAGGATATCCCGACTTGACAGGCACTCTTCTACAATTCACTAACAGCAGGGGAGAAACATCTATCAGAGGTCTTAGGTGCTGGACTTCCTCCTTGGCAAGGGAGCAGAGAGGAATGACCCCTGTAGAGCCTTCCAGACTGTAAAAACAAAGAAATGAGTTACTGTAGCACTTGGTCTTTTGATGTTAAAGCAATTGCTCCCTCCCAGGACTTCAGTGCCTCATTCCTTTTCCTGGAGCCAACCTCCTCTGTAGTACTCACATCAGATGCTGATGCCCTAGGCTCTGCTTGATCCCTCACACTATTCCTTTGGCATTTGTCAGATCACCCACACTGCTCATACTGGAAGTCTTACCCAGCCACTTTGAAGCCCTTAGACACAGTTTGCTCTCCCCAAATGCGCTGTGGTGACCCTCTTTTCTGCATCAGCATAGCTGTTCTATGTCTCCCCAGACAAATGAGGGAAAAAAAGGAAGCCTTTTTCTCAAAGAATCCCAAAGGTATTCAGGCAGTGACTCAAGTTAGAATAGGCGGCCAGTGCTCTGAGTCTAAACTGTCTGTATCACATTTTTAAACAGAACAGCATATAAAACTAACAAACATTAGGAGGTTTCCTTCAGAAGGAAGGCATCTGCAGCTTAGAGAGGCTGTCTGCCAATCTTAACATGTAAACCTAGTTGTAAACAGAAAGGACCAAGGGTTTCTACTTTAATACCTTGAGGATGTTATACTTGTTCAAAACAAGTCCTAAGGACTGATTTTAACACTTATGTTTTTACAGTAGTCTCTACTATGGATAATTTCAAATGCTCTGGAAAGCTCTTTCTCTGCTCTTAAGACCTTTGTGTGTGAACACAACGGAGCTTGTGTGTCTTCATTCCTCTACATCACACCAGGACCTTTGAGGCTCTGTTGCTCTTCTCTTACATTCAGGGTCATGACTGAATTCTTCCCAACTTCAGCTAGATAATTCATAAGGCTTTTAGGATTTCTCTTGCCTCTTTGGGGTCATCTGCCAAAATGAGTGTGTCTAATGAATCTCAGCTAAGTAATAAGGTTGAGCTAGGCCAAACTCAAGGGAGACACTGATGGCTTCCCCTGAAAACTATGGTGCTTCTTAAAAACTGCATTTAGCTCTAGCAGCCCTTCATCAGCACCAAGACAACCCCAAGAAAGGCAAGATTGGAATTCAGAAGTGTTCCTCTTGATGAGACTGATCTGATGACTTTGGTTGAGTGAATACATACTGTGAGATGTGTGTGGAAGGGAAGGATATAACAGTAAGAGGAGAAGCACGTAATCGTGGCTCTTGGTCAGAGGAACATCTGCTCTCCTAGGTCTTTTACAACAGCAAGCTGTGAATGGGATAGAAGCATCAGTCAGGTGGAAATTTCCTTGTAGATGCTGTTTT
Organism: Amazona ochrocephala; assembly: GCA_039720435.1. Taxonomy (NCBI): domain Eukaryota; kingdom Metazoa; phylum Chordata; class Aves; order Psittaciformes; family Psittacidae; genus Amazona; species Amazona ochrocephala. The sequence goes on from CM077879.1 coordinate 17,680,852, forward strand.
TCTTAACCCAAACATACACTGAAGGCCTGTAATATGGTACTGTGTATGTGTGTGTATGCCTGTTGCCATGTTTACCACTCCCAAGTGTGGGCACGCGGGGGTTTAAGGAACAACGTAATACTGATCAATGTGATCAACGCTGAACAATTTATTGTGCGCAATCGTGCCTTTTATAGGAAAGTTTCAGAACAGTAGAACATTCGATAACACTTGATTGGTTGACTTCACTTAGCTGAGTGCTAGCAACAGTTTACTGATTGGTTAACTATTACAGCGTATGTTTCAAGGTTACAGTTAACATTCCTTCTCTGCGTATCTCTCTCTGTAGTTTTCCATGCTAACTTTTCCCAAGGCTTCTGCTCATACACGAACTTTAGTAACCCTCAGGCGAGGCCTCAATGCCTGCGGGTCACTACCTTACAATTGTCAAGCAGTTGTCTGGATTGCTCACATGCCCGTTCACAGCCAAATAGCTCTCCACATGGGCACAACAAAATCATTATTCCTGTTTTCTTCTTCAGCCTAGTATGACTGACAGAAGTGATGACAAACTTCACTTCACTTGTTGGGCCAGAGGGGAAGGAGAGGCATAGCAGCTTTCTCCTGTGCCTAGTGCGGGCCATGGGTCTTGATGTTCAGGACTGGTTTGAGTATCTGAGGAAGTTGTTTTGGGATCAAGAAGAAGAAAGAGGACGAGGAGAAAGAACAGTGTATGACTAGTTTGATTCCTTCATTTAGCTCATATCCACTGCTGTTCCCAGTCTTTGGCTCCACAGATGTCATTGGTTGTGAGAACTGGGTCAGGCCATGGCTTTAAGGCTCTGCAAAGCAGTGCTTAGCTCTTCTGGTTTTAGAAATCAATCAAAACTATTTAATTAATTTTACTATATATTTCATAAGTACTCCAGGTTTGAAGTGTCTTGGACCTCAATTGTTAACCGTATACCTTAATCATAATCTGTATCCTTTTTAAGGACTGCCCTAAAATTCCTGTTTCAAATCTCCATTTCACATGTACATTTTTAGAATGGGAGGATAGGAATAATTTGAAGTTTGTTTGAGTAAATCTAATTGTGTATAACTATGTTTTAAAATAACTTTAATGGTTACTTTGACTTCCATTTTGCTACCCTTTTTAAATATTTGTCTTGAAAGAACATTGTAGCATTGTCTTTAGCTTTCTTTTTTCTGACTTGTGTGCTGGTGATTGACAGATACAGCCTTAGTTTTTTGGACTGGGATCCCTCTCAGTGTATGCTACTATATTGAGCTTTTCACCTCAGCTAGAACATGAATAACTTGTGCTTTCAGGAATTAAGCATCATATTCACAGTTTCTTTGATTCTTTTCTTATTGGTTTTCTTTGAGCAAAAGGAGCTGTTGTAATGGCCCCAGCTCAGATAGAGACCAGAGAACATATTTTTTTTCCACTTTGGATTAGTTTTGACAGTCTTTCTCTTTTTGTCAGATTGTTCAATATATCATTTTCCCCACATGGGAGAAAACAGTTATTATGTTTTACTTGCCAATGGTGCAGAAAATGACACAAATGTTTTGCTTACTGAGCATCTTAAAGTTCTTCCTGAGCATTAAAGCATCTATAAAAATTGGGTATTACTTTTGATTAGGACCAAGATTATTTTCTTTTTCCTTTAAGATGCACCTATTTTGTGTGCAAGTAATTTAGAACAGTGTCATTAGTAAAATATGTGAGAGATACTATTGATCAGACACATGCATTAAGTATTCTGGTGTCACTATGAACATAAGCTTGTTACAGAGACCTCTTGTTGGCAAGCTCATTTTAAAAAAGTCATTATTATAAATTGCTTCAACTAGTCAGATCATATAAAATCTACTTGTACTGTAATATTCCAGATGCTTGATTACTGTTCTTCAGTGTAGTGAGTTGCCAGTTTCTCCCCCCTGAGAATGTATGACAGATTGTAATACAATCTGTTGATGTTCTTGATTGTAACTAAAGTATATCATTGTCACCCATGCTAAAAAGCTGGGACGTATAGAGTAAATATGTAATTTTGTGAAATGTATGCTCGTGTTTTGTGTTCCAGCAATTTCAAATGGTACACGACAATATACTTGATCTGGTGAAGGGGAGAATCAGAGTCAGAAGAAAACAGAAGGTAATTAAAGCAGTAAAATGTACTGGATACGGTAATTCTGTGAACAATACAGGTTAAATTGTCTTTGGTGTGTGTGCAGGCATTGAGGGAAAGGAAGAGGCAAAAACCAGAGGAAATTATATTTGTGCTGGTCCTACCCTGCGTTTTCTTCTATAAAAGGTCCAGGCACAACAGCTGTACCAAAACAACGTTGCAAATGGCTTGAAAGTGAATGGCAGAAAGGAAGGAAGTTCACATGCTTGTGCCACAGCACCTCACTGAGCTGTCACAGTGGGGCAAAGGCATGGCATGGTGTGTGCTCTGGTCCACTAAAGGAGGAAGAGACTTTTGCAAGGTGAAGAGATTCTTGTACTGTGGGGCAAAAAAAAAGAATTCCCTGTGGAATTCTTCCCCTGTGGAGGTAGATCAGGGATAGAAAGGCTTTATTTGTTCCCTCACCATCATAATTTCTTTCTGTGTATTTCCCTCTCAACTTCCTTTCCCATCATAGTGTTTCTTCATTCAAGTTCTTTAAGGTGGAAGCTCAGGGAAGCATTAGGCACATTCCCACTTAGCAAATGATGTAGCTACCTAAAATGTAGCTGACTTGGTCTAGTGCTCTCACTCTCTCACAGCTACACATGTAGTTTCTTCTCTGAGCACATTGGTCATGAGACTGGAGACCTAGACCTGCCACCAGCTTCGGGTACTGCCACTGTGTCATACTCTTACAGCTCTTGTAACCCACAGCGGGGTTCACATGTAGCTTCACCTAACAGTGACTGCCTATGAAAGCAGTGGTCCTGCTCCCCCTGTCTATGTTTGGCTTCTCCCACTTCATTGGAAGTTGCAGTTGTGCAGCAGAACACCACCCTGCAGAATCACAGCTTGCTTTTGTTGATCCATCACTTGTAGCTGTGCAGACTTGGGGTCAGACTCAGACAGCTTTAGAAACCTACCCCTGCAGGTGGGGGAGGTGTTTTGGGAGTGGGGCTGCCCACTCCAGGAGTGCCAGTTCAGATGGGCTCCATAAAGCTGCAACACAACATTGTGCCATCAGATTTCCCAGTGGACATAGGGCTTCTGTGTTCATGGGTGCAATGTGCCCCACAGTCATCAGATACTAACATTTGGATATACTGTGTTAAAACAGCAACAAAACAGAACTTATGTTTTCCACATTTCAAATACATAAATGTGGCTGTATGACAGGAACTCTCCTGTGGTCTGTCAACCAGACAGCCAACACATAAACCTGAGGATGAGTCTTGAAGTAAGAAATAAAAGAATAAAATAAGGCATGGTGGGTTTGAGCCTTTTTCCTTTTAAACCTCATTTCCCCTCCTCTGCTTCAGCTGACTGTTTTCCAAGGCTTCAGGGTTTTTTATTTTTTTCCCATTCCGCTGTTAATTTTATAATACATGAATTAGAAGACAAAGAGAAAAACTGAGGTGGTAGCTTTACTGCTAGTCTTCTACTAAATATCTTGGAAAGATACAATAATCATAGAATCATAGAATAGTTAGGGTTGGAAGGGACCTTAAGACCAATAACAGAAACTGTCTCTTGGAATTTAGGTACAAGATCAGGCTCTGTCATAGTGAAGGGCATAAGACGCAGGCAGCTGCCCTACTAATATTGTAAGTAGTGGATGTACATTTGTAAACACACTTCATGGAATACACTGGAAACAGCATGTAGTTATCTCAGGCTATAATTTGGACTGAGACAGAAAATAATGATGTTAATTCACAGCTCTATTAATTACACTGGAAGTGTTATTTTTTAAACATGTCACTTTGAAAACAGCTTTTGTTCTTAATTGTATTTGATTTCAGTAGAGAAGCTCTGTAATTTCCATGGTGTATGAGGTAGGTGTGAGTACACACTGGAACAAAAAGCCGATTTACAAAAGGTGGGTATATCTGAAAGGAATTACTAGGTTCTGCCTACATCTTTGAAAGGAGCTCATAAAGTCAAATAGGTGGTCCTGCTCCCCCGGCAGCTTGTGAAGCCATTCAGTGGGAACCAGATCAACTTTCAGTTAAGCATGTTGCTCAGGTCCTATTCTGCCTTTGCTTGTGCTGAATAATACCTCCCACTGGGAAGTCAATTATTTCCATGCTGTCAAACCAGTAATTGCAAAGGTGGTAAAATTGGTAGGTTGCTGTACAGGCAAATGTTATTTACATGATATTTTGAGTTTTAGGAGAACTAGGAGTGGTTTTATTCTTAGAAGGTTGAGTATAATTTCCTGAATATTCTAGAAAAGTGTATAGTTCCATCAGTTAATTTAAATACTGCATAAAACTCAATAAGTGGCTGTTTATTTACTACAAGCCAATTCGAATATGTAATATTTGGGTTTTCTTCTTTCTGAACATGACCAGTCCTGTCTGTGGACTATGTTACTGTACAAAGGGAAGGTATTAACTGCATATGAAGATTTGAAAAATACATGCATTTACTTGCTTTTTCTGGTAGCAGATGGTGCTGAAAGCAGATCATCTCAAAGGGGTCATTACAAGATAATATGGAGATCAAACAAACATTTATGTCTTGAGATAAGTTACCTTCAGTAACATAGACTTTTGTTTTAAGGTGATACATTGCCGGTAGTTTAAATATTAACGAAATATTTTCTGTGATGCCCAATACTTACGCATGCAAGTAGGTCTGTTGATGTCAAAAATTTCCAGACTAATGCCCTTTGTCTCTGTTATTTTTCTAACAGCTATTTCCTTAAAATTCCTCACAAGATCAGCTAGTGATAGTGTTATTAAACTGAACATGATGAAAAGAGAACACTGAGGCACAATCACCCATTTTCTGCTGCGATATCCGTAATCTCTAAAACCCCAATAAAATAGTGTCATAAATGTTGTCTTGGATTATTTTCAAAGCTTAGCCTGTTCTGACACCAAGCTTCACAGATCCATCTGGCTTCTAAGTATGCATTTCTGTTCAGACTGTGGTGAGTTTGGTGGCCCTGGCTGCTTTTTTGGGAAGCAGCCTCTCCTTTGGCTATGTCTACTCATGGGGTTTTCCTGTAAGAGAGCCCCCACAACTCATGAGCATATTTATATATAAATATAAGATAATCTCAGCATGAAAAAAATTTAAAGTGATGTGGAAAACTTTCAGGGATTCACCTAGCTGAACAGTGCTGAGCCAGGCTGACTTATTTCCTGGTTTCTCTCCCTACAGGTTGCTAGCTCATGGTGGAGGGATTTCTGCAACAGTGTGGGCTGGGTCGTGGAGATAGCTGCTTAGAAGTGTCATGAACCCTGATTATTACAGTGAAAGGGAAAAATCCCACAATGATGATAAACTATAATACTGAATAAAGGGAGCCGGCAGTCACTCTTTATGTGGTCATGGAATATGACTTAGAAATTGGAAAGATTGCTATTGCTACTCTTGTGTGAAATATTAATTTAAAACCATTGCACAGAAACATTTGGGCTTTGTTTTTATTTTTTATTATTTTCAGGGAAGAAAACAAAATTAGTAGTGATAGACTTTGTATATGTACTTACTAATTTTTGTGAAGAATTCTCTATAAATGTAAGCCATATTTTCCTGTGGATTAGGATATGTCACATTCTATTCTACACGAAGACCATTGTTTTGTCCTCCAACAAATAGGTGGTTCTCTTTAAAGGATAAGAAATGAGAAGCATGGCAGTAGGTCAGTGGGTAATATATATCTGCTCTCACTTATTTAAATTATATTTCCTCTTTACACTCTGGCTCAGCAGTATCTGGAGACTGTTGTTCCCTGGGCTAATGCAGTCTTTCCACATGAAAAGCTCTTGATCTGTTCCTTATCTATACTCCAGTTGCTGGCACTAGTGTTTCATCTGCTTGGTGTGAAAATGCACAGAAAGCAAATACATATCACTCCGGTATTGAGGTATCCTTCTTCTAGAATCTTTAGCTCAGCTTATTTTCATTAAGCGAGGCTTTTCCTTTCAGCAATATACATGACCTCTTGTCTGTCACCCTAGAGAGAGAGTGAAAAATGAAGAAAGGGAGAGGGTCTGTGAGGCTTCAAAAGCAAAAATGCTTGGAGCCATACTGCCTTTCGAACAGAGATAGTGAAATTTACCTTGTGTATCTAAACACATACAGAATTATTGCATCCTTATTATTGCACATTGCTGCGCAGATGCATATGCACACATTCACTCACTCCACTTGTGACATGGTAGCTATTAACAATGGTGTTGTCAAAAATACATAAAAAAAGACCTAGTGCTCTTTGTTGTTAAAACCTTTTTTCTGCTATTAGCATCAATACAAGTCCATGCTGCACATTAGCTAAAATAATTAGTTCAATTTATCATGTCCTTTTTTATTCTAGAGCTTTTGTGTGGTATTTATGGATGTTCATTTAAAAATGCACATCTGCATAACATTGATTATTTTTTTAGAGAAGCAAAGGCTTGTTTGCTTTTATTAACTGGTATGATTTGGGACTCGACATTCTGAAAATCAGATTAACATCAATCTACTAAAATTTATTACACTTTAACCTCTAGCATGACATTCTGAAATCTGGAATATCTCTTAGATTTCATACAAGTAAACTCAGAGATTATTTTATGAATATTAAAAGTAAAATTATTTTCAATGGAGACTTCCTATTCAAAACCAGATTTGCAGTAATTTAAATTAACATTCCCTGAAAACCCCCACAAATCTCTGCACATCAGAGGTGATTAAAAAGAAATTTAAAAAAATAAGAAGGTAATGAACTGCCACAACAGTTTAGCCGTGCACACACTATTCAATTACCAGATTACTAATAGAAGAGAGAACTGCAAATCACAATGGTGAAAAATTTCAGTGACATGCCACGAGCCATGTATTGTATCAGTCAGAACAAAAAGAATGTAAGAAGGTACCAGAAGTAAAGGCCTTAATTCACTGATCATGTGTTAAAAAAATTAATTATTGTAATGTTTAATTATAAGCTTTTATATGAATAATTCAATAAGAGAAATCAGGAGCTTATAGGAAGACAATCTTAATACAGTAATAGGTCTGGGTTTTCATGTGCCTCTTTTATTTCAGATTATTGTTAATTATAGATATGAACACTTCTGAGTACCTTCACATGTAGTGTTTAATTATCAATATTTGTAATTTATCATTGTCGCTCTGTATTGGTATTATAATATCTTGATTTTAATTAAAATTAATACAAAATTTGGCATATGTAAAACTCCTAGCATTATATAGAGGTAATTATTTATATAAAAAGCGAAGTCTTTTATTACCCTGGGAGATAAAAAGGCCTTTAACAGTGGGAATGTTATCAGCAGCTACTGACCAACCATCTTCTCCTCAATAATTAAAGAAGCAAGATAATGTACTCAAATTTAGCTTTTTAACCTCCGCAGTTATGCAGACTCTGTGCTGACTGTAGACAGTGGTGAAGGATACTGGCATTATGCCAGGGACATTTCTCTCAGCCTTAAATAAATACCATAGAATTGTAATCAACATATTGTGTGCGGATCCTGCTGAGCTATATTTCTTTTCATAATGAGTGTTCTTAAGCATTTGAAATAGAAATCAAAATCATAAATTCTTTTTGTACGGGATTAAAAAAACGTGAAGTACTCCAGTGTTTGATCTTGAAATTTTGCTTTTGTAAACAACTGTGGTCAAACACAAATTTTGATACAAAGTTATTAATTCTTTCATTCTGCTCAATCTTTATGGGGTTTGAGTAACTAATGGGTCCAATTCCCTGAACTATTTCCCTGCCAGTTTGGTTTACCAGACTTTTCCTTATATTAGGAGCCAATCATTTGCAGCATCAGTCCCCGGGGACTTTATGAAGAGGAATCAGTCTTCCCTAATGCCTGGGCGGGGTTTGTATTTACAATTGCTCTGGAGTTGTGTGGTAGGCTGCAGGAAGGTTTGCAGGATTAAGACGATTGTGGTGAGTATATGTTTTTATTTCCAAACAAATCCTGTTTGTATTATTTTTGAAAGGTTACTGAATATATATAACAACTTCAAATGCGACTGACCATCTGGCTTAAAAGATTCATCGCCAGGAGATTCATAGCATCCTTATTTCAGTATTACGCCCAGTTCACTAGTATTGTTGCAGCTACCAAAATTACAGCCCATTTGAGGCTTAATTCCTCAAACACAGCTCACCATGAGTGGTGTTAAATGAACTCAGCAAGCACACAGTCCAGGTTTTTAAAGAAATGTGTATATCTCAAGATACTGAAAAGCTTCATGCTTACTAGCAGAGATGGCAATTACATGTGTAAGTGCTTTGAAAAAGATCTTCAAAGCAGTATCTGTGTTGCAAACCACCTAAATACATCTCAAGTAAGTAAATAAGTTATCACACCCTTATGAGCTACTATAAACTCTTGAAAATCAAAGGCAAAAGAAGCATTGAGTTTAGTTTTTGAACAGGCTGTGAATTAGGGCAGCCTGTGCAAATCCAAGGGGTATACAGCTGGGATACTCGGCAGGAAAGATTAGAACATGGTGGCTGTATTCATATCTGAGTACATCTCTGCCGCTACAGCTCATGGCTCACTGTTCTCCCTGGGCAGACAGCTTGTCACCTCAATTTAGGAGATAGCAAGGTGTCAGGAAGATTTGGCTCAGTGAGACTTGTCCTTGTCGATTCAGTTCCTGCTTTGGGAACTCTGTGTTTAAATGCTCATTAAGAAGATTTTACACATTACCTTTTTCTCCACTTCAGATCTATTACAAAATTACAGTGATATTCATGATATAGTTTACTAAGTTAATTATCACTTGTGAAGCTCACTCTTCTCCTGCCCACCATTTCTTCTGCAGCTATTTAGACATGCCAGTTTTCTTCATTGGGCAGCCATTCTAAGGTCCTCATTTACTTACATTTAAAATGCCTTGTCATCTCTGGTATCTCTCTGGGGTTCCCTTAGTCAGCTGGGTATTGCTAGAATTCTGTTAGAACTGGTCAAAAGCTTGCTTCCATATGTCATGTGTACTAGGTGATAATAGTGGTGGTTGGTGGTTGAGAACAAAGGCTGCTGAAATGGCCAGAAAGAGTCCAGTCCCTCTCAGAAAATTAATAATCAGAAAATGGTCTTTGCTAATGGTCTTACCAAAGATGAATCATGAATTTGTTAGAAGTGGAGTCAACATGCATTATCTGCTGAATTCAGGCCAAGACTGTTGTTTGATATTTACCTGAGTAATAGAGGGAAAAGGATCTAGCTAGGAAAGTAAATTATTGTGCTAAGAGTGGGAGGATTCCTACCCATCTAAGCCATCTAAAAGTTCTTCCCTAAACAAATACATTAGAAATTGGCAGAAAAAAACACTTAAGTAGGGATTTCAATTGCAGCAAGCTGTGAGAAGAAATGTAATATTTATTCTACTTGCACCTGCACTTTTTCTTCTCTTTGGGTGACAATGTGCCATAGTTGTTATCTGTAATAACAAGGCATTGTAATAGGCACTATGTAGTGGTGGTAAGTGAAGACTCCCTTCCCAGAAAGGCTGTGGTGTAAATGTGGCAGTCCAGGTGTTAGTCTGGGCCTTCTCTGCTGACTGACATGGTGGCAGCAGCACCAGCCACATGGCATAGCTGGGGATGGCCCCATGGGGGAAGCACACCTTCCTCCTTCTTCTCCTGCTCTCACATGTGCACTGTCTCATGTGCACAAGGACCTGCATAAGGGCTATTTTCTTGGGGGAACAAGTCATTGTGGGTGCGATGGAAGAATTACTTGGAATAAATTTTGCTTGCAGGCTACCTGTTGGTTCAGCATGGGCTAAGTAAACAAAGCGGGGAAAAAGGAAGGCAAGAGCAATGGAATGACTTACTTCTAAGGCTGGAATTCTTTTCCTATTTAAATTCAGATTTATTTTTATTAAGCTGAAGATAACTGACTTTTAGACCACCTAATAAAGAAGTCATCTTTCTCCATTACCCAAAGTGTCAAAATCAGGATGTGAGGTCTTTCTAAAAGGCATTTTAGCTAAACCATAAATTATACAACCAAACATTGAATCTGTGATCAGATTCAGAAGATCATCACAAAAGCCCTGTGTGGGGCCCACAAAAACTACAGGTCTGTTATTTATGCGGTGTCACAGAGGAACAGTTGTGCACTGTGAATACCCGGACTGGCTTATATCCTCAGTGCTAACTTACAGATCCTGACAGGATCACTTATGTTTTATGTAAATACACTTTGAAATAAATGGCTAAAACCACTCTCAGAGGGCAAGATCTATAAATTGAGCATAATCACATAGGCAATGTACACAAGCACTCTTTCATAGTAATGCATCTTGCTTATCCTAAAAGTACCTGTTTATGATAGTACACTCTGATTTAGTTTACTAAAATAGGGCATTTATCAAAAAATGCAGAAACGTGTTTGTCTTCCCTGGTGAAAGTAAGGTGTTAACAGCTTTTGAATGACACACAGTATCACATTTTTTGACCTTGGGGATATAAAGGAGCAGTAGCTTTGTTTATGGGCACAAAAGCTGACGTTCCTCTAGCAACTTTACTCACTTTTGCGAATTTCTTCTAAACCATGCTCCAGCAATCTGAGTATTATTTTGTTTTGCAAGTGATTTGTTGGAATTATGAGGACTGCCTGAAGACCAAAGCAGTATTCAATGTGAAAAGAAGGGTACGAACTGTGCCTTACTTTCTTCCAAAAAAAACATCCTGAATTTTAGATCTCTTGCCATGATCTACCCCTGAATTTGCTAGAGCTGTCGAATTTACAGCAGGTAAAGATTTGGAATAGTCTCTTTATCTTTTAACATCCAAGTTATTTCCCTTTTGGTATAATCATACACCTAAATTCTCTTGATTTACTTTGTCTTTCTATATAATTGAACTGTTCTTTCCCCCAGAATTGTCAGTACTTCATTTTTTTCAATAAGCTCTTGGGGGGCTGCTTTCTCTTTGCAGTTGATGTTTACACTCCTTGTGCTGATTTTACTGTCATTTTAGTTGCTGTTGAAAACAAATTGTAGGCTATATGCAGGTTGGACAAGTCTCATCTCTTATTTTAAAGTCTCATTTTTACTGCAGCATTTGCAAATCCAGGTTACCTATCACAGAGACGGTTTACAATGATTACATGTTTACTAGTTATACCATCATTTCATATACTAACATTTATTTCATCAATTCCTGTGATGCAATCCCATATGAATTAGTTTAACTGAGCTAATGTATAATTAGTGTTCCTTTCCACCCCCATGTTTGCTACCTTAACCAGCTGGGAATTCTGCTTGTACTTTATGTTCCAGAAAAATGAGGGATTGTCAGTGTTTGAACTACTTTTTTTCATATATTCTTCAGAAATCTGACTTGTTTCTAAGTTAGAATTTCAGAGTCCCTTTTGTTTTTTTAAATACTTCAAGAGATGTAAACAAAGGTAATTTTTTAGTGCTTTTAAAACTCAGTTATTTAGTCTTACATATTCCTGCAGCAATGGCCTCCTCTAAAATTGCTGCTTTTGTGCAAACATCTCTGTACCTCTCTAGGTTGCATAGTTATCATGACATTGCAGAATGTGACATCTGAGGTCATCTGGTCCAAATCCATTCTTAAAGAGATTCTTTGCAGTTATGTCAGTTTGCCTGGAGCCATATGCAGAGGATTTTTAGGTGTTGCCAAGGACAGGGTGCACCTCTCTGGGCAACCTGCTCTGGGTACAACTTTGCTCATTGGAAGTTTTTTTTTCCCCTCATAGAATTGTCCTTCTGTGACTTGTGTCCGTTGCTTTGCATATGTCCACTGTGCCTCTCCATGGACAGTTTGGCTCTGTCTTCCCTATAATCACCCACAAGGTAGAAAGCAATAAGGTTCCCCCTCAGTCCACTCTTCTCCAGGCTGAACAAACCCGCCCTCAGCTTCTCCATGTACGCCATGTGTCCCAGCCCCTGCCCATCTTGGCAGCCCTCCACATGGGCTGTTCATGTGTTATAATACTGCACAGCACATACTTAATGAATCCTCTCAGTACAATGAATTCCGGCAGCCTGGTGGAGAGAACACAGGAAAATGGCATGGAGGATCAAATTATTTTCACTCGTCTCTATTCAAGTGCAGATGACAGGCAGTGTAGGAACTAGGTACTAGTGTAGGTACTATGATCCAGGGAGGATCTCCCTGACTACACCTAATGGACGCTGTCTTTTGGGGAATTCATATTTTGTGTGCTGACCAAGGATTCTGGCAAATACAAAATGTGCAAATTTGACATAATTTTTTTAGGAACTATCTTGCAATTCTGTTTGATGAATTATTTATGTATTATATTTGCTTTCTAGTCTAGTAACTGTAGCACCCATGAGAGTAATAAAACCAAAGTATATAAAAAGCCAGCATATCAGTATTATTGTTTCTTGTGCATGCATATATCCTATATATTTCATGAAAGGTTCTTTAGTTTTCGTATATTTTCAAATGCTATACCTTCATATGATTGTGAATATCGTTAATTACTTAGAAGTTAAGATGACATTTGGTATTCTCCCATTCAGTTTGGGCACTTGTAGGTGCTACTTGTAGGAGCAGTGCTACTTTTTAGGGCTCTATCACATCTGCTTTGCGGGAGAAAACCCCACAAGACCTAATAACTCCCATTTTGTCAACTTTTTCTTTAGAACTGTGCTTCAAGAATGCTATGTCAGTATCTCCATAACCCCATAAATTTTGCTTTAGTCAAATTTGTGTTCAAAGGAAGACTGTGGAGGGTGTCCTGCTTACCTTGTCATTTTTTGGCACTAGAGAATGAAAAGGACATTCTGTCAATTCGTATGCCTCTAGAAGCATCCCCCTTTTACTTAACTTATGCTGCAGACTGCCCACCCTACCCCATACCAGTAGTAGCCATCAGTAAGAAAATATGATCGGCACATGATTTTTTAAATGAAAAAAATGCACGTGTCCTATATGTGATTTCCTGTTTCCCTAGATCAAAAGGCCTGTCTGGCCTCTCTTTTACTATATTCCTAGTAAATTCTTCATTTATTCCTGCTTCCTTAAAAATCTTTGTCACACATTTTTTCTACTACTATCTGGAATTTTCTCACACCATTCTTTTCTTTGTGTATATAAATACATATATGTGTATACACACACACACACACATTTACAGAGGGGTGTGTGAAAGAGCCCTACAGGAATAAAGGAAAAACTTGCCCTAATGGCCTCGGCAATGACTGGAAGGCCAGGAGAAAGCAAAGCCATTTCAGAAGCAAAACAAAAGTGTAAGGTCAAATGCTTTACTACCTGGCCCAACCACTCTCCAAATGCACTTTGCTTTTGTTTACTTTGACAAAGGCTGTACTGGCCATTTTTGATGGTACATGGAACTGGCGCCTGAAACACTAAAGACTATTTAAAAGACATCTGTGAATTGTCAGACCAGTTCCTTAGGCTTAGGTGGCTGGGATTTGCTCATGTTAATCCCCCAGGATTTCAAGTTTTTATTCTCTTCAGGAAATATTTTCCAGGTGCTGTGAGCTGGCGGTGTTCAAAGCCGAGTTGGACATAGCCTTGGATGGCATGGTTTAGTGGGAGGTGTCCCTGCCCATGGCAGGGGGGTTGGAACTAGATGATCTTAAGGTCCTTTCCAACCCTAACTATTCTATGATTCTATGATTCTATAAGTTCTGTGATAAACACAATGGTTAATGAATATTCTAATAAAACTCCCAGTACCAGTAACAAGCGTAACTACCCTTATAGCCTGCTTTTGGTGGCTGATGTTAACTCCTAGCTTTCCCCCAAGACTCAACTCAGGCGCTACAGTTTGTTGTTTTGTCATGTGTAAAATACACACTTTTGTAGATGCAGAACACCTTCCTGAAGCAGAACATTTCAGTAGTAACATGGCTTTTTGGTTTGATAAGGTGTTCAAAGTATGTTAGTTCATTTTGTCTGTCAAGAAGGTTGCAAGGGAAAGAAAGGAAATGGCAGCAGTATGACTTAATTGTGTGTGCAGAGGAGATTTTAAGGAAGGTTAATTTCACTGTAAACCTAAAATTTTGCCTGGTAAGCTTGTGTATTTATTCTGTGGACCAAAACACTTGGTTATTCGTAGGTGAATTATAAACTGTTCCTTGAAACCTGTGGTGCTATTTCATACATTTTCAAATGAGCTTGGTACCACAACATGCTGTCTTGTTTTCAGCTTTGTGAAGGTTTTTAGCTTTTAGCTTGCGTCACCTCTGTGCTCACACACAAGGCAGCTTGTTTCCCCTTAGGGCGAGAGAGTGAGAACTGGCTGTAAGGACTGATTTTATTCCCTTCTGTTTTCCTTCCTCTACCTCAAGTATCTGAACTGCTATCAACAATTAAAGTGAATTTGTAATTCCCTGGATAATGTAAACATTTGTAGTTAGTAATTGCAAAGGCTTTTCACTCTCCTGGCCCTGAAGAAAATGAGCTGCTGGAAACTAATAAATACTCTTTCTAATGCTTTGTGGTATCCTTCCAATTGCCAGTTCCTTCTTTAACCTTTTTCTGATGCTTCCACCAATGATGAACTACAAAATGTCAATAGTGTTAGGCATCTATGAAGTAGATAAACCCTCTCTGGATAAAAAGCCCCAGCTTGTCCCTTAATAAACAAAAGGGTCATAATTCTCAGACCTGGGGAACTGCAAGTTCTGAGAGAGAGAGAATGATTCACTATTCCTGACTTGGAGTCCTTCAAGAGTCGAGTATCATTTTAAGTCCTTGTACATCTTTCTTAGACAAATTACCAGGCAGTGAAAGCAGCTTCAGTTACTAAAGTAGCAGCCCAGCAGGACAAAGGCACTATGCTGGAGCCAGGGATAGGACCCATCATTCCAGGCGCTCTGGCAAAACACCGAGTCCTAATTTATTCAGCAATTAATCCCTACCTTCCAGCAGAAAACAAACCGCTACAGCTGAGCATGACCACTAGTTATTAGGGGTCATGGTCTAGATCTGAGATGGTCTGACGCACTGCCTCAGACTGCAGAGAGTGCCTCATCTGTTTCCCCACCAGACTTGTGCTGTGGAGTGGACAAGCTGTGGGGTGCTCAGGGCAGGCCAGATTATCCCCAGCACTCATCTGACATATGAATACTCATATCCACACTGGCAGAACTAACAAATTTGTCTGAAGTCCCACTTCTAGGGCTTCCGCTAGTTAGTCAGCAGGCTTAGGAAAGGGAATTCCCAAGGATCTGCACAGTCCCATGTGCCGCTTCCCTCAATTTGGGAGTCTAGAGACAAATCTGCACTTAACACTAACTCTTGTGGGCCCTTTCCATAGAGGTAAATATGCTGCAGAGGGCAGACTGGAAACCTTTTAGCCACTGATGAGAGATAGCACTTATTACAGCAATTGCCTTAAAAAATTCCCTGAGGGGAACATTTTCAGAGCTGCAACACATACCTGGTAGGACTTTAAGGTAAAAGCGGGGAAACCTCTCTTGCATTAGTAGGCAGAGACTGTGTGACCACACGATTTCCCAATATGCATCAGTGAAAGACAAGAGTGGTCAGAAACAAACGGCCTGGGAAGAATCACTGAACTCTCAACAAAGGTACAAGTGCTCTTACTTTTCAGTGTATGCAACATGTTGCATTCTTGAGAGTTTGCAGAGAGCTTACAACAGCTGTTCTTTGTCACAGACTCTTCTGAACACCTCAAAATGGGTTATCTGAAAAGTTGATCAATGCTTTAGTTGCATTTCAGATTTATTAAGTGGTTTATTGCATTTGAATAATTGTGTAGTTTAGCTTTCTGACTGGTTGCTGTGGTTGGGGTTTTGAGATGGGGAATTCTGACTCATACCCTCTTGCATCATATTTTCATTATATATTTTTTGCTTCAAAATTAAGCCAAATCAGTAGATATTTATTTCAGCAAAAAGGGAGAAAATAGCAAATTATGAACTGCTGTGTGTTATTTGAGGACTTCAATGTGGAAAGAATGAATCAGTCTTGGTAAATTGAAACCACTTCTGTGGAGTTTCAATCTTCAGTGCCACAAAGGTAGTTTTTTATTCAGTTCTGACCATACTTTTGCTAAAGAGACGTTCATATTGGGCACATTTCTAATTCCTTGTTTTGATTGCTACTCCACTTAATTTCGGGACATTAACTTCTAATGGGGTTGTTTCAAATTTTCTAGCCTCATTAGTGTGAAAAGAGGTTACCAGGGTATTACCCATCATCTGTGAGTACATCCATCCACAGGTTCCCTTACACAGAACTTGATTTTATCTTTGGTACTTGATCTTAATAAACAGGTTTTACTACTCTTCTAGCTTAATGTAGTTCATGTTGTTATCCCATAACTATGCCCATGTATTATTCGGATGGGTCAAACTTCTCTAGGCCTATTACGCGCATTTCAGTTTTAACACTTAGTCCCATTAGTTCACAGCTTGCACTGCAGCACATGCCATATTAATGGCGTGTTTTCAGATGTTACCCAGATATCACACTGCGGTACTGGCAACTACTTAGTCATTAAAACCATAAGATAGAGAGAATCATGTGATGAAAATACAAAATCTTCTGAGAGGCTGCTCGTATTAACTAACTCTAAAATCTTAGTAAGGATTTAAGACAGGGGAGAAAAATACCACGACAGCCTTGTGGGACAAGGTAAAGCCAGGGAGAGATCACTCACCAACTATGAGTAGAACAGACTTGACTTGGGGAAATTAATTTAATTATCACCAATCAAATCAGAGGAGGATGAGAAATAAACCCAAATCTTAAAACACATCCTCCCCCACTTCCTTCTTCCCAGGCTCAACTTTGCTCCTGATTTCTCTACCTCCTTCCTATAAGTGGCACAGGGGGATAGGAAATGGGGGATTGTGGTCAGTTCATCACACATTGTCTCTGCTGCTCCTTCCTCCTCACTCTCCTCCCCTGCCTCCATGTGAGTCCTTCCCATAGGCTGCAGTTCTTCACTAACTGCTCCAGCATAGTCCCTTGCATGGGGTGAAGAACTTCAGGAATAGACTACTCCAGCATGGGTCCCTCATGAGGTCTCAAGTCCTGCCAGCAAACCTGCTCCAGCATGGGCGCCTTTCTCCATGAGTCCACAGCTTCTGCCAGGAGCCTGCTGTAGTGCAGGATCTCACAGTCTCCTTCAGGTGCATCCATCTGATCCAGTGTGAGATCACTCATGGACTGCAGGTGGATCTCTGCTCCACCATAGATCTCTATGGGCTGCAGTGCATCTCTGCTCCACTGTGGATCTCTATGGGTGTCATGGTTTAAGCCCAGCCTGTCACTCAGAAACCACACAGCTGTTTGCTCACTCCCGCCACTTCCTCCACCTGCTCCTGGAGGGATGGGGAGGAGAATCAAAAGAATGTAACTCCCACGGGTTGAGATAAGAACAGTTTAGTAACTAAGGTATAACACAAATCACTGCTGCTACCACCAATAATAATAATGATAAGGGAAGTAACAAGGGAAGAGAATACAACTGCTCACCACCCACCGACCGATACCCAGCGCAACCTGAGCAGTGATCTAACCCTTCCAGATAACTGCCCCCAATTTATATAGTGGGCATGATGTACTGTGGTATGAAATAACCTCTTTGGTCAGTTTGGGTCAGGTGCCCTGTCTCTGCTTCCTCCCGGCTTCCCCTCCTCCCTTGCAGAACATGAGACTCAGAAAGTCCTTGGTCACAGTAAACATTACTGAGCAACGACTAAAAACATCGGTGTTATCAGCACTGTTCCCATGCCAAAAGTCAAAAACACAGCACT
Organism: Amazona ochrocephala; assembly: GCA_039720435.1. Taxonomy (NCBI): domain Eukaryota; kingdom Metazoa; phylum Chordata; class Aves; order Psittaciformes; family Psittacidae; genus Amazona; species Amazona ochrocephala. The sequence goes on from CM077879.1 coordinate 17,698,761, forward strand.
GCACCAGCTACTAAGAAGGAGAAAAATCACTGCTACTGCTGAGCTCAGGACAATGGGCTGCAGAGGTATCTCTGCTCCAGCGTCAGAGCACCTTCTCCTCCTTCACTGATTTTGGTGTCTGCAGAGTTGTTTCATATATTCTCACTCCTTTTTTCTAGCTGCTGTTGTGCAGCAGTTTTTTCCTTTTCTTAAATCTATCCCTGATTGGGGTGTTGGAGAGAATGTGCCAGAGTTCTTGAATTACTATAATGGATTGTCCAGGGGGGGTGTATGAATCTTCATCACTAGAAGACTTCAGGGCAGGCTAGACAAACTGGTCAGGTATGTTATTTAACTGATTTCGGCTGGGGTCATGGGCACTTCCTAAATGTCTGAGATTTCTTTCATCAGTATTATTAGATGTTTCTTTCATAAGTGATGTTGTAGCATTCCTTTCTTTGGCACTTCATACATGCAGGCAAAATCTACTGTAAGATCCAAAAGAACAAAGGCAACAAAAGAATATTTGTGGCTTCAGTGTCTTCTGTTGTTTATGTATTTTTTTCAGTACACAGCATATTCTGACAGTATCATTTTATTCCAGTTAACATTTAAAACTAAAACTTTATGGATGTTAAATGCCTCACAATTAACCTTACTGGCTTTGGTGAAAATAAACCAGGAACATTTCTAAAAGAGAAATTAATATTAATAGAATATTAGCTACAGAATCTAAGTTGGATCACAAGCACTGCTTTGCCTGCTAATAAATTTGACTGCCTTACAGTAGGTTCATTTTTTTTTTCAAAGCTCTTCCATCTATGTTGATTTTTATGCTAAATCCTCACAATCATATTTTTTGAATAACTTACATTTTACTTAAGAAAATCATTTAAGTGGGATCAATATAGCTATGGGCAATTCAGAAATTCAAGTAATTACTTAAGATGCCAGTATGTTAAATAAGCACCTGTCTTGATTTGGACAATATGTCAATTAAGGCTTAGCCCAAGTGCTACTTAGCAAAACTTACAGCACTGGTTTTAATGCTGCTATCAGATGTGCAAAGTAAAGGGACTAAGCTCACCTCTGCTTTAAGCTTTTATAAACCTGAATGACTCAGGAGTGGGGAGACAATGAATGTATGACTGTGCACTCCTTGGACTGAATATAAAGGTACCATCCTCTGCCATGACTGAGGGAAGGGGTGGTGGTGGAAATGCAGTCTGTCATCATGAGGTGATTTATTATTCAGTGGAGCATGAGACCTTCCTGGTCCTCAGAACTGCTGTTTAATTTGCACCTCATTGAGCCAGCAAGGATGAAACCTGCCAAAAATCACTAAAACATGTTTGCATAAGAGGAAAGAACTAAAAAGTGCTTCCAATGCTTGAGTGACTGCCTAGAACTGCCAGTAATAAACACTGTTTGTCTATTGCCATGGCAATACAATGACGTGCCTGCCTCTGTGCTGTCATATTCCATGATGGTAGCTATAATGTCACAAACATACTTGCTCTTTGTAGGCAAAACAGTAAGGAAATGAAGTGAAACAAAAAGCACTACTGTTCACATACTTCACTGCTAAAGGGATGCACAAGAAATATGCATGGCATCTTAAATTTGGCTTAACTTTTCAGTAGACTCTAAAATCATTCCTTATGCAGAAAAAATTTCTATTGATGGAAAAATGGAAACTTTAGTGAGGAACGAGACATCTTGCTTGCTCTGCCCCAAAAGAGAAACTAAGAAAATACTCAGCTTCCACTTGGCTCCTCTGGCCTATTTGAAGTACTGATTACCTTGGAAATTTTCGAAAGCACAGATGGTAGAGGTGGAAAAGACTTACGAGGTCACGTAAAGCATTACCTCACCAGCACAAAACGTTTTGTGTTGTCAAGAAATTCTTCAAGAGAAAGTCATACTTACTGTTAACTTTCCTCCTCAGCTTAGACCTATAGTTAATCTCTGAAAAGCTGTTTATTTCCTTGAAGTTGCTACAGGGGGCACCATCTCTGCAAAGCTAAAGTTTACTCTAGATGCTTATTATAAAGATAATTTTCTACTTTCAGTAGCTCTACATGAATAAAACTTCATCCTTATAACAGGTGGATTTTTGAGGAGAAATTTTATCTTTTCTGGAGAAACTATATCTAAAGAAACTTTTATACCTCATCATTACTTCAGCTTTTGTAGATACCACTTGGATTCATTGGTGTAAATTAGTGTGAATTCACTCAACCCAGTGGATCTATTAACACCCACTAGAGATCTGGTCCTTGGTCTTTGTCCCAAATACAGGAAGGTGTATACTCTTTTAACAATCTGCACTGGAATATGCTGGAAACTGCCTGTTTGCTAAAAACATTCAATCACTGGGTGTTTTTTTGTTGTCTGTGTTTGTTACTTTTTTTTTTTTTTGGAGGGGGGGAGGAAAAGAGGGAGGCTTACAGAGGTTTTCAAGTTGCTAGCCTAGCAGAAAATGCAATAGAAACATCACATAAGGAGGTGAGTTTCTTCTGTTCTCATCCTTTGAGAATATCTCATTCCCAAATGTTTTTGTTTCCTGTGTGTAAAATACAGATAATGGTAATCCTTTGTAAAGAGCTTGGAAATCTCTATTTGAAACATGCTGTTCATAGCAGTATACTGCAGGCTATTACTGCATTTAAATGGACTGCCACCCTGATTTAGCAGAGAGACGTGTCGTTAATCCTGAAGCCTCTTGGACTGTGGCATAAGGTTTCAGGCTTGATTTCCCCAGTCACTAGCCTTTCATGCATGTGCAAAGCTCTTCTCTTTTGTCTGTTGAGGTATGGTCTGAGACACTGAGTGCTGAGAGAGCCAGTGAGATTCTCAGTTTGGTGGTGCTATTAATAAATATCGTGATTGTTTTAAAAATAATTGTACTGATTTTAGGAGGACAGCCAGAATTGGGGCTGGACACAGCCAGAATTTGCTTTTTCAATGAATGTATTCAGTGAATGACAGTACAAAAATGTTGCGTTTCCTCCCTACCAATAGCCTAAATATAAACTGATCATAAATTAAATACAAAATAATAATGTAAGTCTGATTTATCCTCAATGGCATCATACAGTTAGATTCTGCACTTGAAATTTGCCCACTTTTACTGTAATTGCCAAGAATATTCTGTCTCTTGACTCTAAAAATAATATTTTTTCTTATCTTGATAATGTTTCTGAGAGAGGAAAGCCTAAGGGGGTCCTTAAGGCTGAGAAAGATATCGATGTTATTCCATAAGACTTTCTGAATAAACAGCAGTAATTCTTTGCTCCATGAGTGTTTTCAATTGTATTTGGTTATTTTTTTCCAGTGGGAAAATTATTTCACCTGTCTCTAAGTTACACCCATCTGAGATTCCGGACTCTTTATGGTCCATCTGGATATCAGAAAAACTGGAGTAAGAATTAATGATTTCCTTGGGTGCCCCTTTTCCTTTGCCTCTGGTAGGAGGACCTCCTACCATACTGGCTGCCTTTGAATTGTCATTTCAGAGGGTATTGTGGACTGGAACAGAACCGCATAGCCTTCCACAGGCTTCCTCTTTTTTGTGGTTGGATATTATGGAGAAATTGTTATAAAAATTGCTATTTGAAACTTTTCTACTTTTGATATTCCTTCCTACAAAGTAATGCTCTGTAGCAGTGCTGCAAAAGGAGAAAAGAGGGTGCCTAGTAGGCTTAAAGTGCCTTCAGAAGTATACATGAGAGCTTGAAATAGATTCTTCTTTTCCTCCCCTCTCCCCATCTCTGTTATAATTGTGTTCCTTAAATGACTGGAGAATTGGTTACAGATGGAGAGGGCTCTCCCACGTACACTGCAGCAAACAATATTAAGGCAAACTCAAGAGAGATGGTGCTGCTCTTAGCTTTTCTATGTTCTCCCTGGGAGCCAGTGGTCCAGGCAAACTGAATATCATAGAAGAAGGGTGGTGCAATAGCCTGAAGTTCTAGGGAGCAGGACTTGATTCTTACCCTGCAATTCTGAAAAAGTCCTAAAAACATACTCTGACCAAGCTGTAAGAGCTGTAAGCTAGCAGAGTACTTTTTTTCTGAGGTCTAGACTCATGCTTGGTGAGAATTCAACACTTTTGATTATGTACTATAATTACAGGACTTAAAACCTTGTGGAAAACAGGACAGGATTGCTTGCTATACATAACTGTGTCACTTTGCATGTGCTGATATGTATTAATAAAATGCAGCCTAGACTGTTTCTTTTAACTTTGGTCTTATTTCTGTGAGTGCCATTCACTTTGTTGTTTTTTTGTTTGTTTGGCTTGGTTTGGTTTGGTTTTGATTGGTTGGTTTTTGCTTTTCACCCTTTCTTTTTTCTACCTCTCTCATTTAGGTTTAGGAAAAGTACCAGTGCTACCTACTGAATTTTGTACCACAGCACTTTTCACTGTGGGGAGGTGGTGGGGGAAGAAGTAGTGTTGCTTGGTTTTAATGCACGAGTATTTTTTTCTTGAAGATCCATTTTTGGATTTAAGCATATGGAATCTCAGCATCTTTCATATTTCTATACAAAACTGTCAGGCAAAAGTTGTCAGAACAAAACAACAGATACTGGGACTGAGAAGTTTTTCTTCTGCCTCCTGATGCTGTATTTGTTTTCTATGAAATTGCATGGAAGGAAAAAAACCTTACATGCACAACAGTTTTAATTTTCATCATAGTGTACTCACTGGTAGTGCAGACTTTCAGCTGTAATGTAATCCTGGCCTTTTACCTGAAGCTTGTGAAAGTTTGCAAAGTTTCCGAAGGCAAAATCTGCCTAAGGGTGCTGTATATTTAAAGTAAAGGGACTGAAAAAAAGAAAAGCATGGCTTTTCACTTAGGCAAATTAATTTGTCATTCTGATCTCATGCCCCCTTTTGTTAAATCAACCAGCCATTTATCGAGTCAGACATCCTTACTGTTCTAAATTGTGCCCCATGGAGACCTTATTCAGTTTAGCTTACACACTCAGTGGTGAGCCAGCAGTGTTTATTATGAGGTTTGAACAGCAGGAGAATCATTTACACTGTCTGGAAGATTCGGATGCAACCCTTTTGCATCTTGTGATGGAAATTGCCAGTCTTAAGCAACATGTCAAGACAGAAACAAGAGATCACTCTTTCTGTGAACCTGACAGTTTCATAATGGAATAGGTTGCATAGGACTGGTTACAAAGAAATTGAAAAAGCATAAACTACTATCGATTTTACTGGGCTTCACTGCAGACTTAGTGCTTAAAATTTGGACTAGGTTTCTATACATGCATATAGGGATAAAGTGTTCCATATCTTTTTCATGTTTCTGACAAAATTCATAATGTTTTTCAAAAGCAGAATGAAACAAAAAATATTTGCGGAACTGAGGAACTCATGCGATACCTGATGTAACGTGACAGCAGACAGCAGAGATGTTCCTCCATATATGGTAAATTACCACTTATGGCAATTAAATAATTGACCAGGTGACCCAACAAACAGGTATACATCAGGGGAAACGCCATGTCAAGAGCATTCAGTTTGCATTAGCAGAAAATTATAAACAACTGAGGTAACAAAAATGTGATATTAAAATGAACTGATTACATCTCCAGAAAACACTATTAACTGTTCAGATTGAATTTTATATCATCTAGGAGAAGAATGGAAAAGCATGTACTAATATTTGTAAAGACCTATGAGCACTAAATCACTAGTCCTAAAATAAAGTGCATTCGGATGTAAGATTTTGCTTTAATCAACAACACAGAGATGATACAACTGGGAATTCTGGATCACAGCTCAGCTTCTCTTCTAAGAAGCAGTTCCTCTTTTATTCCCGCAGTGCTTAAGGCAGCCATTTGTGAAAGAGAGATTTGTATTACAAGAATTACTAATTTCTAAATCATAGAATCCTAGAATCATAGAATAGTTAGGGTTGGAAAGGACCTTAAGATCATCTAGTTCCAACCCCCCCTGCCATGGGCAGGGACACGTTATTTTAAAAGTTGTAGGCAAACACATAATGTAAATTTTTAAATAACACTTTAAGAAATTGTTCCTTTGTTTTCTGAAAGTCCTTTTGAGTCTGTTCGCATTTCCTTTCCTAAATAACTCACATTGTTTTTCCAGAAATACAAGTGTTCAACCGGTTAAAGGCAAGCTGGCTTAAATTTTTCTCTAAACAGGGTCATAATTTTTAAAAATAATTGCCAAGAGGAACTGATCTGAACACAAGGCTGTCCCAAGCTTGTTTAAAAATACGGATTTTAAATTATTAGTCGATATCTGCAGTCATTTTAGCTTGTTGATCCTTTATCAGCTGGGATGCTTTAGCAGGCACTCCATGTATTAAGAACTGCTCTGAGTGGGAAACAAGTGAGGAAATGATGCTTCAAGAACAGCCTGAACTTTTGTCCAGGTATTTTTCTCTTACAGAAAAAAGAAGTGTTGTTTTGGTGAAGACTCCTGCACTCCTTACTCTGGTCAGACAGGCCTGGATAGAGTATTGCGCAGTTAGGTACTTTGTGGTTGGCTGGTGCGTTATCGAGATGTGGCAAAGGGCGATTTAAGTTCCTTCTTACTGCAGCAGCATGTTTCTGTTACATATCATTCTGTCTTTAGCTTAACATCTGATGACAACTGGCAATAAGGTAATTAGGAGCACGCTACTGCTGACTTGAATAATAAATACTCTATTAAATGCAAAAAACATCATGTTCACTGCTGAACTATACTGTTGTTGCATTGTGCATTCAAAGCCAGGAAATGCTGAAGTTTAAAGTGGCCTTTACTCTGCCCTCTGGTGTATATGCATTACAATAAAGTCTTTAATTGCATGATTTCAACAGTTTCTCATATAATAGAGTGCACAAACGTTTCGTAGTTTCGAATTTTAGCTACAAACGAAAAGCTTACCATAATACTCCTTTTTTACTTTTCTGTATAAATTAGACATTCATGGCATTTTGGGGTGTGCTGTAAATACTGTGTTAAGAAAACTTCAGCAGAAACGAAGATTAAAATAAATATTCATAGCAGATAACATATACATGAAAAATCCATGTTGTCAGCATAAATCTCCTTTTGTACTTCATATTTTAGAGAGTTTTAATTTTTGACAAACATGCTTAGGAATGGGACAAAATCTTGTTTTCCTGAAATATCTCAATATAAAAATGCAACAAAAAAAGCTGGATTTTTCGGGTATTATTACTCTTATGTTATTACTGTAATTACTGCATCTCCTTATCTCTAGCATTTTAGTGTTCAGAACACACAACTCTCCTTTTGTGAGGTGGAGAATTAAAGCACAGAGATAGGTCCCTAAACGGTTTTAGTTCTCACACTGCCTTCTGACCTGCTGTCATTGGCATAGCTGGAGCTCAAGATGACATATACAGATTGCCTTTAAAAACTAGACAAGGTGGACACCACTGGTACCATACTAAGTGGTCCATGCTTGCATCTCTCTTAACTTGCACAGTACAGGGTGCTTTCTATGCAGTACTGTCCACCTTCTTTAGTGGCAAGACTACTTAGCATAGATAAATCCATTTTACCTTACACTAGCAATCCAAAGTTCAGCAAAATCCTAAACTCTAACCTCAATTTGCAGTCAGTTAGTGCCATTACAGGCATCAGGAGTGTAAGGACAGTGAGTACCACTACCCCCTCTCTTAGAAATCTTCTTTAGGGTTAAATAACTCTTTCTCTGGAGATGCCTATCTTTTTCTTTGCACTGTTGGGAGGAAACCTTGATATCTGGTGTAGCTTGGATACTTTGCATCATTGAAAGTTTAATGAAATCAATTTGGTTCAAAGACTCTAGTCCAAAGTTATGTTGTGAGCTTATGGCTCATCAGGATGCAAGAGCAAGGCTATCTGTCTGATTCAGGCTGTCACCCTCAGCAATGGGACATTCTTCTTGCATGTGCTGTAAAATTGAAACACTGAGCATTAGAAGTTAAAGAAACAACCTCATCCCCTGTGGCTTGCTAAAAATCCCATGAACTGGAATCAGTCAAATTCTTATGCCCTTTTCAACTAAATGAAATATGATTTAGTGAAACCCAACTGCATTACCCAGTACTGCTAGCCACCATGCTTGACTGAAAGTTACAGTGCATTGGCCAAGCCTGAGAGATTATGAAGAAGATGGGACTGCATAAATCTTGCCCATAGGCATGCTCAGCAGCTACTAAATTTGCGTGTACTCATTAAAGTAAGAGATACCATGTTAGAGGCTACAAAGGAATTTCAAAGTTGAATTTCTTATTAGCTATCCCGTAACTGGATGGTTCTTTGTTATGGCTAGCAGAAAGTAAAAGACTTAAGAATGCTTAGGTAAAGCTTGTAACAAACGCATGAATTTGTGCATGATGTTGCTGCAGAATTTTTCCTTCCAAAAATCCTCTTGTTCATAAAGGGCTGATGGTATTTACATGGTTAGATGCCTTAAGGAGAAAGAGCAAACTTGTTAGAGAAATGCGTATCACAGAAGCACATCAGAATTGACTGAGAGTCGAAGAGAGATTGTTTTCATTCTGTTGTGCTGTAATGTTTCTATACTACACTTTTTAATTTATTTAATTTGTACTGGTGCATCAGGGCCCCACCACCCTCACAGTGAAGAATTTCTTCCTCAGATCCAATCTAAACCTCCCCTGTTTAAGTTTAAACCCATTACCCCTTGCCCTCTCACCACAGTCCCTAATGAAGAGTCCCTCCCCAGCATCCCTATAGGCCCCCTTCAGGTATTGGAAGGCTGCTAGGAGGTCTCCACGCAGCCTTCTCTTCTCCAGGCTGAACAGCCCCAATTTTCTCATCCTATCTTCCCACGGGAGGTGCTCCAGTCCCCTGATCATCCTCGTGGCCCTCCTCTGCACTTGTTCTAACAGTTCCATGTCCTTTTTATGTTGAGGACACCAGAACTGCACACAATACTCCAAGTGAGGTCAGGGGGGTTGGAACTTGATGATCTTGAGGTCCTTTCCAACCCTTACTATTCTATGATTCTATGATTCTGCTCTTCTGAGGCAAAATTTCTTGTCCTTGTGATTAAGACTTCTTTGTCTGGTGAAAATGAATTAAAACATACTAAAAGTGTACTCACAGCCCTTGAGTGTTCTGTTTATTTTTGCTTTTGCCATCTGTGTTAATTGCAGCAGGAAGCCTAGCTTCTAATCTTAATACAGCGCATACAGTGTTTTTGAATAGTGAGCGGGTGAAATATGAAAAAAAAAAGGGAAAATTATTTTTGCCTCTCAAAACAAAAGGACATTCTAAAGGGCAAGCTATTCTCAGCATCTACTTGTTCTAATTCCAGAATACTTCTGCTAAATTAATTTCCACCTAAGAATCCCACTGGTCAAAAGTCACAGTTCTTATATGTGTATATATATATATATATATATATATATATGTATGTAAAGTGTGAGAGAGAAAGTTTCACCTACTGCACTTCCTAGAGAGTACTGAACCCTCTACAAGCTCAGTTTTATGTTCACATCTCTTCCTAAGTCTCTGGCCACATACATAATAATAATATGTACAACTCAAGTGAGTCAAGCTCAATTACTTATTTATCTTTTTAAAATGTTTTCTTGGTGGATTTTATAAGCTCTCTTGAGATGAGAATTGACGAGCCAATGCTAAAACTAACAAAATCAGGTAAGACAATCAGGTAATAAGCACTATTTTCATCATTGGGAACTGAAAGAAGGTAGGAAAACAGACTGACTTTTACCTTTTTTGTAATGCCCCAGGTTCTTATCTAGATATGACAACATAAATCCAATATGTCGTAAACATGTTGAAATGTTCTGTCCTTTACAGTTTTCCCAGCCTGAGGTAAGAAAATGGGTTATTTAATCTCTTGTCTGGATCAGACTTATTAGGACTGTGGCATGTCTTCCTCATTCACAAATGGCAAGCAGAGACCTGATGTCTTGTTTCTCAAGGGCTCTTAATTGTGTTACATGCCGTTTTGTCAAAATAATCTCTTCCTTGATTATCTGTGCAATGTCAGTCTCCCTTCCTCCTAAATACATACATTGTTATCTTTACTTTCACTGGCTTGTGTGTACTGTGAAAAGTACCTTTGAAGGCTATTCAGCTTCTTATTATGTTAAGCCAAAATGTTTGGCACAGTTTTTGGGTGGCATAACTGATTTCCTTATTGACAGGCCCAAAAGCAATTTCCTTGGAACTAGTTAAGATGTATCTTAATGTCAGGTTGTTCTTCAGCTTGGGATAATTAAATCAAGTGGGTTTACAATGTTCCGATCTCCAAATCACACAAAATTGTACCCTTCTGTCTGAAAAAAATGATGTGAAGCTTGGCCTGCTTTACGAAGTAACCAAAGATAGCAGTAGGTATTGAATAAGATACCAAAGTATCTTAAGAAACAAAACATCACCTTTCTGTTAGAATTTGGGTTAATAACACAGATCAAATCCTTATCAGTGATACATCTTGACTTTTATCTTCCTGACATTTTACTCAGAAAAATTAGCAATATACAGACCTCTAAACAGAAATTATTCAGTAGAACCTTGCACAACTCTACAGATAACTGAAACACACACATGCACATGTGCATGCCTGTGACTGTTTAACTTAATACACACTGTGCAAATGCCACAGGAAAATCAGTTTTGCTTTCCAAATTTGTGATCAGCGTTGGCCAGATTTTTGGTTTGGTTTACTGGGACTAAACTATATCACAGAGTAAACTATTGTTCAGTGTAAGTCAGAATACCAGAAGGAGGCCCTAACTAATTATGTAGATGTATTACGATTAATAAATAATAACCGCAATTATTGAGGAATGGCTTAACCAATGAGGTCTTTAATAAATGTTTAATAGTGAAAATCCACAATAAACAAAACCAGATGGCAATATGCTATATTGCCAAGTCCCACTTGTGCAGCACAGGATATACAGCCTTACTAGTTTTGAAAGCTCAAATGAAAAGCATCTCAAATGAATTTACCTTAAGAAAAAGTAACTGGAATGTATTTTCATTCTTTGTGTCATTGTGTGATTATATAGTGCCCATTATACCCCCAAAGTAGAAATGCCTTTTTTGTATCATTGATTGATTTCCTGAAATTATCCACATGCTCCATTTATTTCTTTTAATTACTATTTTGAGAATAAAACTCAATTGCAAAAAGGGAATGAATATGGCTGATGTCTGTACCAAACCTTCTAATAACATAGTTTTTAGATGAAGTCCATAGCTACCCTATTGCTCCTTGCTTCTCTACAAAAGAGAAATATATATTTTATTTTTCATTGGAGCAGTGGTTAATCTGTCTCTGTGCAGATGATCTTGGTCTGGATTCCGTGTTCCCATTTGATGGCTAAGATCCTAGGTCCAGATTTCACTCTGGCTTCTCATTCACCTAAAAATTAGCTTTTGTGGACCACTTTTTAAAAATAGGAGCACAAATTGTCTTGGTCTACATGGCAGCGCTGCTGAAGAATGGCTACAATTTGTGCTCAATGTCCTAACACAAACTGATATAGGGTAGGCATAAACTTTGTGTCTTGGTACTCCTTTTGTAAACAAAGATGGAAGTACTTCCACACATAACATTTCCAGGAGCTTAGCAGAAAATATGTTAATGGCGATGAAGCACTTACATATGAAGCTGTTTATAGTTACATAAATATCCCAATTAATGGCTGCAAATTACTGGATTTTGTGTAACAGTATAGATTAGTATTACTATGCACAGCACAGCATTATTATAGAACAAGAAAAAGAATATATTCAGTGATGATAAAAGAGGCTATAAAAATAAGCCTGATAGAAAATGGTTATTTGTAGGGTATAAAATTAGACCATGGAAAACATTGTCACAAGTTTAATTAAGACATTTTGCTCAGTATAATTCAAACATGATTAGGATTTATGTGAATTAATAACTAACTGGAACTAGGCTATCTTGGTTAAAATGTGGCTTTAAACCATCATGTAGTTAATAAGTAAATCTATAAATAGTCCCTATGGACTTCTTACATCTTGTGCTACTGAGTATTTGCAACTCACATGAGCAAGAAGTGCCTCAGAAAGGGACATGAACTCCCAAATTTAAAAAAGAAGGAAATCCAAAATAGGATGAGAAAGTTGGGGCTGTTGAGCCTGGAGAAGAGAAGACTGTGTAGAGACCTCATAGCAGCCTTCCAATATCTGAAGGGGGCCTATAGCGATGCTGGGGAGGGACTCTTCATTAGGGACTGTGGTGAGAGGACAAGGGGTAATGGGTTCAAACTTAAACAGGGGAAGTTTAGATTGGATATGAGGAAGAAGTTCTTTACTGTAAGGGTGGTGAGGCACTGGAATGGGTTGCCCAGGGATGTTGTGAATGCTCCATTGCTGGTGGTGTTCAAGTCTGGGTTGGACATAGCCTTGGATGGCATGGTTTAGTGGGAGGTGTCCCTGCCCATGGCAGGGGGGTTGGAACTCGATGATCTTGAGGTCCTTTCCAACCCTAACTATTCTATGATTCTATGATCTTCTAATTCTTAAAAATAGGAAAAGGATAAAAAGACATTTCTGTAATGTCTGGTGGAAAACTGTGGAAGGCAAGGAAATGCGTAATTCTGTTTACAGCTGAGATGCAGGCAGAGTGGGTGAAAGGTGAGGAAGGATGAAATGGGAAGAGGGTGCAAATTCTGAGACTTCATTTAAAACTACTTTACTGGAGCACTGAATGCCAGGCTTACATATTGAGTACGCATGATAAGCAATATGCAATAAATTAAGAATTAATTTAAATATAAAACTCTTTCCATTTCCCTACTAGCTTGAAAATTTAATATCTTTTCCTTATTATTTTCAAAGCATTTTGCAGAAAAATGATTATGATCTGAAGGAAAATTTTTTAAAGCAGAACATTTCTTGCATGATTGGTGGTTCACTTTTTATCAGTTTCCAATTGAAAGAGGATAATTAAACCAAATGTAAAAAAGTAACAAAAATCTGAATTAACTGAGACTTAAATGCAGTTTTTTTCAGCAACTAGAAATTTAGCTAAATGCTTGACTAGTAGAATGAAAGAGAGTGTATGAAACAAATGGCAGAAAATACGTCTTCCCCTCTTTCCTGTTAGCTTCCTTTAAAATGTACTTTTCCAGCTGTCTGCATTGTCTTTTCTTTATTAAATCTCATTTTTCTCCTCCTTTCTTCTTTCTTCTCCTTTTCAATGTGTTGACTCCTTTTATTTTGTCTGTCACAATCCATTTTTATGCTTACTGGTCCTGACATAACCCTCGCTCATCTTACTCCCAGTCTGCATTTCTTTTCCTCTCTTCTTTTCTTTCATAACTCTCCTCACTTTCCTCATGCAGAAAAAAGGTTTTGAATCAGCAAAATTTTTGTGCTTGGAGGGGTAATAGTGAGGTATTGGAAGCAGGACTGATGTTAGCAACTGAAGTTCCTTCTTAGTAATTCCAGACAGAGTAATTTGACACAGTGAGATACTTATGGGTTAAGAGAGAAGGTGGTATCTCAGTCCACTTAGAGAGTTTCTACTTGCCAAACAGATGGCAGGTACGAGCAAGGTCTCTCACTTCCATTTAGGAGGCCTTGTGTGGAAATGTGTGGAAATTTTTCTTGTGCTGCTTAGAAAAGTGTTAAAATCTTCACCAGTGAGTGATGTGGCAGAGTAATAAAATGCTGTCCAGTGCATGTATTATTTATTTCTCTTCTGTAAAACATTAGTCATTCTGATTCCTAGGAGATGATGAAATTACAGTTCAAAGAGATAAAAGTACATAACAAATACTAATATTATAATTACAATTCTAATGGATTATTAATGTCTTGAAAGAAGTGCTCTAGTTAGACAATTTGCACTGTAACAGCTGAATTTAAGCTGTCAGTGCTTGTCTGAGATTTTTACTAACTTCTCTGATTTTTGCTAATGGTGCTCACCATCTATGCATTTGTAACTGGACTTGCACCATGTAATTGTAGAAACAGCAGCAAGAAACTAAACACATGGGTTTTCACTCCTGTTGCCAATACATTCTTTGCATTACATTGTGACTTTATACAAGACATTCCCTTTTCCGAAGGGACTTTGTTGTCACAAACTTGCAAGTTCATGACCTAAGAATAACCCCAAGTATGACTTCTAAGTATGACTTCTAAGCATGACCTAAGTTCAAGTTAGTTTTACTTTTCCCATTGTAGAGCTTTTGTAATACTGTCTACGGGGTAATAATTTCTGGTAGGAACTGAGAAGCTTCTCAGAATGCGAAGTGTTGTGAAAATGAGAAAAGTCTACGTGTATACAATTTCAGAATGTTTAGAATGGGAAGGAAATGACAAAAAAAGATATAATCTACTTAAATATGGGCTTCCGTATTGTGGCATTAGAACATATAAAAATAAAATATATAGTTTTATTGCCAAATTTCTCCCTGTTGAGAGTAAGCACACCACCCTCATGTTGAAAGAATGAAGTATGACGTCTCAAAACTGGAGCTTTATTAAATAACATCCCCCCCAAGCAGATGTTTGTTTCACAAGCAGCTATCCTGCCAGTGTATCATCAGTGGTCTGTGTTAACAGGCATTTTCTTGTGCCCTAAGTATGTATGAAAAAGGCCATAACTGCAGTCTCTGCCCTTTTGTTCACCTTCCAAATATGTCACATTATGCCTTAAAGTGGGAAAGGTGATGCAGGATGTAATTCTAAACCAGAAAATTCTTTTTTTATTCATCTTACTTCTTAAAAACCCTTTAGTATAATTGAGGGAATTGCTGGAGTGGTACAAGAAGCAGATTTTGAGAACACCAGATGTGGAAGCAGATTGGACGGTGGGCAGAGCCACTGAGGCAGTTTGGCAGGAGCCGTAATGTCCAGGTACTCCAGAGGTGTCTGTGCTGCTATCCATACCTGCTGGCCAGGGCATATTCGTTAACATGCTCCCCTGAAACTGAAGTCGCCGATTTTCTGCACTTTTCTCTTCTGCTACATCTTGTTGGCCACCAGAGTGAGGCTTGAAGGAAAATCTAGTATCACTCCTCTCCTCTGTCACCCTCCCAGCTGTAAATAGCAACATCGAAAAACAACTGTGTGTTTCAGTGTCTTTTCCACAGTGCTCCCACACTAGTTCTGTTTTCAAGGTCACTATGACATTTTTACAACTGTCACTCAAAGAAATAACACAGAAACTAGCTGCAGTTTCAATGGCTATGGTAGCAATTTCAGTTGTTTAAAAGAGCTAAAATAACCAGAAAGTTCAATTGGTGAACAGCCTATTTGTCTGGTGATTCAGACATCATTTGGAGATAATGTTTCCTGGAATTGATGCGTATCTGTGCATGTGCTGAATCCAGGAGAGAGCTTTTTCTTTTTGTAAGAGGGCAATCAGCAAAGCACTATACTCGCTCTGTCTGATTTGTTATCTTGGACACTAAGACTTTGGAATTTTTCAAGAGGTAGATTTTAAACTGCGAAGTATTCTGAGGAATCAAATAAGTTGTTTTTCTCATTCATTCTCTTTCTGAAGTCTTATGAATTAAATTACTGACATTGCAACCCTTGCCATTCATGAAACTTCAGTTAGTAAGAACTCCCAGTGGCTTTACTCAGTGGAGGCTTTCTACATGAGTAGTGTTTAGTCACATGTAGATGTGAATATCATTAATAAATCTCAGTATCTCAGTTCTCAGAGGTGATCCAACACTGCACTGAAGCTAGTCATTCGAGGGCAAAATGATGAAAAACTGTGCATGCTACAAATACTACCAGTACACTGTTTTAGATTCCCTTTATGCTGCTGCGACTGACTTAATGAAGTGCAAAAAAAGAGGGGATCATTAATGAAATGGGAAATAGGTTTTCCCACCTGTAAAACAGGGATAATCATTCTTACTTTTCCTGAAGAGTATTAATAGCTGCTAGAAAAATGTGCTCTGGTCTTGTAATTATTACTGTTAGAAGACAAGCAAAATGAAATGATTTATAACATGCTTTTAAATGGATATTCAAACTATGGAACAAATACTTTTCAGGGCTGTCTGAACACAGTTGGAATACTAATTAACTGAATTAGAATCTGATTTAATTAAATTTCCTTTGTATGAAAAAATTCTTTTGGGCGAATAATATTATAGTCCTTTAATTTTTCTTGGTGTTTTTTATTTACCAGTTAAACAAAACCAAAGAGAGAATAGTGAATCTGAAGTAAGAATTCTTGTGGTAGGAATATATAAAGGTTAAATTAAACTGGTCTCTGGACCAACTCGAGCTGTAAAAAGAAGGTCATCTAGATCTGTTACCTAGGTGTCATCTGAGCTGTGACTATGTGCATATACCCACACAGAAACTAGAGTGGATTCCGCAGTCTAGATTACTGTCAATCTGTTCTATAAACAGGTCTTTCACTGCTCTGTTAAAATAAGAACATATTCAGCAGATTGAAGACCTTCATTGCAGTAAATTTTAGAGGATTGTTCACATGCTGAGAAAGGCTAAAATATAAGGGGAAGTTTAGGTTAGATATAAGGAAGAAGTTCTTTACTGTAAGGGTGGTGAGGCACTGGAACAGGCTGCCCAAAGAAGTGGTAAATGCTCCATCCCTGGCAGTGTTCAAGGCCTGGTTGAACAGAGCCATGGGTGACATGGTTTAGTGTGAGGTGTCCCTGCTCATGGCAGGGGGGCTGGAACTGGGTGATCTTAAGGTCCTTTCCAACCCAAACCATTCAGGTTTCTTTTTTCCTGTTTAATTTTTGAACAACTGTATGCAAAAAAGCTGTGGATCTTCCTTTTTCCTGACTGCAATAGGCTTCAAAATGGCAACATTTTCCTCTGAAGAGTGTAAGTTCCATCCTTTACTGACATCCTCTGGAGTTGAAATACTCTGCCCTGAGACATTATAGTCATAATAACTGTTACTCATTATTACATGGAAATTCAGGTGTTCCGATAACTTTAAAAAGTCTTGTCTGAGTCTGTATTTATGTGTATATACACACGTACACATGCACTCATGAGCTTAAAAGGTTCTATATTGCTTTCTTAATTACTTTGGGATTTTGAACAATAATCTTTAAATGGGTTTTTATTTTGAACTTTCCTCAGCCAGAAAAGAAAATTAGAATGTTAAACATATGATCTAAAGAATTACAAGGGCATTTAGAAGAGCTTTTTTACCATATAAGGATCAGTGTTGGGACCGGTCTTGTACAACATCTTTGTTGGTGACATGGACAGTGGGATTGAGTGCGCCCTCAGCAAGTTTGCCGATGACACCAAGCTGTGTGGTTCGGTTGATACGTTGGAGGGAAGGAATGCCATCCAGAGGGACCTTGACACGCTTGTGAGGTGGGCTGATGCCAACCTGATGAAGTTTAACCATGCTAAGTGCAAAGTCCTACACCTGCGTCGGAGCAATGCCAGGCACAGCTACAGGTTGGGCGGGGAGGAGATTCAGAGCAGCCCTGTGGAGAAGGACTTGGGGGTGTGGGTTGATGAAAAAATGAACATGAGCCGGCAGTGTGCGCTTGCAGCCCAGAAAGCCAACCGTATTCTGGGCTGCATCAAAAGGAGTGTGACCAGCAGGTCGAGGGAGGTGCTCCTGCCCCTTTACTCTGCTCTCGTGAGACCTCACTTGGAGTATTGTGTGCAGTTCTGGTGTCCTCAACATAAAAAGGACATGGAACTGTTATACCAAGTGCAGAGGAGGGCCACGAGGATGATCAGGGGACTGGAGCACCTCCCGTATGAAGATAGGCGGAGAAAATTGGGGCTGTTCAGCCTGGAGAAGAGAAGGCTGCGTGGAGACCTCATAGCAGCCTTCCAGTACCTGAAGGGGGCCTATAGGGATGCTGGGGAGGGACTCTTCATTAGGGACTGTGGTGAGAGGACAAGGGGTAATGGGTTTAAACTTAAACAGGGGAGGTTTAGATTGGATCTGAGGAAGAAATTCTTTACTGTGAGGGTGGTGGGGCCCTGGAATGGGTTGCCCAGGGAGGTTGTGGATGCTTCATCCCTGGCGGCGTTCAAGGTGGGGTTGGACATAGCCTTGGATGGCATGGTTTAGTGGGAGGTGTCCCTGCCCATGGCAGGGGGGTTGGAACTCGATGATCTTGAGGTCCTTTCCAACCCTAACTATTCTATGATTCTATTCTATGATTCTATGATTTACATTATTCTAATCATAAAATGCATTTTCAAATTACAGAAAGCTTTAGTAAATATGAGAGAGATTGAAGTTAAAGTGAAGTTGCAAAAATACACTGCTTTCCTTAGTTTAGGTAATTTCTTAATGTGCTTGAATCATACAGTAGTGTTCAAATCCAGATTGCATTTGTGAATGTTATCATGTATTAATTTACATCATAGTTATAGGTGTAATTATATTTACTGGCTTTGTAGCAAATTGCTTTCAGAGGGAACTAGTGATTAAAATGTAGTTTCTAAACAGCACTGTTCATTAAGCTTAGTAAATATTCTAGATGTGTTGACTTCAACTGATTAACTAGTCACTTGTATCATAGAACTTTTATTTGAAACTGCTTATAGAATACTCAGTTTGTGGCGTACCAATAGTTTACTCCAAAGAGATACCCAGAGTAATGCTTTTAAAAAGCATGAATAATGATGAAAAATCTTATATCATTGAGCCATAAGTGACATTTCACTTGCTTTTAAAAGAAAATGCAATACTCTGAACATTATACTTGGTGCTACCATGCTCTCTCACTATATGTTCATATTCATAGGAAACCAGTTGTTACTGGGTTTACTGACTGATAGTCGGACTGAATTGAGTAGAAACTCTGGAGTTAGGAATATTTCTGCAGTAGAGGTAAGAGGAACAGGGTAACAGTGACCCTTTGTAAGGAAAAATATGATACTTAGCTGGCTGTGGGCCCCAGCTGTAAACACAAGGGGCTGGTTTTCAGTCTGTTTGACAAAAGATTGGACTTTTCTCTGGTTAGAGTCCATGGGAATGTGGAGTCCTGGTTTACTGACATAACCCTATGGACGCCAGCCAAGAGCTGAAGGGGACACACTTGGACTTGTCTTCTGAAACGTCTTGTGCTAAAGCAAGAAAGAAGAATCTTCCAGGAGACCTGGCACTATGCAGCGGTCAGAGTGACCATGTGGCTCATTGCACAGCCTGCCATGGTAACCTTCTGCTTTAATTAGTCTCAAAGGCCACATGTGTATTAGTTAATGACTTGTACTTGAGAACAGCCCTGGATATGGTGGCCAAGGGGAGTGGGACAGCCTGCATCCTTACGGCTAAATGCCGCCAAGGTGCCCCTGGGGAATGGCTCTGGGAAAACACTGCCTCTGGAACTTTGCACAGGAACTATTTGGGAAATTGTTAGCTGGCGGAAAGAAGTATGCCAAGGACCGCTGTAGCAATTTACTAATACATATAGTTGTGTTCCTGTGCCAGGGAAAGGTTCTGGTCTTCAGCTAAGCTGACTAGCATAGCCACAGGCGACTTTCGTAGCAAAAGTGCTGCTTCCTAAGAGCTGGTAAGCAGAGAAAGGAGGTGCTTTTGGGCAGTTTATATACCTACATCTCAAATGCAAAGTAGATCATGAATATGTTTAACTAAGCTTTTGCAAACGCTGTCTTTTTGTGGGGCTGTTTTCTGAGAATGTGATTCACTTCTGATTCAAAAGCAATACAGCCATACTTACTGAGCCAGTGGAGGAGAGCTAACAAATTCTGCTTGTTAGATGGAATGTCTTTAAATCATGGAGATTTTGTGGTAAAGAGCCTTATTGAAATGTATTGGGCTGATGCTCATGCAAAATTTTGGTCCCTCTGAAGCCATTTGAACTCCAGTGGAAGTTTGGCTCTGCCGCAATTTATTGTAATTAAACCTCTAATCTTCTAATGAAAGAGATTAAAGACAAAGGCTTTTTTGGAAAGATTTTTTTTTTTTTTCTTTTTTGGTAGTGAGGGTTCTGCAATTTAATTTACGCATGAACTTCCTCAACCCTGTCTGGAATAGCAGTTTAGATCTGGGATCCCTGCAGACAGGGTTCCCAGGAGAAAAGGCCTGAAATATCTTGAGGAAAGATTAAAAGCTTCAGTAATGTTCCATTAAACCTTTCTGCTTTTAAAATAAATGGACACTTCATTGCATAAGACATTTTACCTGTAGGCATTCATTTGGTGTCTCATGTTTTTAAATGACTTTGCCCCCATATTGCAGTCAAACCTTAAGATATTACAGGAAAGAAGGATTAAGGAGAAATACTCATAATGACTGGAAAGATCAGAAATGATAAGCAGAATGACTCAAGCTCAGATTTTAATTTCATGTGATGCTTGATGTGGCTTCAGGATGCTACTGTTTTGGTTGCTTCATAGTATCAATTCATTAAAATAATTAGATGTGGCCTGGAAACCAGAAACATCCCACCTATGTATTTTAGAGATGGTCAGATTAAAGTATGTGGGTTTTTTTAATAAGCACAAATGGATAGGTGCTGAGTATTTTAATGGAGACCTGAAACCACAAACCATTTTCCTGCCCGTATGTTTTATAAGCAAAGCACTAAAACTTGGAATAGATTTAAAACTCTCAAATCTTTTGTTCTAACCTGATTCCCTTTTTAAATGAGTTTAGGTGAATAAATGGTTTTAACCTCACGACTAAATCTACTACGGTAACCCTCAATTTTATCAGTATTTCATCAATATTAGTGCTGTGGTAGCAGGTATAGACCCTTTTAAGTAATTAATATATCACTGTTACAAGCAGTGCTCACCTGCGTAAGACGGGGTGGGAGCTCGTACAAGAAGTACAAGTATGTTGTCTTAGTATTTTTAGTAATGTAGAAAATAAGTAAAACTCAGAAGTCCCACTTCAGCTGTTGCTCTGAATCTTTGGTCTTCTATGATCCTGACATTGGGAAAACAGGGATGACTGAAATCACAACAGAAGTTTTTCAGAAGGCTATAATACACACCTGCATTACTGACTGCGTAGGCTCTCTTGTAGGGCTTGCATCTGTACCTGAGACACTCAGGTAATATTCAGGAGTCATTTTTTTCTCCCTCTATGCACTGCTTTTTATACAATGAGCGGTCAGTTCTTTCTTTGTTTCAAGTAACTGACTTTGGGAAATGAGGGGTGCAATATCATTTCTCAGAACACTGAGGTCCTGTGACTACTCTAATTTTCTTCAGAAATTATTTCCAGAATCTTAGCTAGTATTCTGTAAAGTCTTGTCTTCACTGTGGCAGATTTGTGTTTGTCAGCCATTGGCTTTTGGTTCTGGTGGGAAGGAGCAGCTACAGGAATCGGTAGTCAAGGATGGAGAGGTGATCTCAGAGGTTGTAAAGGTCAGCCCCATGACAAGAGTCCAATTAGCTGGGATGGCACCATGCATTTGCCCGTTCCTAATAGGAAGCCAGTGAAGATTGGAGCCGTGCTGTGATATGCTTATGGTGGCCTCAGCTGGCAGGCAGTTGCACTTGCATCAGATGGAGGTTTCTCAGGAATGTGCAGTTTCTTCCCCTGCTTACATGTTGCAGTAATCCAGCACAGGAATCAAGCAGGTGGGTATTCACACCAGTCAAGCTGCTTCTAAAACTGCCCAGCAAAATGCTCTAGTTAACCCACAGGTGGGAAAATGTGGTATGTTTGGATATACAGTTGCAAATGGACTTAAAAAGCTGTTAGGAGAAGCCGGTAATAGAAAGGGACATTGTACAGAAAGTAGTTGGAACTGTTTGGTTTCCACTTTGCAGATATTCCCTTTAGTGGTCCAGCTGCTGACCCCTGCTAAGCATTGAGCAACCTGAGAGATGGCTCTGCTTATATGATAAGAAAGTGGCTATCCACAGGTAGGTATGGACTCTCAATGATAAGAGAACAAAGTGTTTTTGCTCTTTAAGAAGAACCTAGTCCCCAGATAAGTGATGAAAGTTCAGAGATGAATAACTGATTTGATAAAAATCTTCATAGCAGTAGTCAATGGACTCTGATGGGGCTCTGTGCATGTCCTGTATCTAATATTTTAACATACTTAAATCTTACACTCTTTATTTTTTATTTAGAACAGGGATGTGCAGTGAACTCATACTGACCTTTCCAAAGCCAGTCTTTCATTCGGCCTTTCATTTTCCTATGCTTTTCTCCTAAAACAGACAAAATGTTGGAAGTGGAAATATTTATGAGAGCCATTTAGAAATATAGAAGAATTCAGCTCAAATGAGTTGTGATTGAATAGTCTTCACAATTGTTGTAGCAAGGAAACTTAATACAGAGTTGCCATGGAGACTGGTTCTTTGGCCACTGGTCTAACACATTAAAGCCTTTCAGTTCAGCAATATGCTATTTGCAGATGATGCAGTACATGATGTTAACAAGTGGTTTGCCTCCATTAAGAGGAAAATATCTCTAAAATTACAGCACTTCTCTTTAAAGCAGAGTTATACAAAACTCCTTGAAGTTATTTGAATAATCAGGACCTGCATGATATCAGTTAATGAGAATTCTGTGTTCTTATAGGAGCAAAACCTGTCTATTGCATCAAAACTTAACCAGACATCTCAGTCAGTGCTATTGGAATGTTTGAATGGACGCTGGCAAGGTGGAAGCCTGGCAAACCAACCATCTTCCAAGTGAGCTTTTTGCTCAGTTCAGGGGTGACCTGAACTTTTTTCCCATTAGCCTTATTCAGAGTAGCTCTTTTGAGTGCAGAGGTGTTTTGACTACCACACATGCGCTGTACCATGAAGAGACCGGGTTCTTCCCCCAGAAAAGATTTATATTTATCACTGTTAGATGGTATCTTCTTTCGATAAATGGCATGCTGTATTTTTGCCATATGACCATTACACGCCGTTCTGTAGAGTGCACTTCATAGAATAAATGAGAAGATACAAATGCAAAAACTCAGCAGAAGTAAATCGCTTAATAGCAGTGCCTGTAATGAATTTTCTAACTGGCCCATTTCATAAACTGATAACATGGACAGAGACTTAGCTATAAAGGCCCATGATCAAGCAATGGGCAGAAGCAAAATAAGAAACAGAGCTGTAGCTATCAAAACCCGTTCTGGTCAGGCAAGCGCCTGGGGCACTTCTGTAATGGCCTGTTTGCTGGCTAAATCAATATTTCATTCCTGCAGTCCAGCTGGACTGGAATGCTAAAATACAGGCCACCCGTGCTGTGTCAAATACAGCCTGAATAACATCGGAATTCTTTAATTTTTTGCAGAGATTTAGCTTTCTGCAGAGCAGCTGTCAGGCACCCAAAGGCGTCAGAGGTGACCCAAAGAGGCCAAGACACACTGTGGTCACGGTATGCTACTGTTTCGCTGGTATCTTGTACTGGTCATTCCTGCGGGAGTGTAATTGCATCTGCACAACTTAGTATTTTTGGTTTTAGGAAAGCAGATTTATCCTCCAAATGTAAGTCACTGTTGTGATATTTTTAGAAATGTCCTGTGCTTCCTGGCACAGATTTTGGGTTCAAGAGTTTGGGAAAGTATGTCAGTATCAGTATGAAGTTTATATGTGTTCCAGTGCCCACAGACCTTGCTACTATTACAACAAACAAATTCATAATGGAGTAATGATTCAGCTATATGCTCCTCTTTGGTCGATTAGTTTATTAAGGGTTTTTTTTGGTACAAGAGGGCTGTGAGTTAAGGGTGTATAGCAATGCCTTTGGAACCCTGCAGAAGGACATAATCTTCCCTCTGTGGGATTAGGTGTTTCAGCTCACTCCTCTTCCACTATGCAATGGTCTGTAGGGCCCATTCCTAATTTTTATTTCTGTGGTTGTCTGTAGTTCACTTAAAACTCAGCAAAATTTATAAATAAATGAAAAGTTTCTTCTAAATTTGCCCTGCATTTCACTGATTCGTAGAGCTAGGTGATTCATTTTCAGTTTGTCACAATACGTCATTTTACTGAAGTCAAACAAGAATGGGAGTCTGAGACTCACTGCCACGCATGAGGATTAGTGAATTAGTAATGCGAGACACCTACATTCAAATCACGAGGTTGTTGAGTGATGTGGGGATGTAAAATTCCGATATGAAAGAAGCAGATTGCCTTTATGGGTGTTTTTTTTTCAGTAAATGTGAAAAATATAACTTTTCCAGAAAATGTTTTTTGGGCTATGGTCTGTCTTTGAAAGATAACAAACTTTCAGAATCTTTAAACATGGGGAAAAACCCTGGAGCTGTCACATTCTACTCAGCTCTAGTAATCAGCAATGAATTCTATTGCTGTGCTGAGTTTTATTTTCCTAGTTGCATGAGGTTTCTCTGAAATTCCCTGAAATTTTCCTTTATATTCCTTAATACAAATATAATTTATATCTGCAGGGATAAAGGCATACACTCATCATACTCATTTAAATATTACTGCATTAGACACAATTTCTTTAAAAGATATTATATTCTTACTTGGAATCTTATTATATTCTATAATCTATATATGAATATATGTATTATGTTTACCTTTGGAATATGCCCCAAAGCCTGCTGAATCAGTAGCAGTACAAAGATTTTAGTAGTGCATGGAGATAACTGAAGTTCATGGATGTAATTTGTCATAAAGCTGGATGGAAGAAATGCCTGGATAGTTTGTGGGCAAGGTGAGAGCGAGGAGGATCAGAAGTAATGTATTGCTGCTCCTGTGGCTGCTACTGGGGGAGAATAGGGAGGCTCTGCCTCTGCTGCAGCCAGCTACAGCATTGCCTCAGGCGTCCCCATGGCCTTGGGGAAAAGGAGGTTTTGTCCTACTGCTAAACGCATGCAAACAGCAAAGGGAATTTCTGCTTCCCAGTGCCACCCCAGCTGATGGCTGGAAAAGAGGATGGGCTTCAAGACTTGTGATTAGCTTTGCTTGCTGTTTATACAGCACTTACTGCTGCAAATGATAATGTTACCCAGGAGGAGCATCTCCGGTATCTCAATCAACGAGACTTAATACAAGCACCCAGCGCTCTGGATATTTGGGCCCAATCCTGCAAACTGCAGTGTACTTACTGGGGAGCCCTCAGCACTTCTCTGACAACTGGTATCAATGACAGTTGGGAAAGGGACACCTTAATAACCCAAGGGACCTCGATAGTCGCAGGAGCGGCTGAACCATTGGCTTAATGGCTACCTCTGTTTTCAGGCCCAAGGGAGTATTGAGCAATTCAAGCTACTGCAAGGAAAATCAAAACCTTCAGATGGAATAGAAGAAATTATTCATCTGCCTAGGAAAAAAGACCACCTTGAATGATTAAGAACTGTGTGAGTGATATTAATAATCACATGACTGAGCATAGTATCCAATACAATACATAATTCATGAGCTCACAGAAAAGAGTGATTCACCTCTCCTTGAAAAATAATCAAGAAAGGTGCCTGGTGATGCTAAGAATTCACCAAAGTCTGTCATTCTGAAAGAGAATGAAGAAATGTCTGTATTTGTATTCTACTAAAGCATCCCAAAATTCTTATAAAAAGAGGAAAGAAATATGATGTTTCAAATAATTATCGACCTCCAATGTAATCATCAGGAAATCAGTTTCAAAAAAAATCTGAATTTATATAAGCAGCAACGGAAATAATATAACCATAAAGCAATCCACAAATCAGGCAAGAAAAATTCATCATATTTTCATGAAATAAAGCTGACAGGTTTTGTTTTTCAAAAGAAGCTGAAAATGTTCAGTCTCTTGTCAGGAATGGCTGTCCAGTGCTGTGTTCCTTCTACTGAATTGCTTCTCTTCTTCTCAGAAGGACTGGAAGTGTGCTTCCTTATCAGCTTATGAAACAATACTGGAGAATTTGCAATTGTAATTAATGGTGGCTGAGGTCAGTAATGTGAAAAGCTAGATTTGAGAGGTGTGGGAAGCAGTTTTGCAATGCACTTGCCCCAAAATATTTTCATTTTCTTCTGTGCCAAGGTAAGAGAAAAGCCTCTCCCAGATTATCTGTTTAATGAAATACATAATTTGAAGGTATTAAGGATAAAATGCAGCATTTTTGTTACTAGCTAAAACTTTTCTTCTGTCCTGGCTTTCAGTGTAATGCACCGTTTCAGAAAACAAAACACACCAGTGTGATTCCGTGGTCTTTTCGAGGGCCAAAAAAAGAGAGCTACAAGTGAGCCTGAACCCAGTGCCGGGAGAAGGGTCTTCATCTCCTTTGTTTGTAGACCATGCTTGCTACCAGTTTTGTGGCATTTTGCACCTTATCAAGATTGCATCATTTCAAGGAGAGAGGCTGTCTGTGCGCCACCAGTACACGCCATTCTCAGGCTGTGCACTTCAAGTCAGACCATGCTGGGAGTGCAGTAATCATCAGCTGTAGGATGATGTTCTGAGACATGCTGTTAAAGGCAACTGAGAGAAGTATATAAAGGTGATAAAATGATTGTGTGGGGGATGCTGTCCTTCCACGGGCAGCAAAAACATCTCCCCCTAGCTCTGGAGGCACACTTATTAAATGGCAGCGAAGTTTTCGGGTAATTAGCACTTTTCTCACCAGTTGCATCTTAGGGGACAGAATTAAATATAGTGTGTTCTTTGGCTAAGGCAGAGAAATATTTCCCCTGCATGAAATTAAAATTTCCCAGGTATTTTTTCCCTAATATTTGTTCTAATAAGCTTGTTTGTGTGAGGTTGTTCATGCATGTTACTATTATTTCACAATAGTAGTGGAGACTTGGTTATAGCATTCGCCCAATTTATTTTATAATGATAGCAGCTTAAATAACTGCTTTGTTATGAAACAGCAGATGAAGGTCCTTTATCAATATCATGCAGATGAGATACTTAGGTGTATATAGGTAATGCTCACAGGGGAATTGTATATGTGCTAAAGATCAGGTGCTCTTCCTTCAAATTTATAGTTAATGAGAGACATCAAACATAGGATGTTTGCCCTGCTAAGCACTGTTTGTCAAAAGAGAAAAGGTTACTAAATATTCACACATGCTTTAGCCTAGCTGTGTGAATACACAGGGGTCAAGACCGTTGTCTTAACAAAAGAGCACATCTCTTGTGGAGAGCAAAGACCAGCTCTAGTATTGTTGTATTTCCTCCTGATAATGGTAATTACTTTGCTTTGTCCGCTTTGCACTGCTTTTTCTGAATTTAACTAGATGAAAGCCTTCAGCCAGTAATGATAGCTGGCTTTCCTTTGGAACTCTGCCAGCAACCTATAATTAAAGTGTTTTCTTGAGAGAGGACCACTCTATAGCACCTATTGTGCATCATGTCCTTGGAACTTGACTGCAGTAATTGAAAAAAAATCTCCAATTTATACCTTGTTCTGCAGTTAGTTACCTCATGGGACTTCCACAAGTGAAATTTTATAACTGGAATGTAAAAATGGGCATAATCAAATATCTTACAGTGAATTAAACTAACTAGAATGAAGGGACTGGTTCCAGAATAGAAGTGTTCACACCTGGAATTATCAGGAGTGCCTACTGAGTTTTAAGCACACACCCAACATTAATCTTTTAAGTTTTCTGGCATAGATAAGACCTAAAAGTTCAAGTCTTGTTTGCTGTGTAAGTTCATACTCCTGAGCAAAAGGATTTCATAGCAGCTTCTGTCAGAGAGCTTTGAGAAGCCATTGTATGTGTTCAGCTGCATCAGGCAGATAGATAGAATGGCTTTTTTGTTTTTTTAACTGAAAGCCGAACCAGAAGAAACCCTTGTCCAAAGCCTGAGCCATCATGGTAAAGCTGGAAAGATTTCCATGGCTGACAGTTGTTGTATGTAAGTAGAGGTCAATGACCTCTATCTTCTGCCAAAATGAGACCTACCTGGAAGTCAAGAGCCAACCAGCATTAAACATTATTATTTGTCCTTAGATAGAAGAGAAACAGTGCTTTCAGGTACATGGATTATGTAAAAAGAAAAGCGTGAAGACTGTGAATGAGAAAGTTGTGTTTTATATTAATTACTGCCAGTCTTACTCTTAGTATTTTTTACTTTGGATATGTGAAACAGTACTGTTTGTATAGTTTAAGGGTAAATGGATTAGTTTACACTGCTTGTGCCAAAGAAATACCTGGGTTATTTATACCAACAATCAAATAAGATCCCTAAGACATTTTTAAGCAAGGTTTAAACGTTCACCAAATTGCTGAGGTCAATTTTTGGCCTTTTGGTCAAAGGGCCAAAAACATATGCAAAATATTGCTCCCCACTTGGAATGCGTCAGTTGAGAAGCAGCTATAATTGCTGCTGGTGCAGAAAATACTAAGTATTCATGACTTAGTTCTTGTCAGTGAATGCTAGGAAATTTGAGGCAGACTGTTTAAAACCTGAAACATCTCTTTTTTTTGTTTTGTTTCTTATGTAAAGAAAGAAGCTAAAAGCAGATCTGTCAAGTTACAGGATGTAACTTGAGAGCTGTGTACTTTATTTTTGTGCTCTCTCAGCCAGACATCTATGGTAAAACAGGTTGAACACCTCTCTTCTGGTGTCTTTCTGATCATCTTCATATCAAAGACACTTGGAGAAGTGCAAAGTCAGACTATGCTTCAGGAGCTGGAAGGAAACAGAAATTGCTTTTTCAACGGGTAGAAGTATTCAAAAGCTTTCCGTGCTTTTTCTGAACTGGAGTTTTGAAAGAAGCACATTTTGATAAAATTCTTGGGTGAAAATCTGGCTGAGTTTGAATTAACAAATTTCAGTTTTTAAAATGGAATTTGAATGTTGTTCCTTACAGTGTTATTATTTAAACAAACCTCAGTATACTTGAGCTCAGTACACATGACCTACAGAAAGTTTCTACACTTCATTTTTTGCGAATTTCTTAATATATACATGCAAACTCTCCTGTGTATATTGTACTTGTCTTAATTTGCTTTAATTTCTTTATGGTGTTACATTAAAATTCGAAATGATGGTGGCATGTGAATGATGTTAAACGCTGAGGATCTTCTATTCACATGGAAGCTGCTTTCTCTTGAGTAAATCAGAATTTCTAGTGTCATTGTGCTGGAAAAGCCTGTATGTAGGATTTGCCAACATCCCATTTCTTTCCAGCAGCAATGCCAAATAATCATAAATGATAACAAACTCTTTAATTTGTTTAAAAAAATGAAAAAGTATCAGAGAAATTAGTTTAAGAACTTTGAATTTAATATCTCCTGTATAATCCTCAGTAGGATGTTGTGCATTCTGGATGACACGGTGATCTGAGGAATGACTAGGGCAAATAGTCTGGTTCCTTTGCCCAGAGGAAAAATAGATCCAGGAAACAAGAAACTTGGAAGCAAAACTGGAGAAGAAAGACATTTTGGATTTTGTATTTAAAAAAACCCAAACACAAAAAAGCCTTCAGCTGTTTATGCAACTCAAAGTACATTATGAACTTATTCCTTCCATGTACCAAAACATACAGTAGATAACTTCCATGACCAGCTAGAATCCTTGGATATGAGGCCTGTAAGATCAGCAAATTTAGTTTTATAGCAGAAGCTTTTCCTTGAGATTCTCTCCTTTGCCAGTTACATATTCTGCGAGGTCAGCCTGTTCAATGCACCGCAAGCAGATGAGCTCATCGTCTTAACTTCCAGGGCACTGTCCAAATCACACAGCACAATCAGGTCTGAAATAACTTTGCTCCTCAGAGACAGTGAGGGACTCCTGGCTGGCTCCCTAGACTTCCTTATGTATGGCCATTCATTTCCTTACCAAGGTAGTTTCCTCTTTATTATTACTGGTGCAGTGGAAGAGAAGACCAGAAATTTTCTCCCTCAGCTGTAGATGAGTGCATTGGGTTTAAGGGATCTCTCCCACCGTTTTGGAGAAAGATGGTGACTTTCCCCTTGACTGAGATAATGCAGTGCAAACCAGAGTGAACCATTTTGGAGTCCAACATGTGTATCCATGCATAGATGCAGTACCTGAATCTGAAATCGGAGCTAGGCAGAGACCTTAACTGAATATATGATTACACTTTGCCCTTTTTTCCAAGCAAATATTCACCAGTCTATAATCTCATCAGTTTCTTTCATACTAAATCATTATCCTGATTTAGTATTTTTGCCAGGGGCTTACAGATTTCTGTTATGGTTATCAATTTTAGACTTCTACATTATAGTAGTATAATTAGAGGCCAGCCTTTTCAGACAGCTTTTGTGTGACCCTTTTCCCAGATAATAACTATATCTGGGCACTTGGCTTATCCATTTTGCTTTCTGTGTTTGTTTTACAGTTAATTTAACTGATTTTTTTTTCTATTGTCCACAATCAGATGCATTTCTGAATGCTTCAATAGACTTTGCATTCATAAAAAAAAGCCCAAATAATTTCCTGGCAATCAGACATCAGTACAAAGGTTTCTTTAACCCAGAGATATTAATGATATATGAGTTTAAGTAAGGAAGTTTGGGAGTCCAAGATTCCCTCTGGAGACTACTATTTCAAAATTTTTCTACCTCCATATCACTGATCTAATGGAATTTGGAACTGAACTCTGGAAGTTCCTTATTTGTAGTATTCAAATGAAAGTGGTACATGAATGAGATAACATTTGCAAAATGTGACTTTGAACCAGTTCCAAGGAGAACATCTTGTTGTGCTACAGATGTGCTTCAGTACTAATTGATTATTGCTTTAGCAGAAAAGCTATTTAGAAGAGTTCCAAGATACAAAACTGGCACTGCAACACAAATTGCATGGCATTGAGCTATACTGTGTTTTCTCTTCGTTCATCTTGCTGAAATTAAATATGGCCAGAAGGAGTGATACAGCTTCAGTGAATCTTATGCTAATGCTTTCCCAGAAAATGTTTTCTTTTCTCCCTAAATTATTGATTGAGCTATTAGAGGTCTGAAATAAAACTTTAATTAGTTGTTAGAGGCTTCATAAAATACGACCTGCTGGAGCATATGAATGGAGTTGAAAGAGAGCCATCTGACTACAAGAATTGCAGCCAGCAGAACAAGGCACTTACATAGGCAGAAACATAACATTTGTTGCAGATTTTTAGTGTTTTGGGCAAAGTCATTTTTAGCAAAAAGTTGACTGATGGTTTTTAGTTGACTGCATTATGAAGTATAACAAAACACATAAAATACTGCCTTGAATAATGTGTGCTGTCATTTTGAAATGGTAATTTCACAAGAGAGTGTCCTTTTCTGTCCACAAGCTAAAATTCATCATTCTAAGGACATGTATCATGTAAAGCAGTGCTTATTGTTGTCTGCTCCTGAGATTATTTTCAGATTCTCTCCCCTCTGTGTTCTATAGCTTTTTGCTTGAGACAGATAGCAAAAGTGGACCAGAGTTTTGAAAGCAACAGAAGGAACTTTTGTACCTGTGACTATAACCCACCCCTGTAATATATTTGAAATAGAAAAAAAAAATCCTACTTTATGTGAATTCAGATGACAGTGAGGCACAATAATTCTACAGTCTGTTTTCTTGGCTCTGTATTTAGACAGAAACATCTCTTTGCCCTATCTTATTTAAGTTTGTCATGGTTGCGCTATGTGCACCTACATCAGCCTGTAGCATTGCACTGGTGATTTCAGGATGAAAGCTTGTACTTAATTATCAGTATAATTGTTTCAGGAAGAGTGACTTTCAGCAGATGGGAAAATAACAGTATTAGCAATTGTTATGATTTTATTGCAGGATTTGCAAAGTCCGGGAAGGTTTATTAATGATTCTGAAGTCAGATATATTGTCACACCCAAAATATCTACCACTTCTTACTATTGTCACTGGGACTTAATCTTTCCTCTTGGAACACATGGATTCCAAAAAAAAAAACAAACCAAAAAACCCTGCTTAAATGCTAAAGTCCTAGTATAATAATAAACTGTATGATGAGCAACTAAAGACCTATGTGACACTTCAACAAAGAGGGATGGGAGCTGCTTTTCTCCAGGCAGGTAAAGGAAGACACAGATAAAAATAATGCAATGCTTACAGGCTTATGCTTTTCCTCCCAGTGAGGTTGAGGTTATTTTACAAAACACAGGGCACCAAAGATAGTTTACAAAATACAGAACACCAAGGAACAAGCGGTTAAGAGAACAGAAAGCTGCCTAACGTGAAGCTTCAGGAGTAGTAAGAAGGGGAAAAAAGTCCTGTTGAATGAAACAAGAGTCAAGAAAAGGAAGAACAGAAATCAGACCATGGTGGCACCAGAGCGTTATGGAAAATACCATTTGCCAGAGCAATAGGGCTGGCTGAATAGCAGGCTTTACAGTTCACAGATTTATATATATTTCTTTTCCTTTTTAATTTGGCTTACTTTCAAATTGGAACAAATCCATTTTTTTAAGAAAAATTTCTTCAGAAAAAAACCCCAGCAAATTCCAGGAAAATGTTTTGGAAACACTGACATACTGTGTTTCCAAAACCACACGTTTTCCCCTGACCCTACAGCTGCTAGATGAAACTGGCATTCATGGAACAGCTCCGTGGGAAGGCGAGGTCTGCGGCTCGACCTAGGGATTTCTGGTTTTGGGTCATCCACCTTGGGCAGGCAACAAATAATGGTTTTAAATTGAACTATGAGATGCTTTTGATTTTCTGTTAAAAATTATTTTTCTTTTTCATAGGTATTTTTCATGTGTTTTTTAATAGCTATTTATATCTATTTTTCTGGAGAAGTTTGTCTAGAAGGAATTGTGGAATTGCTTGTAGAGGGTTTGTATGTGCTCCTTGACTTTTTCACATCACTGCATAGCAATTCTAAGCATAGTAACAGCTGAATTGCTTTTGCTATTTTGCTTTTCGCAATCCATTTTAAAAGCAATCCATCGGTCATCAAACACTTGCAACCCAAAGACTAAAAAGCCTGAAGTAGATTGATGACATTCTGAGATCTGTTCCACTCATATTTAGTGTGATTATTATTGCTACCTGGGATATGTCAATGTATCTTGGAAAGATAATGGTTACATTTTTTTTGTAATGTTCCCTGTATCCCAATTTTTTGCAGTGTCTCTCTAAACGCTTCCTTTTCCCAAAAGTTTGGCTTCCTCAAGCCAGTCCATGATTACACTTTAAAGATCCAATAATAGAAACAACAGCCCTTTTCTTTCTCTTTTTTTTTGTGGCATAACAACTAAGCAACACAGTTTGACTTTTTAAATGCTGAGTGTCCAATGCTCACCCTGTCATGATATACTTGTGCAGAAAAAGCCCTCTGAAAAACAAGAACCCAGCAATTTGCAAAAACATGGCTAGTTTATAATGACAAATACAATCTGCTGGTGGATACTGGTATGCAGCAAAAGTATGAATAACTCATGTCAATTATTTGCATTGAATCATTTGCTCAGTCTAACAGTGAAAGAAAAAAGAGTGAAAGGTATGAAAGAATAGAGTGGAAAACACCGAAATTAGAGAAAATGCAGAAGGCCTAGGTTTTCATCTAGAGATTTATAAATATTAGCATGTATATTTTTGATTAAAAGCTTTAGTGTGGTATGCTATCTGAAAAACTAATTGAATGTCTTTTATTTTAGCTAGCAAAAATCTTTTTGCACATGAATTTTGCAGTTCTTAGCTGATCAGTTCTTTTGCAGTGTGTGCAGAGTGTTCATTTTGTGATTTGAAGTCCAAATCGTAAAAATTATTCAGAATTCAAAGAAGTTAAGCTGATATGAATCAATATATTTAGGAAAGTTTTCCCAGATTTGTTGCTGTTTTCTGTATAAATTAAGGTTCCTTTTCAGTATTTTAGTGATTAGATTAGGAAACCAAAATGTATTATATACCAGTTTATCCAATGAGTTAGCTGTAACATAGGCTCTTGATAATGATTGGGATATGTTTCCCTTGGACAGTGCTGTCTTTGCTGGCAGGAGAGGCTCAAATGCAAATGAAAGATGCTTCACAGCTCTCTTTGAAATGGATCTAAGTATTTTTTGGAATTAAAAAAAATAAGATATGGGATGAATTACAGATTAGTAAATTTTGGAATCTGCAAAATGCTTGAAGACACAACTGAGCCCACATCTAGGATATTTGTGTTTAGTTATTTATGAATGTCTTTATGTTTAGGAGGAGAATTTATTTGAACAGAAATTTTTGTAGCTTTATAACATTCCTGCAGATAAATTTCTGAGATGAACAAATATGTAATTACACAGAGGATTTTGCTTTCCCATTTTGAAACATGGGTGAACAGTCAGTATTTGTAAATGTGTTCTTTTGCTATTATTATTACTATTTTTCAGTAATTCACTCTCACAGTTCGAGTAAGTTTAGCTTAGTGCTTGAAGTTTGAGCTCTATTTCTTTGTTACAAGACCAGCCATGGCAGTCACAACTTATTTTCTTAGATTTCTGGTTAGATAGATGTAAATCTTATAATCCTGTTTATGCTGAATATATTTTTGGGAAAAGAACAGTACATTATCTTACATGTTCCTCCCTGCCCATGGCGGGGGGGTTGGAACTTGATGATCTTGAGGTCCTTTCCAACCCTTACTATTCTATGATTCTATGATTCTGTGTTTTTGAATGCATCTAGCGAAAGTTCACTTTACTCGAACACTCACACTGAGAATTCATGAAGATTATTGAAAGCAAAACTGGAAGAAATTAAAAATACATTTGACATAAGTTTTCTGCAATGCCAACCAGAAGATTTCTTTACCTTTAGCAACAAATCAGTAACATACCTGGGAGCAGAATTTTGGCTTTTTAACATCTTTATCCCAAGTTTAAATAAAGTTTAAATAGATCGCTAATGCCAACTACCAACTATAATTATCATAACTTATATGTGTATGTTCAGGAGTTCTTCCTCTGTTTCTGGTTATCTATATAAACAGATAAATATGTACTAAGGAATCAAATATAGATTAGTTTTCAGGGTTTGTTTCTACTTCTAACTTGCCTTAATATTCACTTTCAAATCATAGAATCATAGAATAGTAAGGGTTGGAAAGGACCTCAAGATCATTGAGTTCCAACCCCCCTGCCATGGGCAGGGACACCTCCCACTAAACCATGCCATCCAAGGCTATGTCCAACCCCATCTTGAACGCCGCCAGGGATGAAGCATTCACAACCTCCCTGGGCAACCCATTCCAGGGCCCCACCACCCTCACAGTAAAGAATTTCTTCCTCAGATCCAATCTAAACCTCCCCTGTTTAAGTTTGAACCCATTACCCCTTGTCCTCTCACCACAGTCCCTAATGAAGAGTCCCTCCCCAGCATCCCTATAGGCCCCCTTCAGGTATTGGAAGGCTGCTATGAGGTCTCCACGCAGCCTTCTCTTCTCCAGGCTGAACAGCCCCAATTTTCTCATCCTATCTTCATACGAGAGGTGCTCCAGTCCCCTGATCATCCTCGTGGCCCTCCTCTGCACTTGTTCTAACAGTTCCATTTCCTTTTTATGTTGAGGACACCAGAACTGCACACAATACAATAGGTGATGCCTCTCTGTTTAGGAAACTCAGTACAGTTTTAAGGCCTACAAACTCTTCTGTAACCCACTTTACTCTGTATTCTGAGTGACTTTGTACATTTTCAGCAGCTGGCCCTTTGCAATTTTTGCTTACAAAAATGTAAAACTGAACAGTTAATCTTGCATAAATATTTATAGATAATAAAACTGGCATGTAATTTGATGCTTTTCTCAATTTAAAGAAAAACATTTTGTGAACTCTTGGTAATATTAATTGTGAATAATTTGGCAGTACTCCCATTTTTTAAGGTGTCAGTTTACAGTTGCATTGTAACATAATCTTATCTGAGCTCTGTACAATCTGTTCCAAGGCTAAGGAGGTTAAGAACGGAAAAAAGAAAAGGAAAGATGTGTTTTCAATCCATAGCTAGTATATACATTCAAGAGAGATTATTTTTAGTTTTAAATGCCATTGTTATATTTGGAAATACTTAGTTTAAAATGAAATCTTGGAGTGTAAGAGCATGTAAAGATATATCATTACATTAAATATAAATTATGTTCATATTTTCAGTGGTTGCCTTTTCTATAGTTTCACTCATCTTGTTCTGAAGTCTCTTGGTAGTAGTTATTGTAATTCTCTTGGTAGTACTTACTGTAGTATGCTGGATTTTTGAGAATGCATTCAGGGATTTCTAGTTGGGCTATTTTACCCTAATGTCCCCAAATACTGTGTAGTATATTAAAACTCAATATGATTAGAAGATGGTTGTAGAGGTTGTGCTGTACTGCAGTTTGACATTAGTCTCACTGCTCTCTGCCTCAACAGAGATACATGGCCTGGGATGCAGTTATTAAACCAAGCAAAAGCCTTCAACTGAATGAGAATCTCTTTTCTTACTGAAAGAGCACTTCCTCATTGCCACTAAAATCTGAGAAAAGACAGAGCACGTGGACATAGCGTGTACCTTTAGCTGCATTTACTGGTTGTAAGTGCTGGTTGAAATTCTGGGATAATTAATAGATAGAACACCTCTTAGTTTTTTGGCTGTTTTCTTAGGTTTAGTTTTCACAATGTCTTGTCTAGGTGCTTACACATTTTCAAATATTTGATTTTCTTTTGGGTGTAGTCTTAACTCTTTTTGGTTTTGTATACACCTGTATAACTTTAAAATACCAGCCCTTGTGCATCTATAGCATACTGTGTTAAAACAAATGCTGAGTCCTAACCTTCCTCCCCTCAGGGCTCCTACCAAGCCTTCAGATTGCTAGCAGTTGATAAATCCAGTTTCTAGGTTACCAATGAAACAGATGGTAGCACACAGGAAAAAAAAATTAAAGAAGAAGAGAAAAACATGTTTTTTCTGCACTTATTTAATTATGTTTTCATGTTGTTCATTAGGTAATGTAACTTGTGCTAAAAACATACTTCCAGGAAAAAGAA
Organism: Amazona ochrocephala; assembly: GCA_039720435.1. Lineage (NCBI taxonomy): Eukaryota > Metazoa > Chordata > Aves > Psittaciformes > Psittacidae > Amazona > Amazona ochrocephala. The sequence continues at coordinate 17,735,542 of CM077879.1, forward strand.
GCTGCTTTTCAAAATGTAACTAAAATACCTGTAAGAATTTTGAGCTGTAGGTTCCCAACTGTTAAAACAAGCTGTAGAGTAATATAACAACATTTAATACATGCAACCATGTAATTATGCGTAATAACTAGTGATCATTGTGTATACTGATAGGAAGGATAAGGGGGGGGGGATTGTTGTGTATTTAGCTGGTCCTCTGCACCTGTGGAAAGCAGACAACTCTTCTCACTGTGGAGGAAACAAGATAATGACAGTATGGTATTAAACGCAAACATTAATTCTTTGGAATAAAATGCTGGGAAGAAGTATGTCAATTAAGGTTTGTTATGGTGAACAGCAAAATTATGTTGTATGTCAGCTTAAGGAAAAAAGACTAATGTAATGAAATCCTTAATTCTCAGTTTACCACATAGCTGCTAAATCCATTATTACTACATTGGAGGAGATTTATATTGGCTATTTAAGCTTCTGTTTGTGACAAACTTGCTACACATATTAAACTCTACTTGGTTTCTGAACTAAATAATGAAATTGTCAGCCTGTGTCATCTTATATTTTAGACTAAAAGAAAAACAAGCTGCTGTGAAAACACAATTGTACTAATACTGGGACTTTCAGCAGTTATTAGCTCAGGCGCAGTCCTGCGTTAATGTAGCTAAATGGCTTTTGGACATGAGGTGGACTGCATCCAGCAAGTTTGGAGTGTGGGTGGGGCTGGCCCACGGCTTTCTACATCCAACAGTATAAGCACACACTAAGCTGATCGTTCATTTGTAAAAAGCAACTTAATGTGTTTGGGAAAGATTATATTCTGCTGAAATATTTGTGCTAGCATAGGGATGTGGATACCTGCCATCTGGGACTGATGAAAGCTGGTAAAGACTGCTCCCAGAGATAAAAACACTATTTTCAGAGAAGGAAGCACCCCGTACCCTCATAGCTGTCAAGAAACCAGTATGTGTTACCAATGTTCTCTCCATGACTTTCCCTGGCAAAGGTCTTTGTAAGAAGACTAGTTGGAAACCATTCTCTCTCACTAACAAGATTTATATGATATTTTATGTTTATTATGTCATATCCTTTGTACACTGAGCCTTGGAGCAGGATCTCCAGTAGAGATGATTTGACAGCACTGGTGGGCAGGTTCCTTGTGGCATCTCAGAGACCACTTTTGTTGGTTTTGCAAGGACAGGACTTGCATGTTGATGTTAAAGTATTGTAGCTACAAATATGAGATGGAGAAAACCAGCCCTCAATCCACATAGCTAGATTTCAGTCAGTCACAATGGCTAATCTTTCCATTTTGAGGGAAACAGCTCACTGAGACTTGTTAACAAATTAACTACACTTCAGTAGTTAGTTTAGCTTCCTTATGTACGGAAATTTCAAGAAAGGTAAATGAAGAGCTGTCAATGGATAGCACTGGCAAGCTTTTGTGGTGGTTGGTATCAGCACTGTCACCTAATTGTCACAGTAGCTATGCGAGGTCTTTCATGAGGTCTTTCATTTCAGCATAGTGTAGATAAGAAGGCAATGAACTTAAATGCCCAGGTTAAATAAACTCTTTGAAAGTAAGGTCAGATAAAACCTGTTCCAGACAAATACTGATATTGGAAGGTTAGATTGGAGGAGAGGATCTCACTGTAGTTACTGTTTAACACTTAGTCTGCTGAATGTATACCAACAGGTACATCAATAAGATAATTGCTTGTTTGCTGTTCAGCTTTTAGAACATTCCTGCAAACCCAGACTACCCCCACTGCATCCGACTCATTGTGTTGGATTAAATCGGTAACTACATGCAGAACCTCAACAATGCAATCCTAAATCATTGTCATATTCTGGATTGCTGTGATAGGTTCAGGGACACAGTACAAGAATGCTTCTATTCACCAGCCCATCTGCTCCTAATAAAGAATATATTAACAGTAATTAAATACACTAGAACCAAGCAGGAGAACACAACTCATGTTCATATCATACTGGAAGAACATTACTACAAACTTAGCTTTAATGTGCAATAATCATATTCACAAACTGACAATTCCAATCAGCATTGTAAAACTATACAATTAAATCATCAGTGTAATTAAGAGCAAAGCTTTCTGATAGCCCACATTCCAAACAAATGACTATAAATTTGAATAATGTGCTCATCATGAAATTGGCTGTTAATCAGATCATAATCAGCGTTATAGCCAATCATAAAAGAAATGGATGATCTGGCTTCAGAACAAAATGCTGCCCTTCAGCTCATCTACTCTCCAGATTATATGCATATGCGCATGTCATATCTTGGAGCCCTTGTTTCCTGAGCCTGTGATTTCCTCTACCATTTTTGAGTTTTGTGTACAGTTGAGGTAATACGTGTCAGAGCTGGGTAAATGACAATGAGAAAATAGTCACTCAGTCATTCTAAATTCAACAGAATGAAGAAAACATACAGTACAAATGAAAGCTATTGATGTGGCTTATGTCTTTCCCTTCAGGAAAGCTATTTTCAACTGTTGAGATTTCCATTAACATAAACAGAGTAACTGATGACATCAATTTCAAGCTTACTGTTTACAGAATATTTTCACAATAGGGTTGAGAAATGTAAGTGTCAGAGATGACTTCTAAGACTGTATTGGTCCTAAAAGGAATTTGAACATGCCTCCTTTTTCCCTTTTCCTTTGTGGTGAGTTGTATTAGTTTCTTGATCTGACTGGAAGCTGATCTTCCTGGCATATGTTTTCATCTGGAGAAATCAGCTGAGCTGGTTCACCTCAGCATCACCACAGCCCAGACAAAGCAACAGGACAGGGAGGCAAGATGGGGAAAGAGGTTTAGAGCAGCTTAAGTAAACTTCAAAACTCATTTTGAGGGTGGTCATTTTGGTGATTCCTGACTTGCACCAAAGCCCCAGAAAGCAGCTGGAGTGATTTAATAGAGTGCAGCGAGCTTTGAGTGGAGATAAACACTAGGTAGTTTCTCTGAGAGCTTTCAGTCGCTTATATAAAAGAAGATTGTAAGGCTTGCAACTACAAATGCTATTTTATTACAAATAAAATATTACTGATATCATAATTATAATGATGACAGATTTTGACTGCTTGTTTTTAACTTGTAACCTAAAGGATAGTTAACAATCTGGAAACTGGTTATCTTAATTTCAAACTGTGAATTAGTGCTTCAGGGTATTTATCCTTAGTATTATTGTTATACCTGTGATAACAGAATGATAACAGAAATAAATAAATGAGATTAATTCTGAAGAACAAAACTATGTCTGCTAGATCGACTTGGTCCTGCTGAAAAGGATTTTTTTTTATTCATGTAAATCTTTCTTCCAAATCTGAAATTGAAGCAAAATTTTTCAAGCTGAATATAGTTGTAGAACAATTGTTCTGCTTAAAACTATTTCAAGGGTAGACATGAAGATGATGGTGCCAGGTTCTTCTTGGTAGGACAGGATATGTAGCAAGGGCAATGGCCACATATGTATCTCAGATATTATGAAAAACATTTTCACTAGATGCCATTCTGAACAAGTTTATCAGATAAGTTATGGAGTCTCCATCTCTGGAAGTATTTGTTGTCTGGCTAGACCAAGTGTTGGCCTATCTGGCCAAGTACTGGCTGTAGTTAGTTCTGCTTGGAGCAGGAAGTACTAGATAATCTTTAGAGTCCCTGCCCACTAACGTAGTTCTGTGCATCTCAGCTTTGAAGGCTGATGCTTCCATTTCAGACTTCAAGAAATCGTGTGCTGCAATGCTTTGTCCGTTTGTTATCCGGTCAGGTGAGCAAGCAAAGCATAACACTTACACAGTGTTTCCTTTATTGATAAGGCTAAGCTTGTGCCTGCTATCATCAGTATCCTGTCACATCAAAACCCTCTTCCAATGGTTTAATTTTTGACTGCTGTCTTTTTTTGGGCCTCATATCAGTCAGACTATTGTAGACGGATATGAAACTCTAGTGGTTTCCTGTATTGGTTTATTCAGTTGCTTCTGGTTTATACTTGTATAAATGATAACTGTAGAGAGTTGCCCTGAGTTGATGAGAATTTAGTGGATAAAAAATCAGTATTATGTGTCAACGTTAATGATTCCAGAGCTGCATAGATTTTATGATTGTGCTTTCTATTACACAGTCTTGAAAGGTTACCGTGAGGTTAAAATACAAGATTTTTGCTTTTTAAATTCTTGGTAGGTGATAATATTTACAAATGCTGGTGGAAATCCTCCCCTGTGTAAACAATAGATTTATTTCTCTTAGCTTTTGGGAGCCAATACATATCTAAAACTCTTGTTTGAAAGAGAGGAAATAAATCCCACCTGTGCTCCGTCTCTCCTGCATACCTTGCTCTAAATAATTCATTTTTTTAGAGACTGTATGTGATATATATCAAACATACTGTATGTGGAGTTCAACAGACAATACTTATGAACAACAGTGTTATACACTATGACAAGAGAAGGATGTAACTTATGGGAGAAGAGAGAAGTATATTCTGATGATCTATCTTTTCCACAACCTTTTTTTTTTTTATATTCAATATAATTGTACAAAGCAGTGATCTTTTTTCTTCCTAGTTGTGTAATTTCAAGGCAATAAAAAGAAGCGTAATAAGAACATATGGAACATGGACTTTGAAAAAGAAACAGTTGGCAAAACTGTGTTTCAGATTGCTGTCAGAATATCAGCCTTTCGGCAAGCTTGGAGTAGAACAGATGGGAAAAGTCAAAACTGGTAATAGTTTTCCGCGCTTAACACAGGAGAGCAAGTTAACAGTCTAATTCATCCTTGGCATAAGATAATTGCCTTTTCATTTTTTTCTTGTAGCGGTATTTGTGGCCAGGGTGTTTTTGTTCTATTTCTATATGAAGGCTAGAGAATCACTGCAGATTACACATATGTGCTCAGATTTATGCACTAAACTAGGAAGAGTGAGATAGGACATGAGATCTCTTTGTCAGTGGAGCACTAGACATCATTTCATCCACACTGCATGAAATGAAAGCAGTATGATGAATGGGAATGAGGATGAACGGCTGTGCCTTGCTCCAGGACCTGTTTCCACAGGATGCCTGGCTTTGACAGGCTTCATTTTACCAGCTTGGATAATCCTTTTGACTTCAGAAGCTCTTTTTCTTTATACTTCAGTGGGACCATGGATGGACTGAAAGCTACGCACGCAAATGCTTCAGGTCCTTGGGGCTTGTGCATCACTGAATGATGATGCATCTCTGTATTGAAGTGACTTTACAGGTCCTCAGGATTTGTAAAATACAACTTGAATATATTTAACCTTAAAAATAATAATAACACAGTTGCTACTTGCTAAGATATAGCAAGTGTGTCGTACCACAGCAGGTACAGAACTAGGTTCTTGGTTCCTGGAGTGGGGGAGAATCAGTTTTCTACATGCATTTAAGTGCTAAAAAAAAGGCCAGACAGAAAGGCTGGTCTGCAGTAGCTACCAAATTTTCATCTGAATGAGAGGCAATAGACTGGTTGGCATATATCAGTTGTTCTGAAAAAAACAGCTATGGAAATATTACTCAGGTGAACTGTGCATCCTAAAGGACTGCAGTCTTTAGCTACAAGCACCTCCTGTTGAACCTTTTATTTTTTTCCCCACAAAATACTGGAGTGTTGTTATGTGGCTGCAGAGATAGATACATGCAGGCCAATAGAGCTAAAGCTGTTGAGCTTTAATTGAAACTCTAATAACGAACCTTATACTATCAGCTTAGTTAATTTTAAACCACCTGATTATAACAACTAAAAGGACAGTGTATACTACAAGCCTGAATTTTGAAGTGGTAGAAAGACTGAGTATTCAGGAACAATTAGGATGAGAAATTGAAAATACTTAAATAGCATAGTTTGATATTTAGTATCTCAGAACAGAAATAATATTTCAACTAATGCATTGTTCCACATCTACATCTGCCTTCTGGTTTGATCCCTTCTACCATGGTGTCTCAGATGATGTTTTCAGGCTTACATGAGCAGAAATGATTTTTAGAAGACAGAGGGATAGAGGGAAATATGTTGATATATTTTTTGCTTTTCTCTTGGCAAAGGGAATTATTGAATTATCTCATTAACTGACATTTTTTCTGAGCCTGAGATCTTTAATTTTAATTTCTATACCTGTATGAGAGTTCATAGAATGCCATATCTATAAAACACCATCCATAAAGCTGGAAGGTAATTGATAAGAATTTCTTGGCATTCTTTGTGGCATTGTTCTATGTCTTCCTGTGACAACTCTGAGGATAGTGAGATATGGCACAACTTCTGATCACTTCCCATTGGAAGTCCTTATAAAGCAGCACTAGCTCAGTTTACTGTGTAGATTTAACCATCAAGATACCTAATTTGAACTAGTAAATAGTAGGACAGCTCAATACATAACATCTTCTGCACTCCTTCTTACATTCTTTCCTCAAATGTCTGTGGAATCCATAGGCATCCTGTGGTTGCTATGAATATTGTGGTGAAACCGCAGTATGAATATTGTGGAAGAATAAAAGAATATCTTCTTACTTCTCTACCTTGCCCTGTTGGTGCCTCATATAGCTTTTCAAATTTTCCTATCAGAGTTATGCTCTGTGGACAATTATGAAGTACTTTCTAGTAAACTGTAGGACTAGGCAAAAAGTGCTTTATTTTATACATCTTTAGTGTAATTGCTGCTAGACAGGCTGAACATTCAGAAATGCCATATAGCAGGTAAGTATCAACAGATTTTTGTGAGAAATCTGTGATTTTGCAAACATGATTAGTTGTAAGGTCATCTCAAAGAAATAAGGCCATGTGGCAATGTGCAAACTGAAGAAGGAAACTCAGAAGCTGATAGCTTTGTGAAACAAGTAAGAACATATTACATCATGCTCTTAGGGAGGGTTCACACTTTATCTGAGCTTGACCTTGAAAACAAAGTGATTCAAACTGTTCCAGCAGTTCTAAAAGACATAAAAGGAAAACACACATCAGTAAGAGCCAAAATATGCTTCAGTAACTAAGTTTCTAACGCTCTGTTTATTTAATATTTTACATTATGCCTGGTGATTTTGGGAACATGTTACTCAGTTTAGTTTTCCATTCCTATGTAGACTTTTTTTTTTTTTTGCTAATTTATTTAACTGAGAAGCTCTTACAAAACGCACGAGCAAAGATTTGCTAAACAGTCCCAGGAAAAATAATTCTCAAAATATTTCAGTGCCCAAAGTGTTGCTGCTGAAATGAATGTAGGAACAAATGGAATTCTCTGATCTTCTACATCAAAGTCAGACTGGAGGTGTGGAAAAAAAATCTAAATACTCTGCATGGCTGCTTAAATTATAGGAATTGTTTTTCCTGATTTTGCTTTGGAGTTTGAAGATAAAAATACCTTCAACTCATGCTGGAAGGAACTAGAATATCAATTCTGCACAAACTGTGGTTTGTGCACTTATACCTTCCTATGATATTTCCAACTCTTGCATTTTAGCTCAGTTTCTTGTAGAACAAACTGAAATGAACAGATCTCAAAGGAAGTAAAATATTAACAGGAAAAACAGATCTGCGCCAGATCTAGTCAAAACTGTAAAGCTGGATCAAGCTATGATCCTGCATGGTCAGCTGAGGCCAGATTTTGGAATTAGGAGCTTTCTGTCTCATTCTGCTGTCAAGCAGTTCAGAGTAGCTGCTTGATTTTGATCTATTTGAGACAAAAGAGCTGATGGGAGAAGACATAGTGAGGCTGGAGGGAGAGTCTGTAATGAGAGCAAGTGAGAGAATCAGTTAGCTGTCAGGGTGGGACCAGAGGCTGGAACAGTTTAGGGAAAAGAGACACAGTGATGTGCTCTCCTGGTCCCCACAACATGGTGTGCAGAGGGTGTTGGACTACTTGACTTGATTAACTAATTAAAAATCTATCCGAATGCCTATTAAAAAAAAAGGTGAAATGAATTTTTCAGATTAATCTAATTCTCAAATTTGTAGTTGTTTGCTCAGTGACACAGCTTTTAATATACACAGCCTTTAACATACTTTCTTTGTGTGTCTGATTTGAAGTGTTCTTCAATAAATGGAAAGGTTATTAGAAATTGTTTTTAATTCGAATTACAGTGGAGATGGGTTGAGGGTCTGGTTTCAGTTGAACGGGAGTAAAAGATAGTAAACAGACCCAGTATAAATACACATTTTAGTAGGCTGCTTTCCTGGTAAGGATTATTTCACACTTTACCATTCCCCTGAACTTTTCAAAATAACATATACAGAGAAACCACACAGTAAGGGAAATTTGCCCTTAAAAATAAGCAAAAAATCTTTCCTCAGCAGGCTTGCAAAAATGGTATTTAAAACCCTTACTTCTTCCCCACTCTTTTGAAGGCTGAAACACCGGGCACAGATCTGTTTCTGATCATTTATGAGCTAATTACTGCACTTTGTACTGAAATAGCTCTCTGGGATTAAAATTTCTGGTTGCAGCTGTGGAAAGAGAAATTCAGAATATTAATGAAGCAGAGATTTTTGTTACCTTGAGTATTTTTATTCAGTTTTTTTGTGTTTTATGCTTTTCCAGTATAAAAGCCAAGAGAAACAGAGAACAACAAAACCTGAGAACTGTTAATTGATTGTTTCCTAAACTTTAATAACAGAGGAGAAAGATAATAAATGATTTACATTATTGCACATTATGTACAACTTCACCACTTTCATGTCGTTGGAATAATAAGAAGATAAAAGTGGTGAGCAGCAGAAGAGGACAAAAGCTCTGCAATGTTGAGACCAACTTTTCATGAGGGATATTGTGTCCTTTTTAAGATTACAAGAAGCAGTCTGATTAAGATAATTATTTCAAAAGGTATGCAAAGAATTGAAGTAATTTCTTTTTTCTTGCAAAGTGTTTACTGGGGCAACACTACTACCTCAGATCTCTGGACACTGTATTTTTCCTTGGTATGTATGCGTGAGAAGACAATATTGCTGGGACCTTAGGCTTCTGGTCCAGGACTTCAGCATCAGGAACCATCCATGTGCAAAGCAACCATCTGCCTTCTACTGGAGATGCTGCTGCTGCTGCTGAGACACTTTGATTAAACCTGTAGAACATGGCTAAGCTACCTCGCAGGAAGATGTAGACCACTGAAATCTACTATTACCTCTGAACCTTCTTTCTGTGGTAGAAGATGTTCTTCCTCTCAGCACCACAACTCCTTCCTGTGGGATTTGACTTACAGCTGATCTATGGGCTGCAGATAATTACGTGCACAGTCTGACCAGACTCTTCTCCAAGGTGCTCCTTACACCCCTGCAGGAGCAGCCCTCTGCAGGCAATCCTGCCACTGGCAAAGCATTTTCCTGGGGCCTCCTCAGATTGGGCAGAGCAGGCTGTGTGCTGGCTGATCTTGGCATGCCACACCCTGCAGACAACCCCATAGTTCCCACAACATTTTTCTCTCAAAAGTGGAAAGAAGTTGCCGCCATGCTGCTTTTTACTTCTGTCACTGGACTTGAAAGAAAGCTTTCTGAAAACATACTTTCCAAAGTACAAAAAGGAAATAGAGCATTATTTCAATTTTGTGACTCACAGCGCTATTGGGGAGAGTCCTAAACTGTCAATAAACTCAGGCTGGCAGAAATAGTTCTACGTTTGTTGAAAATGGAGGGAGCTGTAAAACATTTCTGGAATAAATAAATATTTGGAAGGCCATCATTTTTTCTCTGCAATGTTTTCCTAAAAAGAGAAAGGAAGAAATATTTTTAGTGGTGTTAACTATTAGAGTTTTGATGGGGAATCAGCATTTCCTCTAGGAAGAGGCTTCCATAAGGTGCAGTGATTTGCCTCCTCAGATGCATATAATTTGTCTGGATTGATTTTGGCTTTTGGTATTGACAGAAATGAGCTAGTCAGAGCCAGCATTATGTAATGGAATGCAACAGAACCCCACAACTAGTCCAGCAGAAGTGTTTTGAGCAGCTGGACCACATGCCTGTAGAAAACTTCCCCATTGTGCAGCAGCAGCACATTACACATCAAAAGGTACAAAATAGAGGCCTTGTCCATGCATGCAGTTATTAGAAAAATCACAGAAACAGTTTGACCACAGCACTCTGATTAAATATGAGTTAAGCAAAATGGTTTAAAAACTGCCTTGGAATGCCATTTTTCCAGAGTAAAGCACTTTCTGCATGCCTTTAACTTTACCATGAATACTCCCATTGATTCCAATGGGACTGCTCTCAGTAATAAATTAAACACTTGTAAAAGTTTGCAAGATTAGCCCTTTCCCAGTGGAATTATTTTGGATATATATTGGCTCAATAAGGACAGGAGTAAGGCTAATTTATATCTAAGAAATATTCCTCAGAGAAGGTGATATATAGAAGCGTATTTCTAAATGTAGAGTTCAGACACTCTAAACTTCAGTCTATATTTGGAATAGGTGTGCTCCACAGTGTGCTTTAAAGACTACATGCATGGATTAATCCAATTTTTTGACTTGGAGAGCAGCTCTACAAGCAGCTGTATTGGCGCAACGCAGATGTGCTGTGGTGGGAACTCGTTAAGCTCAAAATGCAGCCACAACTTCCTTCTCCATTATGGAATTACTGCTTCAGTCTTACCATGCCCCAGGGTGAAACTATAACGTTTAGCAAAGAGCCTCAAATCTCTGGAATATGAGAGAGTTAGATTGTTAGGATTGTAATGTCTAAACACCCACTGATAGGAGTATAGCAAGGTGAAATGGAAAGAAGAAGGGTTTCTGCATCTTGATGGAGGCAAGACTTTTTGTGAATGGAAATTAGCAGAACATACAATGCCAAAAGAAAAAGTAAATTGTTCTGGGGCAATCTGCCTAATATCTGGCAATCAGGTAATAACTTATCACCCACAACTTTCAGATATAAAGAAGTGGAAGAGAAAAATGAGAATGAGAAACTTAACATGAGCTAGCAGTGTGCAATTGCAGCCCAGAAAGCCAACCGTATCCTGGGCTTCATCAAAAGGAGCGTGGCCAGCAGGTCGAGGGAGGTGCTCCTGCCCCTCTACTCTGCTCTTGTGAGACCTCACTTGGAGTATTGTGTACAGTTCTGGTGTCCTCAACATAAAAAGGACATGGAACTGTTGGAACAAGTGCAGAGGAGGGCCACAAGGATGATCAGGGGACTGGAGCACCTCTGGTATGAAGATAGGCTGAGAAAATTGTGGCTGTTGAGCCTGGAGAAGAGAAGGCTGCGTGGAGACCTCATAGCAGCCTTCCAGTACTTGAAGGGGGCCTATAAAGATGCTGGGGAGGGACGATTCATTGGGGAATATAGTGATAGGACAAGGGGTAATGGGTTAAAACTTCAACAGGGGAAGTTTAGATTGGATATAAGGAGGAAGTTCTTTAAGGGTGGTGAGGCACTGGAATGGGTTGCCCAAGGAAGTAGTGAATGCGCCATCCCTGGCAGTGTTAGGGCTGGGTTGGACAGAGCCTTGGGTGGCGTGGTTTAGGGGGAGATGTCCCTGCTCGTGGCAGGGGGGTTGGAACTCGATGATCTTAATGTCCTTTCCAACCCTAACTATTCTATGATTCTATGATTCTAAAAAATGAACGTGATTTCAATTGTTTTATGGAACACTAAATGGATTAGAAACAAAATGAACCAGTAGAAGAAAACAAGTTCATGTATACTCTGCAACTGGCCTTGAAGAAGTAAGTAAAAAGAAAAGTGGCATGGCAGTAATTAAAAATATATAGTATCATGTTTCCCCATAAAGCAGTGTTGTCAGAGGCAGTGAAAGTCTGTTACAGGGATCAGTAACAATTGTGACTTTTGAGGAACAAAGAGTACTTTTAAATAATCAGTAGCCACTGATAAAAATCAGGTAAGGGAATGCTTGGAAATTAGTACCTGTTCTCTTTCCCTGCAGACAGAGAGACGGAATTTCTCTGCTGTCAGTTCGATTGATATAACTGTGGAGAGGGAGTTCATGCTTTATTTGCTTAGCAGTTGTTGTTTATTAAGAATGGCTAATAGTACTCCATGACAGACCTAGCTCTGCTGTAGTAGTTGCAGTCCTTCCCAAAAAGCTGACATTTGCACAATAATAAACAACTATAAACAATGAAGAACTATTGTATGGCAGGAGCCTAAAGAACATTTATTGGTTTGTTCTTCCCTGGAGTCTCTTGCTGCTTTTGTGCTTGTGACTTTCCCAGGTACAGCATTTAGCACTTGTTCCAAATAACCTGTTTTAAGACAGCAACTACTTAAAAGCCATTGTGCTGCTAATTTAAGAAATTGTAACTTAAAAATATTATTAAGCTGATGTTTACAGTAGTCAGCTTACACTTGGTTCTCTCTTTAGCTTGCTGTTAGGAACTACTTGGAATCACAGCAGACAATTTGCCAAAAATGACAGCCTGAGTAAATTTCTGAATGGCCATTTTTTCCCTTTGTTAACCTAAACTTAAAAATTGTAAGCTGCCATGTAAAATGAATCAAATCCTAAAATATATGTTAAGGTAAAGAATACCCATTAAAATAAAGGGGAACAAATAGCAAAAAAAATTAATGACTTTATGTGTAACAAATCTAGCATGGAGGTATGAACGATCATGCTCTCAACACACACACTCTTTCACTCTCACACGTACTTGTTTGCATTATAAATTAATTAACAAAGCCTTTCATTGGTGAAATGGGAGAGCCAGTTGTTTCCAATCACATGCACAAGTGAAAGCATGGGTGTAACTAATTATGCAGTCACTTGTGCCTCATATGGAAAAAGGATTAACTCTCCCCGTGCTGCCATTTTCCTCTCCTAATGCAGAATAGAGTCAATTAACACGTTAAGTCTTCAGATATGCAATAAAAGACTCTTAAACCAGGAATGTGAAAGAAAAGGCCTGTGAATGGTACTTCTTTTCATTTTGATTACACAACGAATGGATTTCTTTGTTGTGAACTGAAACTAGCTGTGGGATTAGGTTGGTTTAAACAAAAAAGTAGTATTTAGAATGCTTTGTAAATATGAAAATAATTATGTATATTTGTATAATCATAAACTCCATCTTGGAAATATTTTACTTTTAGATTGTTGTATATGGTTTCCTTAGCAATTTGTAAACATTACAAATAAAAATTGTAGCTCTCCTTTCTTCTTTCAGCCTGGCTTCAGTTTTGGAATGAGTCAAAATTGTCCTTTCACTGTGTGGGTTGGGGTTTTTCTTTCCATATTTAGTAAGGTTTTGCTTAAAATGCAGTTCTAAGATGCATTTGCTTCACTATGTCTTAGTTTCTTTATATCTTGTAGTAATATGTATAAGTAACATATAAGGTAATTATTCTATACAGGTCGTTAATATAGGGTGAAGATTTTATCTGAAATTATTTTATTTAAATCAGAGCATTTCAATTTGAGTGGTCATGACTAACAAAAGCACACTAATATTCTGTGGTGCATGCTTCTTCACATTTAAATAAATAGGCTGAAACCTCCTTTAGTGTCAAATGTATTTGCCAAAATGTAATATTTTGTTAGAGAATTGTGCAAGAAAAAACAAAGAAAATTAGAAGCCAGTTAGCACATGTTATATTTATTGCTTACATTTAGCATCTCCATGAGCTTGAGAAAGTAGGCATAAACTGAAAATGATTTTGAATGTGTTTTCTCATGTAAGTCACTGGGCTGCAGGGTATCAACAGTGTATCTCGTCAAGTCTCTCCCTTGGTACTTTTCCATTTTGCACACAATATGTTAACGTTCATTAAAGCAGACAGTGTGAGATTTGAATAACGCTTTAGCCTGTGGGTTAAGACACCTGGGCTCCAGTCCCTGGTCTGGAAAACGTTTAATAATTTATGCAGAGGGAACAGCCTCAAAAGGAAATACTGAGGAAGCGCAGTGAAGGGGCTTTGCAGCTTCTAGTTCCAGAGTAAACAGACATCTTCGTATGGACATTTTGTATGGCAGCTGTTAGCACTTCTTGCTCCTGAAATTCAGGCCTCTAGAGCTGTAGATTTCCAGAAATTCATGTCTAGTTACTGATGGTCTTCAGAGTTGATCTAAGAGAAGGAAAGAGGTTATGCTGCTTATGCACTTAGCCTCAGCCAGGTAAATGTACTCTCTCTTGGATTTTTTATAGTGAATAGAAGAAGAATAAGAGATACTTCTCTGTAGGGTGATGTGATTGTGAATCTAAAGCAGATGCTCTGATCTTTCCCTTTGGAACTGTCTATCTTTATTAAATATCAGACCAGTTCTCGAGCGTCTGTGCTTCAAGTTAGGCAGTATGACTACTCCTGCAATTGTGGTAATTAGCTTCTCCAAAACACAGCCTTAATGTGGGAAGGAGTTTCATATTTAGGTCACTAAGAACTGAGCAGAATAAATGCCCAGTGGGCACATACAGTATTTACATAATGCTTCTAGGCATTTGAAAGGTCTTTTTTTTTTTCCCCTAGCCCTAAAGAAATCTGTAACTTCTTTGTGCATGAGCATAAATACTTATTAAAAAAAAAAAAAAAAAAAAAAAAGGAAAAAAGAAAAGAAAAAAAGAGAAAACAGGGAAAGAGAGAGCTAGATAGTCTCCTCCTTTCCTGAGTGCCTGTCCTAGAAATGCACATGGGCTATTTACCTATAGATTTGACTTCTCAGTTACAGTAAAACCTTTCTGAGACTTTTACTTCAATAGTTTTTGTTGAACCAACTTTTGCGACTGAACCTGTCAGAGAAATGATGAGCATAAGGCCGAAGAGAAGACCAGAAGAAATATGGAGAGAACAGGAATACTTCTCACAGTGAACACATTTCTCTGAAGTTACTTTTGTAGTATTTACTGAAAGGCTTTCCTTTTTAACTGCTTCTCTGCTACAATGAACTACTATAAACTCATTCTATCATAGATACAAAACATACTTGGGGGAGTACAGGAAGGCAGGGATTGTACGATTAGCACTGCTTTCCGTATCCATTCTTTATGACAAATCCAGCAGTTCTCAAATGGGAATGGCTTTGGCTTTGCCGCAAAATGTTTCCAAGGAGCAAGAATTGGAAAACACTGCTATCTTGTGGCTGAAGGGCGAGCAACAACTGGAAAAGACAAGGGTTTTTACTTCCTCGTCTGCCTGTTAGATCTGGCTTTGCACCCATAATAGTAAAAATATATTGCATAAAACTTGGAATCTTGAAAAAAATAGATTATTTGACTATTTGTGAGACTTCGGACCTGGGAGGACTGAAGAACTGCTCCAGATTAACTGAGTTTTCCTCTGGCTATGACTGTTATGTAACACTCCTAAATTCATAATGCCACTGTCAGGTTTCTAATTCTAGAGTTTGCACTCCCATCTGGTTCAATACAGTTTGAGCTTGCTGAGTCAACAGAAACAATGCCACTGGTGCATGTTACCTGGAATTTTCTGAGAATGCTCGTGAATGCTATTTCATTGCAGGCTTTAGCGAAGACAGATACATGGTATAAGTTTTTAGAAGTTCTTAGCACTTTATTTTAGGAAGTTCAGGCTTTGGTTTCTGATTTCCAGTGCTATGGGACCAGACCGTCTTAGGCAACAACTTCTATTTATCTTATACATACTGTGATCTCCTGCAAACTGATCTTGTACCTGCTTGAAAACGTAATAACCTCAAGTAACTCTAATATTGCTGGGCTGAAGTCTTTGTGATAAATTTCCATTTACTTCGGTGGAGTTCTGTGCAGTTTGGTAGAATCAAACAATTTTGGTTTTCCCTTTGTTTATTAGTTAACAGTTCACAGTCTATAAGAAAAAATGTGCTTCAGATTTTTGTCTATTCTTTCCAATGTCAGTTGGGAATTTTATTTCCAGATTGTGATCCTGTCTTAATTATGGCTATTGGATTCCTCCCTGTAACGTCTTCTGTGACTGATAATCTATTCTCTGTCCAAATCCCAGTGAAGCCTTCAATCCAAATAATTACTTGCGTAGTTCATTAATATCTGAAACATAGGAGAAAACTAGAGACTTCGGGGACAGTGATAGCTTTTAAAAAAAGATGATCTAATTTACCAGTATCTTTGCTACAACACAAAATGTTAATCATTTGGGAATACTGTTACTATAATATTGGAGTTCATAACATTTAAATGCAAATGTTACATTTTTTTCTTTACATACATCTGACATCCTTTTTTTTTCCTAGATATGCTGGTAGAATTCTTGAACCAAGGAAGACAACTTCTGATTCAGTCCTTATACTGGTCACACTAATACACAAAAAGTGACATTAATGAGACATGAATTCAAGGACTAAAACTTCCAAATGGTAGAGCTTAGATCAAGCTTTAACCCTCCAACACTAAACTTAAAATATGATTCTCAAGCTGTTGATAATACCAAGTCAAAAAATGAAACAAAAACTATGTTGCCAGAAAGGAAGTATGCCAGGGAGTCAGGAGTGCCTCCTTTGTCTTTAATCCTTCAGCATCTGAAGGGGTGATGTTGCAGAATTCTTGCTGGCATGGTTAATTGCACATGATTCTTAGTGTTGTATACTTGCAAGATTGCTGTGATCCCTAAATACAGAGGGAAGGAATAACTAATAAATGGAACAAGAAAACCTGTGACCATGTGTAACATTTTGATGGGAGGTAGGAGTTTTGGCAACTAAATTTTGCTTGTAAATGGGCCAGGAGTGGATTGGAAGACTCTTCAACTGAAGGTTGAAGAACCCCTTCTGTTCACATCCATTTCTTTGCTTTTACTTCTCCCAGCTCCATATTTGAGTCACCTCAGAATTTGAGATCTGTGATAGCAGTGGACAGAATTCTCTCAAAAACCAAAAATTACTTGCTTTTCTTTTAGCTGCAGCACTTCTTTATGTGTCCTGGAGAGCACCCTAGGTTGGTAAGCATAGCTGTGCACACATTCTGTGCTCTAGTACTGAACAGCAGAGTGCTCAGTTTGGATAAAGTCTGTGTGCTTATCTGAAAGACATCCAACTGCTTTGCTTCTGTCCTCATTCCCCAGTATCTAAAATATGTCAGACCTTACCTCCAATCTTAATTTCTTTGATATTCTCTAATTCTTAATATTTCTTCAAAGCACTGGTCATTTTGTTTGCTGAACATTGCAATATGGATGGGTTAACAGTGGGGCTCTAGCCGGTCCTGTTCAGCAAAATGAGTTAATGACAGGTTTTAGCTCCGGTTAATGCATTATGATCCGTGCCGTGTATTGCAACAGATACAGAAATTCATTCTTCAAAGAAATGTTGGCAATTCTTTCTTACAAATTATTCTTGTACCGTATTGAAGTGGAATGCTTATGAAATAGTGCTTAATGAAGGTTGACTTCCCCATTTAAAATAGTCTAACATTCTCTTCACCTATTTAACCTTTGTAACAAATTAAAATATATGACTAATGCACTAATTTTTTGCTCCTGGTCTCATTAGTTAGAATGCTTCTATTTCAGGCCCTGGAAAAACCATTATCTTTCTTCTACTTGCCTTAACATGCTGCATTTCAGATTAAATCTTCTCTGAACTTGTCTGTGTTCAAAGAAGCAAACCCAAACTACAAGGCTACTGGTACAATAATTTGTAAGAATTTAAAAGATCTCTAGGTAACATTCGCTGTATGTGTACTGTTTCTATGGTAGCAGTCTTTCAGCTGTTTCATTACTGCTTTCCAGACAAGATATGTATGAACCAGATGGCAGGTGGGTTGACATTTCAGTTTGAGTCATGCCAATTGAAATCAACAGCCTCATGTTAAGTATGCTAATCCTTAATTGGAAAGTATATCCCATTTAGACTACTGAATTCGCTGAGCTTTCATTGAAGAAGTCTCCCTGCAAATCTCTGTTGAAATCTACTAGGATAAAGCGGGCTATACAAGCAGGGCAAACGCTATCTTCTCTTGAAAAAGCATTCATTGGGAGGAACTGATGTGATACTGAAAATTAGACAATGACTGGCTTTTGTTTTGTTGGGTGGGTTTTTTCGTTTGTTTATTTTAAGGAAGAATGCCCTTTTGGACTTGGGCACACAGTGTTTAATGAGGCCACAGGAGTGCTGAATGAGCTGCAAAATCCTGAAAGTTTGGCTTGTGTTGACTCCTGGGGTTTTAGAAACTAGCCTCAAAGCCATACATTCAGAAGGCCAAGGGATCCTATAGGGCTGCTCCTGCTTCTCAGAGAACTGATAATTTCTAAGGGTTCCCATTACACCAGTTAGATTTTCAGGGACTGGGAAGGAAACCAGCAGGGATAGTTAAAAAAAGGGTGCTCTTGATCAGCTTATCTGGTACTATGAAAGGTATCCTGTCTTCACATATCCTCACTAAAGGAATTATGTAATAGTTGTTTATGTTGAAGACACTGTTTCCTAAGGTTATATAGCTGGTTGACAAAAAAGAGTGGTTTTTGGTTTTGTTTTTGTTTTTTTTTCTTTTTCTGTGAAGATTCTTGAACAACAAATTAGATAAATTGACTCAAATGTTTGGGGGAGGATGAAATCACACCTTCTAATGAAATTTCTTTTTTGCATTTTGAATGAGAAATCTAAGCAAAAGTTGAGGTTATTTTTATGTGGTCTAACCTTAAAGGGTCATGTCATCTGCTGCTGTTTTATCTGCTTAAGTTATTGTCATTTGATCTGCTGTATATTTAGCATCCTCTCCAAATAAGAGGCAGGAGAAGATGAGGGAATGCTTTCAAAGCACTTTTTTTTTTCCATTTGAAATGAAATATGTATTTCAAATTTTCAACCAATTAAACGATTTTAAATGATACAACTTTATTTGGCTGTAAAGATACTGTGATGTTTGAAATGAAATGAAATCCATTGTATTTTTTCATTTTTTGTAAAGAAACAAGAGGAGAAAAAAAAAATCCTTTTTACATTCTTGGTAAATTACCTCTCAGGTTTCATAGACATTAGGTTTCAGATGTTCATGTCTTTCCTTGGAATATCTGACATTTGAGGGAATCCAGCACTGAAGATTAAGTAAAAGCAATGAATTTCTTTAGGTTCATGTTAAAATCCGAGAGTTTAAATCTCTGAAATAATTCATGGGGGATGGTAGAACACTGGAAATTGTATGAGCCATGTTTTGGCTAGAGATTGAATATGGTCTTTATTGAAAGAGTTTTGCATAATCAACATTCAGTTTTCTACAGATCTCTGCTAACACAGCTACAGAGGGATAATGGCCCCTGTCCTGAGTTCAGCAGTAGCAGTCATTTTTTTTCTCCTTCTTGGTAGCTGGTGCAGTGCTGTGTTTTTGATTTTGGGCCTGGGAACAGCACTGATAACACCAGTGTTTTCAGTTACTGCTTGGTGATGTGTAGCTGGCCAAGGACTTCGTGAGTCTCATGCTCTGCCAGGGAGGAGGGGAAGCCGGGAGGGAGGAGCTCAACGACAAGTTGCAGAAACTGCTGAAGGAGAGGGTGAATTGAGTCAATTTGCCGAGGTGAAAGCCATCCAACTGGCCTTGGACATTGCTGAATGAGAAAAATGGCCAGTACTTTATACTGACTCATGGATGATGGCGAATGCCCTGTGGGGGTGATTGCAGCAATGGAAGCAGAGCAACTGGCAACGCAGAGGTAAACCCATCTGGGCTGCTGCACTGTGGCAGGATATTGCTGCCCGGGTGCAAAACCTGGTGGTTAAGGTACGCCACGTGGATGCTCATGTACCCAAGAGTCAGGCCACTGAGGAGCACCAGAACAACCAAGAAGTGGATAAAGCTGCTCGGATTGAAGTGGCTCAGATGGACTTAGATTGGCAACATAAGGGTGAATTATTTTTGGCCCGGTGGGCCCATGGCACTTCAGGCCATCAGAGCAGAGATGCAACATACAGATGGGCTCGTGATCGAGGGGTGGACTTAGCAATGGACACTGTTGCCCAGGTTGTTGACGAGTGTGAACACTGCACACAGTCTCCTGCTGTGAAAGACTGTCACAAAGATGGAGCCTGACATCACAGACTGGATGGACTCAGCAGCTTTATAGGGATTGGTCTATGCACTAAGGGATGATCTCTCTCCCTCTGTGCATGTATGTGGATGTATAGACAGGCTGAGAAAATTGGGTCTGTTGAGCCTGGAGAAGAGAAGGCTGTGTGGAGACCTCATAGCAGCCTTCCAATACCTGAAGGGGGCCTATAGGGATGCTGGGGAGGGACTCTTCATTAGGGACTGTGGTGAGAGGACAAGGGGTAATGGGTTTAAACTTAAACAGGGGAAGTTTAGATTGGATCTGAGGAAGAAATTCTTTACTGTGAGGGTGGTGGGGCCCTGGAATGGGTTGCCCAGGGAGGTTGTGAATGCTTCATCCCTGGCGGCGTTCAAGGTGGGGTTGGACATAGCCTTGGATGGCATGGTTTAGTGGGAGGTGTCCCTGGCCATGGCAGGGGGGTTGGAACTCGATGATCTTGAGGTCCTTTCCAACCCTTACTATTCTATGATTCTATTCTATGATTCTATATATACACATGTTATGTTATATTGAAAAATGTGGGATCTGAGCATGACGTGAATGGTATGGAATAAGGGGTGGAATCATGGAATCAAAAACACAACGTTGCACCAGCTACCAAGAAGGAGAAAAATGACTGCTACTGCTGAACTCAGAACATTCCAAAAAAGCAGAGGGGGGGTTGAGGAGGGGGGCAGCGGTGGCTCCGCTGGGGCTCGAGCCCAGGACCTTCTGCATGTAAAGCAGACGTGATCCCCTCTACACCACGGAGCCATCGCTGCCCCCCTCCTCAACCCCCCCTCTGCTTTTTTGGGATGTCCTGGGTTCAGCAGTAGCAGTCATTTTTCTCCTTCTTGGTAGCTGGTGCAACGCTGTGTTTTTGATTTTGGGCCTGGGAGTAGCGCTGATAACACCAGTGTTTTCAGTTACTGCTTGGTGATGTTTAGGCTGGCCAAGGACTTTCTGAGTTTCATGCTCTGCCAGGGAGGAAGGGAAGCCGGGGGGAAGGAGAGACAGGACACCTGACCCAGACTAACCAAAGGGGTTATTCCATACCACAGCACGTCATGTCCAGGATGTAGGGACGGAGAGCAGAGACCCAGAAGGGTGGTGAGGGTGCACGGTGGGGGATGCACTGGGGGGGTGCACTGTGGGGGGGGTGCACTGCTTGATACTGGGTGGTGAGTAATTGTATCCTTCCCTTGTATTTGCCTTGTCATTATTGTTACTGGTGGGGGTGCACTGGGTGGTCAGGCTTGACATTTGATGGTGAGCTATTGTATTCTCCTTTTCTTTGTATCTGCCTTGTCATTATTATTATTGGTGGTAGCAGTAGTGGTTTGTGTTATACCTGAGTTACTAAACTGTTCTTTTCTCAGCCTGTGGGAGTTGCATTCTTTTGATTCTCCTTTCCATCCCTCCAGGAGCAGAGGGAAGAAAGAGGGGGAAGTGAGTGAGAGAGCGACTGTATGGGCTTATAAGCTTAAACCACGACAGTTCTTTTTGGCGCCCAACGTGGGGCACGAACGGTTGAGATAACGACAGGATTAATAGCCACTCGTCACAATGCTGATTTATTGGCTCTCAAAGTTGTTGCTCTTGAGTTCATGGTTTCAGCTTGCTGTGCCTTACTTACTGCCGCTATATATTATCTTAGCATTCAGATATGGGTTTTGGGTTAAGGTTCTTGTTTCAGTGCACTTTATTGGAATGGCTTGTGATACGGGCAGGCTCCGGAATCACAGGGGGGCAGATGTGGATATGGGTGTGGACATGGACTTGTACCTGGCAGCTCGGCTGCTTTTCACCGTCCTGGCCCTCGGCCTTGCCTCCGTCTTCGCGAGGCTGTGGGGAGCCGAGGGGGGGCGGCCCCGGGAGCCGCCGGCGGCCGGAACGGCCCGGGAGCGGGGCCCCAGGGACCAGGAGTCGAGCCCCGCGGCTACCGAGCGGCGAGGGGGGGCAGCGGCTGATCCCAGCCCCGCAGCGGCTGAGCAGCGGGAGTGGGGGGGGGTGAAGAAGCCGAGCGACACGGCCGACCCCAGCCCCGCGGCAGAAGAGAGCATCCCCCGGCAGCCGCCCGCAGAGCCCCGCGAGCCCGAGCCCCAGGAGGACGCAGGAGACCACGCAGCACTTCCCAGCAAGGCAGAGGAGGAAGATCTGGACTCAGACAAAGAGCAGCTGGTGGTGAGAGAGCCGGCAAGCACAGCAGCTACACCAGCCCCAGTGACAAGTACAGCAGCGTCATTTGAGAGTTCTGAAGGGTTTCAATGGCCTTTGGGTACCCTTGAGACCTGCCTGCTGATTCTGGTGGGGATCAGCATGTTGGCATGCATACAGAGTGTGTTTTACCCACAACCATCTTCTCTGGTCCTGAGAGTTAACCAGAGTGGGGTGCGGGCGTTGCCTGAGGCTAGACTGCGATGCAGGGTGACCAAGAGATTTTCCTCAAGGACTTGCTGAGTCTCATGCTCTGCCAGGGAAGGGGGGAAGCCGGGAAGAAGCAGAGACAGGACACCTGATCCAAACTGACCAAAGAGGTTATTCCATACCGCAGCACGTCATGTCCAGGATGTGGAAACGGAGGGCAGAGACCCGGAAAGGTGGTGAGGGTGCACGGTGGGGGGTGCACTGGTGGGGGTGCACTGGGTGGTCAGGCTTGATATTTGATGGTGAGCTATTGTAGTCTCCTTTTCCTTGTATCTGCCTTGTCATTATTATTATTGGTGGTAGCAGTAGCGATTTGTGTTATACCTTAGTTACTAAACTGTTCTTATCTCAACCTGTGGGAGTTGCATTCTTTCGATTCTCCTTCCCATCCCTCCAGGAGCAGAGGGAAGAAAGAGTGGGGAGTGAGTGAGAGAGCGACTGTATGGGCTTATAGAAGTTTAAACCACGACAGCCCCTAACTGACATGGATAAAACATAAAAAGTCCTTTGTTAAAATGCTGTGGTGAAATCTGACTCGTTACTTGTGCAGACTTAGCAAAGGGTTTAGAACGTCTGCAACTCCCCATTAACTTCTCCTGTTGTAGAGTGTTATCTTCTGATTTTTGTGATGCTGTGGTTATTGCACATCTGACAATTTTTTCTCCTCCATACTTTGGCTGTATCCATGCTGGCTCTCCATAGCTTGTTTCTCTTCTCTGTGGCTAGAATAAGCCATATGAATTAAAGCATGTGGTTTGGCAGATAGAACCTATGTCTGCGCTGCAGTGTTTTGATAATGCATTATACCTGTAAAGTAGTCCTGGTTTTGGGTAAAAGAAGGACACTGTTAACACCCCTCTCCTCTCAGTGTATTGAAGATACACTTCAAGTTTTCTTCAGTTCCTGTGACTGCTGCTTGGAGCATGGAGTCAGAGAAGTCATGATGTCAGTCACGTGGACCAGTTGAATTCCCATTCTTTAGGCAGTCCAGCAGTTGTGTCTATAGATAAGAAGATAGTCAGATTCTCCTTAGTTTTTGTCCTGTGGAGTCTTCATCTGTAGGTAGCCTTGAAGATTGTTGCTAGATCATGTCAGTATCTCAGCCTGTCATAGTCTGGCTAACACATGTGAATCTTTGAGTGAGGACAGGGACAACTGATAGTCTGATGGGAAACAGCAAAGATGCACATCAGAAGACATGTATTTTTTTATTAGGCAGAAAATCTTGTGCCTCTGTGACTGTATCTCTTGAGTTCAGTCTCAACATTTAACAATCTACCAAAGAGAATTAAATTACATATGTGCTATGCGTCACTTACAGATGAGCAGAATGAGTCCTTCTATACAAAAGTATTTACCATTGTGACTGCAGCTGCAGAATTGGGCACATATTCAGCTTTCATATCAGAAGAAACATGGCTGCAAAAAATAAATGAAACATGGCTGAAGCCTTTTTGTGAAAGAATTCTTCAGTAAGAGATTTGGTATCCTATTTCAGTCTATTTTAATTGTTTTGAGCACAGTCTCATCCTACAGGTGTCATGTGAACAAAAAGAATAGATAAGCAGTAAGCAGTGCTATTAAAGTCCCTGAAATTGGCAAACTATTTTACTTAATCTTGCTCCATTACATAGAATGAAATTCTTTAAATATTACAACTCACACAGATTTATAGCCCAGTCACTGTTTGAGCTTTCAGAGGATTTCTATTTTTGATATATTGGTATTACATGTTAAACTAGTTCTGAATACAGATTGCTCTATTCACTTACAGATGTAGCAGCTACATCATTTTGCGGCTTCTGGAAGTGCTAGGGATCCAAGGGAGTCACAGTGTTCAAGATCTCATTTCTTATTTTGAATCTCAGCCACACCTATAGCCATCTTTGTCATCTTGTAATTATGAGTTGATTTATAGCCCAGAAAAATCTAAGATATATTTAGTGGGTTAACTTTTCTACTCTCTATACAGATGCAAAGTTTTGGTTTCCTAGAGTAAGTTTTGCCACAGACCGATGACTTTGTGGAGTCAAGCACTAGAGTTTCAAGTAATCAGTTGCACCTGATAGCAAAACTGGGACTTAAGCAGCGCACTAAAGTTAGTTAAAAACCACTGCATATATATGATTTGATTTCCCCATTTTTTCCAGTGAGCCATGATAAAGGTTATTATTATTAGCTCCAGTAAACATATTATTATACCCTAAGGTAAAATTTTGAAATAAAGGCACATATCATAATTCAGAGGTGCAAGTGCATAAAGCTCTTAGCTACAGCATGACAAGTGATGTCAGTAAAGGCGATGCCAGATTTATATAAAGGATGACTAAAACTACAAAAAATGACAAGAACAAAAGTTGAATGATGACTTTGAACTAACACTTTAGACTCAAAGGGACTGTTTGTCTGTAGCCCTCTGAAGAGCCCAAGACTCTCAGGACATGAACTGGTGAGATTCTCTTAGCAAGATGATGGACCACTGCTCAGTTTTTCCTGTCTATATGCACACAGCAAAGCTCATCTATTAGAAGACGGATTATATTTCTCTTGCTTGCTGAATATTCAGTTGTCCAGCATCCTGATGTAGGACTTTGGCAATAGCTAAAGCTTTAGCTTAAAGTCTATTAAAAGACATCTAACACAGGCTTTGGAACTTCAGTGGTGAAATGTCTTACACTAAAGAGTGATCACATCTCTTGAGTGGATTAAAACAAAAGGTTTGAAAACAAATCCCTTCTCTGCTCTGCTCACTCTTGGTAGAGTGTATTTTTTTTTCCTTCCGATCTGACTTTGCAGTTCAGCCACTTTCTCTAACTTCCTTGGTTGCAGCAAACTACATATAGCCCTGCCTGAGGCCCTGGGAAAGTTTCCTTTTTTCTCTTGACTCTGGGTTTATTTTGCCCATAATCAAGTTCCCTGGATCACTTAGAGAAACTACTGGTCTTGTCCTGAGCAACAGGGAAGTTTCTCCCACCTCAGTGTGTGGGGAAGGATCCCTCTGGATAGACCTGGGATAAAGGAAATGGAGTAGCTTCTTCCTTACTGTCCTGTTGTGACACTTTTGAACAAAACATAAAATGGAAATTTCAAATAAAGAGAGCAGGTTTTACATCCCTCAGAATTTGCTAATAGACACAAAGATTTGAACTGAGAAACTTTGGCACCAAGGTCTAAATTTCAGCATAAATTTGTTCCTTGCAGTGCATTTGTTTCATTAAAAACACAAATATATTTGTAACCTTTGAAAAATTGCAACCTCTGAAAATCACAATCATTTTGGAGTCAGCCTGCTCAACAGTAGCGTCTGGAATCAAATCACACAACCTTCATTACTTGCCATCAATTAAAGCTCTCTTGTGACCAACCCCATTGAAGGGAGGTATGGCTCTCCAGGGGTATACTGTGATTTACAAAGAAAAAAAACAAGGTGTTACTTAAGATAGCAAGCTTTACTTTAGCATATTTCAAAATCCTGACATGGTCCATGTTTATAACTGTTGTCCCAGGTTTCAGAAACCAGCACGTCTTTGAATAAAGGCATGTGTGTGCCTGGTCTGAGCATTTCCCTGGCTGTCCCTGCTGTCCCTGTCACACCCCCAGGCTCTCCACAGCCCACCCATGTCCCAGGACCCCTTGTTACCCCATGGGACTGTCAATCCCTGCCTGTGATGCTGCAGCAGGGCCAGTCTCTGGCCCCATAGCCCTGCCTGGCCGCAGGTCCTGCTGAGCTGTGTACAGCCAGTGTCCCAGCCAGTGTCCCAGCTGTGCCCTGGCTCCAGCTATCACCATGGACTTGCCTGATGGCCTGGGCATGGTCCCCAGCCTGCCCAACTCCGTCCTAGTGTGGTGGATGGGCCCTGGGAAGGAAGGACCTGACAGTTCCCAGCTCCTGCCCTGTGAGGAGCTGCCAGCCATTGCTGCTCCCTTGCCTTCTTGAAAGTAAGTTTGGGGTTTCTTCAGGTTTTAATTTAAGCCATGTTGGTAAGACCGAGAAACTGAGTGATGCAGCCTTTAGGTATGCAGCAGATGTGTCAGTTTTAAAATGCCTGTCATCAGCTGTTGGCTAAAACACCTCAGACAGTTTTGTTTCCCTGTCCATAGTCACCTGGCTAGAGTACCAGCACACTCAGGGCGTCCAGCGGTGCCAGGCTCTGTTTGGAACCCCCACACCTTCCAAGGCTGTGCAGTCAGTGCCCTGAGTGTGCTTGGGGCAAGAACCTTCCCTGGTGTGATGGCTGCCATTTGAGAGGTGGTCCCAGCAATACTGCAGGGCTGCCACACATAGGATGGAGCCATCCCAGGGGTCTCCTCACACCAGAGCTGAAGGCTGGGTGATGCTAGGCAGCCACACAGAGCTGCCCAGGTTCTGCACCTCCTGCTGCCCCATGGGGTTCAGAGAAGGGAAACGATCCTTCTCTGGGGAGTCATTATTCACTACCTGGGATGCATTTTACATCACTTCAGAGTGGTGGTTTCTGAGCCTTTTACTGTGGCAACCAAGCTGCGCAAAGCCATCTGAATTGATCGCATTCTTCTGTGTGACTGCACTCTGCACCATCAGTCTGGCCCGGGAGAGCACGATCCATGACCGCCTGCTTAATCTGGGAGGAAAATACACTCACAGACTGTCTTTGTTTTCTATGCAGAATGAATGAAATATCCCTAATAAGAAAAGAAACTTTTTCCTTATTTTTATTTCTGTCTAGCGTCTCTTACATAAAATATTAAAACTAAAGTGTCATCCTAGATTTCTTTTATGAGCAAATGCCATACTGGCAGGCATACTTTAGATGGCTTTGTAGATTTCACATAAGTTGCTTCACATGTTTTATGACTAGGCTTAACTTTTATGATAGGAAATGCACAGATATTATGTATGGCTAATATTATCTTAACTATAATGTACTATTTGGTGCGTGCTTTTGTATGTGTATGTATGGGCATATGTATAAAACACAGTATTTTTAGGTATTTTGTAATAGTCATTATATCTTTAACTAACTAATTAAGAAGGGAGACATGTAAGCAACAGCAAACCCTATTATTTAGAGTATTAACAGATACTGTTTCCACATGCAGCTCAAATATCAGGACATATTTCAATACTTTGGGTATTTCTGTGTGTCAGCACATGAAACAATACTCCTAAGAATATTTATTGTCTTTTCAAAAGCTGCAGTTCCATCAACTAAAACTGAACAGCAATTGAAGGAATTCATTCTGGTGGTGGAAGCATTTTGCACTGTAACTATGGGATTTTACAAAAGCTTCCTTAATACTTTATTGGTTGCTGCCATGTAGAAGTTGGATAGCTCCAACAGGAATGTCCTGGAATTGAAATCCGTATGGAAGAAACATTGCCTCTTTTGGGAAAAAGAAGTCTGTTAGAAAAAGAAAAAATTAATAGATCAATTGTTTTGATCCTAGCTTCCTAGGAAGTGGGTTTCATACTAAGGGGATTCTCTGTGTGCCAATTGGATTTAAAGAAATGTCCTAAGCCTCCTGCTGCTTCATTTTTATTCTTGGATTTGATGAAACTCATGCAAATAAAGGCACCATGGATTAATATACTAGCTGTTAAACAATACAGTAATGTCAAAGTTCTTTTGTCACAATGGAAATGATGGAAATAAAAGAGGACATGAAACAAAAGGTGAACTAGGGGAGAAGATGTACCTACCTGGTATGAAAGCTCGTCACCAGGAACAAATGCTCACCACAGCAACTCTTTCTATCATTGTTTATGCTTTCAAGGTTATTTCCTTAGTCCATTGTTCAAGTTTCTATTAGTAAACATAATTTAAATTCGAATTCATTCACCTTTAACTTCTGTAGAAAGCTTCATTTAAATAACATCCCTACTATTGAAATTATGTGGGGTTGTGTGCTTCACATAAAAGAAACAGAAGAAGATGATCCCTTATCTTTAATGTTTTATTTCCACAACCTTTCAGGGAGAATCTGCGAGAAAAGAAGGGGAAGATGCTTAGATTAAAAACTGATTCAGAACTGAGATTACAATTCAGGGTAAAATGTATTACAGCACGTTTGGCTGCATCATCAACCAAGATCATAAATCCAGGAAACTTCAGAGTAAAGCTTTCAAAATTGGGGTATCTTAAAGTCAGTTTAAATTTCTTGCATTAATAAAGTTGACTAATGACAGAGCCAAAGGTTGCTGCAATAGATTTGACATTTTGGATAAGCCATTTCATTAAAAAAACCCAACCAAAACCAAACCCCCTGTACTTCTATTAGTGCCAACACTCTGGCTATACTTTATAATAATAGGGTTTTAACTCTGCTGTTTGTTAGTGGAACGATGCAATCTCCATGGAGGATTTACAGAGCACTTCCTCTCTGAGCCCCTTCCCTGTGATTTTTCAGGCAAGTTAAAGGGATTATGTGAGAACCTGGAACACGAGCAAGAGGGAGGACAGGATGAATGAACATAGCAAGGCACAGAAGTTTGATTTATAAACTGGAGGGGCAGAGAATAAATACTAACAGAAAACTGCATCAGGTTAACTGGATGAGCTACCCACATAAGAAATGCAGTGGTCTTTCAGTACCTAAAGGGGGCTCGTGAAATAATGGGGACAAACTTTTTAACAGGGCCTGTTGTGACAGGACAAGGGATAGTTGTTTTAAACTTAAAGAATGGAGATTTAAACTACAAATAAGGAAGAAATGCTTTACAGCGAGGATGATGAAATGCTGGCACATGCTGCCCTGAGAGGTGGTAGGTGCCCTGTTCCTGGAAACATTCAGGGTCAGGTTGGACAGGGCTCTGAGCAACCTGGTCTAGTTGAAGGTGTTACTGCTTATTGCAGAGGGGGGGAGGGTTGGAGTAGGTGACCTTTAAAGGTCCCTCTAATCCAAACTGTTCTGTGGTTCGGCACAGCTACAGGTTGGGCGGGGAGGAGATTCAGAGCAGCCCTGCGGAGAAGGACTTGGGGGTGTGGGTTGATGAAAAAATGAACATGAGCCGGCAGTGTGCGCTTGCAGCCCAGAAGGCCAACCGTATTCTGGGCTGCATCAAAAGGAGTGTGACCAGCAGGTCGAGGGAGGTGCTCCTGCCCCTCTACTCTGCTCTCGTGAGACCTCACTTGGAGTATTGTGTGCAGTTCTGGTGTCCTCAACATAAAAAGGACATGGAAGTGTTAGAACAAGTCCAGAGGAGGGCCACAAAAATGATCAGAGGACTGGAGCACCTCTCGTATGAAGATAGGCTGAGAAAGTTGGGGCTGTTCAGCCTGGAGAAGAGAAGGCTGCATGGAGACCTCATAGCAGCCTTCCAATACCTGAAGGGGGCCTATAGGGATGCTGGGGAGGGACTCTTCATTAGGGACTGTGGTGAGAGGACAAGGGGTAATGGGTTTAAACTTAAACAGGGGAAGTTTAGATTGGATATGAGGAAGAAATTCTTTACTGTGAGGGTGGTGGGGCCCTGGAATGGGTTGCCCAGGGAGGTTGTGAATGCTTCATCCCTGGCGGTGTTCAAGGTGGGGTTGGACATAGCCTTGGATGGCATGGTTTAGTGGGAGGTGTCCCTGCCCATGGCGGGGGGGTTGGAACTCGATGATCTTGAGGTCCTTTCCAGCCCTTACTATTCTGTGATTCTGTGATTCTGTGATTCTGCTATATTTCAGGCTACCATGTTGACCAGCAAATGGTTACATGACTGAGGCTGTTTTAAGAGCTGTGTGGCAATGCACTGGTAGGAGCAACTACACTGGCTTAAGGATGTTACTGTTCATCTAACAATTTACCATCATGGGAAAAATGGAGGCATTGCCTGGATTTTGAGGTGTCTATATTCATTAAAATATTGCCTCTATTGTTTGAACTATCCCCAAGAATGAATCTTTACCTAAAAGGAGATTTGGTACATAGCAAAGCAGTTGGGCTCTGTTTAAGCGTAAAGTACTGGTTTGGGATTTCTCTTATACTGTGTTTCCAGGCGTTTAAATAGGAAAAAGCATTCTTATTCTAAACTAAGCATGTCCACAAATGGAGATTATATGTTCATAATTATCTCTGTGCTAGCATTATTAGTGGTAGTAACTTCCATTGTAACTAATAGCTATTCAGCATAAACTTGATGTATGGGGGTGCTGAGTGGTGTGAGAACGGCTTTTATTCTCCATCCAGCTGTATGGAGGAAAGTTTCCTGTGTTCTCTTTGTCATGGTCTTGTTTTTGGAACTCTCCCTCCAATCTGAGAAATAAATACCTGGTGTCGTGAATAAGGTTGGGTAGACAGTGCAGTAATTTTTTTCTTCTTTCAAAACATCTCAATTCAGAGCAGGATTCTCTGGTGTCTCCAATGACTCACAAAAAATTGTTCCGCTTTTTGTAGAGTTCTAGGAAAATCTAACATTTGCAGCCTCTTAAACTTCCAAACAATTTCATGTGGGCACAATAGCAAGCTTGATGCTTTTAACTGGATAGGCTAACTCAGGAAATGAGTATGCTGGTTTGAAGAATCAGATGACCTCCACTGAGATTCAGAAATTTGAAATGGTTCTCCAGATCCCACTGTGGTTCGTTCTTCACTTGGCAACTGCTAAGACTCTGAAGATGCCCATGTATTGTTCAGGAGCTGTAGTAGCCTTCCTGCTACACCCCAGTTAGTCTTGCCTTTCACAGCCTGAGTCAGTACTGGCCAGTAGCCACCAGTGTGTCTCATGATGTCCTGGAGTTGCAATAGTTTCCAGCCGTTAAGGACCCTTTTTCTTACCTGTCCACATCTAAGCCATCTGGCCAGGCAAAGCTGGAAGATCAGGAGGTCAGCATGGAAGTTCAAATTACCCTTACTGAGTCTTTGGATCCTCCCAGGTCCCAGCTGTCTGGGATCTCAGCCAGTGCAAAACCCTTCTGGGAATTTTCTGCCCAGTGCAAAAGCCAAAGGCAGAAACATGCTGTGTTCTGATTGATCTCCTGATAATTCAAAAGGTGGATGGAAAAAAAAATTACTTGTACACATAAAAGAAAAGCCCATTAGTTTATAGATTAGTCATAGCTCATGGGAGGTCTGACTCATGAGCACACAAGGCTTGGGGACATTAATACTGCATTAAGTGTGCTTTCTATTTCATGCATAAAACCTGTATTCATGCAAAGTGATGGTTGAAAAATTACCCAGCTTGAAGTCCAAATTTAGATTTACAGTTGAAAGCTCAGCTTGAACATTCGCAATTGTTTTATGCCTTAAAAAGAAGTGATATTACAGGGTAACACAAACTCGGTTATTGCCCTCCTCAGAACATGGCCATCTGGTAAACCTTTGCAGTTCCCATCAATGGCTTCTCAAAAGCAAGGGACAGACTGGGACTGCAAGACTGAGTGGCCATCATGTGCAATGAATGGACCATAATGTAGGGAGATATAAACTAGCATCACCACCACTTGCTAAGCAGTGCTGTTAACCTGCACAGACTAGTGTGGGCCTGTTCATGTGGCTTTCAGCTGACAAAGACTGCCTCTCAGGCATGCCACACTGCCATTACTGTATTATCTGTGTGACCTCTGCAGCTCTCACCATACCCACCCCTTGCTCCATTATAGAGTATTGGTATGTGCAGACTCTTCCTCGCAAAACTGCTATGGAAAAATGTCGTGGGTGAGGATGTGTGGAAAGAACTGAGATATTAGACAGAAGTTTACCTTCTCAAAGAAAGATTTTAACTTCTTTCCTTTTGGTCTTCTTCATGTCAGGCTGTCGACAGTTTGCAATATTGTGTCATTTAAAGACACCTAAGATGTCCGAAAATAATTGAAGTGTAGAACAGGAAGAGGCTGACTCTATTCAGAAAAGCTCTCTGAAAGAGAGCCTGAAAGCACTGCTCTGCTGATGCATTTCACCGTTTCCAAGACCTATGCTTATCTTTACAGCTGTAGATGGGAGATGGATGTTTTGTAGTATTTGTTGCTGCTCCTCACCCAGTTGTCTCAGAATGATAAAGCAGTAGAGCTAGATGCCTTTTTGTTGTCACTCTATTCAAAGGAGAATTACAGAGAACGACAGCTGTGGTTAATACCCCACCTATGTTCTTAAATATTTGAGTATAGTGTTTGTGAATTTACCCAATTAAAAAAAAAAAATAAACACAAAAGTTGGTATCTCTTTAGCACCTTTGTTAGTATGAGGGAGGCTACCTTTCAGAAGTGTCCACTCCTCTTTAATGACTCCAGAGCTAAGACTATTAGTTGTGAGTAAATGTCTCAACATTAGGGCAAGAGGTGAAACTTGCCCGGAAGTGGGAGATGAAAACCAGTGAAAACTTGTGATATTTCTAGCATACATTATCACTTTTCATCTCTTTTTTTAACATGTAATTTCCTAGGATTTATTCAGTAGCAAGCCAAGGAGTGCAGAGCAGTGAATGCTGCCCACCACAGATGGTTTTCTGGCTATGTTAGATCATGAGCTGTTAGAATAGACAGGCAAATGACATGTCCAGTAAGCCTAGTGACATCTGGTTTGGTTTGGTTTGGTTCCCACCCTCACCCCTTGCCTCCTCACTTCATGCATAGAGACAGCAATTCTGTGGACAATTTGAAAGCATGAATGCAAAAAAGGAATCTACAGATGCAAGAGAGCATGGACAGTTGTTCCATATAAATCATCAGTCTGGATATCCATCTGATCCCTTTCATTATGCAAATTCACTACAACTTGAGGAATAACTACATGCAAGTCAGTTACTTAGGAAGGTAGGAGCTCACCTGAACTACATCTGATGTCACACTATGTCTAGGTAACTAAGCTACTGCCTCAAAACAAATATAAATCCCTGGATACTCAGAACCATTGGAATACAGCCACTGGTAGCTTAATGCCTGGTGGTGGTGGTTGTTTTTTTCTCAAATGTAGCTAGTACCTAGTATTTCAGTTTACTTAGTGATATGAGTTTACTTAGTGATATAAAAAGGATTAAGGATCTCTATTATCTCCTTGCTAAAATGTTTCAGATAAAGAAAAGACTGTCTCTGATGCCAAACTTCGGTTTCAGTTATTTTTATTTCTAATGAATGGCTTTCCTTTTTAATGCTTGTAACACTCTTCTGTGCTTGAAAAAATGAACACAGATTTTTGGAGAGAATGCAATGAAATTTTTAAATAAATCCCAAATTTATTGCTGCTTTGGTTGCTGAATAAAATCTTGTTTCGACTGCAGCCCCAAAACACTGCGAGAGCAGCAAGAGTTCATGTAACAGTAGATGGCGCTCAGCAATTTGCAGGGTTTTCAATGGCTCTTTTTCAGAAGCAGCAGAGCTCGCTCTCTTCAAGTTAAAGTAAGGGCACATTTAGTGGCAGCAGTAGTATAATCTACATCGTTCTAATTTCCGGTGAAGGGGTCTGCTACACAAGCAACAGGCTGGTTAGGGATTAGAGTCTTGCTCAAACTGTGAGTTTTCTCTTGCTTTGCAGTGCAAATGCAGTTGGGTGGTATGCTTCTGAGGTTATTCTTTTTTACCAATCTGTTCAATCATTTGATTACTTATTGTTCATTGGACTTGTTATCGACAACCATGATATTCTCAACTACTAAATTTGTACAGAGAGGTAAAACATTTTGGCTCCACCACAGAATGGTATCTAATTTTGACTTACAGTGTTTTGATGTAGAAACACTGATTTTTAAGATGTTATCTTTTTTATTTTTCATGTGAAAAATATGTTTCTGCTGGACAATCTGATACGTGGGCTTTCTCTCTCTGAAATGTGAGGAGGTGAAATCCCTGTCCTGTGGTGTTTTCCAGAGGCAAACCAATTCTCACATACAGTCTACTGTAATCTTGTGGCGAAGGTCCCTTTTGTGACATAGGAGATTGTATGCTACTCTGTTTTGCAGCTCTTAACACAGCTGTTAAAATTTCTGAGCCTAAAGTCAGGACTGAAGAGGGAAGATGGATGAAAGGTAAAGATTCGAGCCTGTGTTTTAGAGGATCAAGCTCGGCTCCTTTCTGCCCTGAAAGACATCCTGTGTGGCTTTGGGTAACTCTTAAATCCCCAAAGAATGCAGTGCCAACGGCCAGGCATCTCAGCCTCTGCTGAGAATGTGCACCTTAATCCTTCTGTTCCTGAGTTCTCCATTTGTAAAATGTAAAGAGTAATGCTGCTCTACTTGCAAATATGAATGTATTATTTGCTACTGTACTATGGGATAGGAGGTGGGTACCTCCTTCATTGAAATCCAATTGAAACTAAATTCTCTTCATCTCCTTTGAAAATTTTCTGAACTTATGAAGAATCAGCAAAAAGCTTCCAAACAGAACATTTTTTTTATTCATTCTTGTCTAATGTGCTCCAAAAGGTTCAGCTATTCTAATTTCACATAACATTGTCCTGTTTCCCTTTATGTTTTTACATTCCACCCAATCTTCAACTTCATTGCACAATTTTAGATGTCTACCAAACTCAGGGGGCCTATAGGGATGCTGGGGAGGGACTCTTCATTAGGGACTGTGGTGAGAGGACAAGGAGTAATGGGTTCAAACTTAAACAGGGGAGGTTTAGATTGGATCTGAGGAAGAAATTCTTTACTGTGAGGGTGGTGGGGCCCTGGAATGGGTTGCCCAGGGAGGTTGTGGATGCTTCATCCCTGGCAGCGTTCAAGGTGGGGTTGGACATAACCTTGGATGGCACGGTTTAGTGGGAGGTGTCCCTGCCCATGGCAGGGGGGTTGGAACTCGATGATCTTGAGGTCCTTTCCAACCCTTACTATTCTATGATTCTATGATTCTATGATAGTGCCAGCTTTTCCTCCTCTGAGATACCATGAATCAGTTTGTATTCTGTAATGGTGTCATTTTCTGGGTCATTTCTCATGTCAGGTGTTTGCTTTCCAGGCTCCCATTAATGTCCAAGATGTCTGTTTTCTTTCTTCAATCAATGCTTTCATTACAAAAACATCTGGGCAGGTTCACTGGTTTAGCTTCCAGATAGAAGCACTGGAAGCATGACTGTCAGACCTGTCATAAACTGGAAATGCTCCTGTCTTTATGTTGACATTGGCACTGGAAGTGCTGCATTGAAACCATAAAAACTGGGCTCAGAGGAAACAGGAAGTAAACCAGAGTATTAGAGCAAAATGGGAAAAGTTCATTTCTAAGAAACAGGGAATTTATTATAAAATGTCTTCAGTTGCATTTTTTTTGGGGGGGGGGGGGGGGGGAGGAAGGGAGGTGGTAGAGAAAGCCCTATATGAAACTGTTCTTGCCAACTTTGGCAGAGAACAGAAAGCCAAAATGTGTGATGAGTTTCCCTTCTCCAAAAGCCAAACCCCTGGGTTACTAAACACTGAATTACCATGACGAGGCCTATCCCCTCTGTGACTGCTGTGTACCTCCTTTCTTAACCTCCTGCTTGTCTTGTCATTATTGGATTGTGAAGTATCTTTCCTTTTTACACCTTTCTGATCCCTAACTCCTTTGAGGTAGTATTGGAAACAAACAAAAACCATTAGGAAATAAAAGAATAAAAAAATTCTGTTGTAGTGGCAGTATCAGTTGAGGAATGTTAACCGTTACTCCCTTGGTACAACTCAGTAAAATAAAACAAATAGTGTTCTGACAAATACACAGAAGCAAGCTTGAACAGTTTTCCTTGTAGCTCTTAGGGTATATCCTTTTGCAGAAAAAACAAGGCAAGCTTGGCTGAAATCTTTTCAAACCTATTCATAGGGGAATATTAATCTCCAGGAAGCACAATAAACACAGACTTTGATTTCCTTTTCCTTCCTTATATAGACAACCCAAGAAATGCTGCAGAAAACGAGGAAACCAGAACCCAGACAGGAAGCAATATACAGAATGTGAAGCACTGCAGGTCTTGTTAGCATTAGATAACCATATGGCTCCACAGAAACCATAGAATAACAGCCATCCTAATTATAGATCAGTGTTGAAAGCAAGCTTAACCTTAACCCCATTAAAGCAGCAGTTTTCATCATCACAATGGAAAAATACAGCAGAGTGAGAAGGATACCCTAAGTATGATATCTAAAGAACCATGTTAACAAACTGTATATAATTTTACAACAGTTGTGCTAATTTGATTTGCTTTTGACGTGTACCAGCTTGGTTGCAATTCTTCTCATAGTAATGAAGGTCCTGGTTCCTTGCCTTGGACAGCATTTTTCAAGCAGTTGCAAACTTTATTACCTGCTGCTCATGACAATTCCTTTAATTCTGCTGAAATGTGCTTTGTGGATTTTTCTGCAATTACGACATTAGCCAGCTCATTGAAATGCCAGGTAGTCGAAGTTTCAGCTGTACATACCTTTATGCATGAGGTGGTACCCTTCCTTCTATGCTGTTTCCTGGGGCTAGCCACCATTTCACTGTCTGCAGTAACTGAGCTCCTGATGTCCTCTTTGCTAACTGTATTCCCCTACTGTGGCTGAACATTGCTTGACAGGGCTGAAGATCTTCTGTTTCAGAGGAATTGGGGAAACATGTTAGCAGAAACTCACATGCTTTCTGCACCTTCCACCTCTTGACTTTGACTTCATCAACCCAGTTCTACTGGCCCACAATACAGACTAAAGCTATACAAGAAGTTTCTGGCATATCTAGAAATACTCCTAATCTTTCCGGTAGGAGAGTCTTAGAATTTTAGCCAAGAAGTAATAACATGTGTTAGGGATCTTATTTTTGTTCTTTTCATGACAATTTTGTTTGCTTTATGGTAGAAATGGACAGTGGATGAATTTATCAGCTAGTGTGAATTTGCTGTATGGAGGTCCATACAGTTACCCCAGTTTATATTCATAAAAAATAGAAAACCAGCATGCCTTCAAATAAAGCTCTCTGACTCTTGACTTTTTATAAATGTAACGTGCTTTGCAAACATTTCTATTATATTCCTTACACTTCTTCTCATGTTCTGTGTTATGAGTAAATATCAAAGGTATTACATTCTCTTACCATACTCTCAATTTGTCTGTTTTTCTTGAAAATGTGATCCTTTCTGATTTCGTTTCTGTCAATATGTAACAGATCATCCAGTAATATTGTTGAAGTACAAACTGGAGTTGATCTGTTGAGGTGATGTTTGGATCTAGATCAGGTCCACAATAAATTGTTATTTTTGTTGTATTACAGAATGATCAGTACTTTGGATTTGACAGGATTAATTCCCTAAGTGGCTTTAGATTTTGGCTGTAAAATGTCTAGAAAAAAAAATCTGAAAATCTTTGGTGTATTCTATCTATTATCAGGGGTCATGAAATATATAGATTCACTTGTTGTGATATTAAAAAAGGAAAAAAAGATATTTTAAGCAATTCCGTTTCTCCTCTAATCAAATTCTGTCGTGAAATAGTTTCAAATTTTGAAGTAAGATTCAAGTTTGATTAGCTAATGACTTTTTGAGTTAGTTTGATGGAATAGGAAGTGAGTCAGTGTCTGGGTGATGTCATAACAAATCTCTGATATCAGAGAGATATATCTCGCCTTGTAAACTGAGTTACGCTTATGTGGGGTAATACCTAAATGCTATTAAATGGATGTTTCAGTACTTCTGGGAATTGCTAGATTGTTTAGATTTCTGCCAGGAATACCAGTACTAGCCTTCAACTCTGATTCAAGAGTTATCCCAAAGAAATGTTCCTGTCCGTATTTGTATGCCAAAACGTAAAATAATGAGTCAGTTCCCAGGAACTAAAGAAATGACTGAAGGTAAAATAGTACTATATTGCTGCCTGCTGAAATCTAACAAAGGTGGGGTCTCGCACAAGGTTTTTCTCCAGGAATTTTCCATCTTATATACTTAGCAAAGGCATCCTTACTCTGAGAGAACACAAGAAAATAGCTCCTTCAGTACTCTCATGCAGTCTTAAACTAAACCAAATTAAAGGATTAATATTCTGTGATCAGCATCGCTTGATGACATAATGCATTTCAGCAGAATCACACTTGGCCTTTAAAGAATTCAGTGCCTTAAAACACAGTGCCTTAAAACAGTGTCTTAAAAATGTTAGAGGATGTTCTGTAATAGAAAAAGCGAAGTTCATTAAAGGCTTGTATAAGCAGTTTGGACATAGAAAACAAGTGAGCTACTGCTTGGTTGTGGCCTTGCTCCTTGCAGGATTGCCTATAACACAGAATGTAGCTTTACCATATGCTCAGTTATACTACTGCAATTCAGATACTGTATCTGTATCAGGTTCAGTTTCCAATGTTCTTTGCTCATTTTTTCATGGCTTGTGTTTCTGGTCAGAGGATGATAATTTTTCTTAAGTGAACTATGAGGGTAGTTTGAGAGGTATCATGAAGTGTTACCTGAATCTTATTGGAAGCTTTTCATGAAGTACTCCAACTCAAAGTAAATACACCATCGTAGTAGTACTGCCTGTGCACTACTGCCAGAATTTTCTTCATGACAGTCTAGTTTTCCTTATATCAGAGGGTTTTCACAACATTCATGCAAATAATTTTGGAATACTCTGCAAGTATTAGTTACTCTTTGATTACCTTACTTCATTACCCATACCACTGGACAGATGAACCAAAGCTCAAGGCAAAACTTAAGAGCAGAGTGCCCCACAACAGCTGCATTCAAAGGAGAATGGTATGTGTTTCCAAAACTGAGAAATGAGGAAGTAGCAAGAAACAAGAAATTTGCACTGGATTTCTCTGGAGTTGTATCACATGTTGGCAGCTTTTAAGAAATCAGGAAAGGTTGGCTTGCATAGGTGTACTTGATGTGAGAACAGAATTAAGTATTCTGTCTCTTGCTATTCATTCTGACCACTACATGACACTTCCTTTGGAAGTTTTCCTGCTGAAATAAAACTGGAAATTCTTTCAATATTGCCAGATATATCTGAGAGTTTTTATTCAACCTGTTGACAAAAGTTCAAGCAAAAAGAGAGAACCAATAATCCAACCAAACCTGTTGTGCCGTTGCCATTGTTAGCAATGTATGCATCAGTTCAAGCATTGATTCAGTACAATGGATCTTTCCAATGTGCCTCATAACACAGCTGCCATCAAAAGACCCTTATCTAGAATCATAGAATCATAGAATAGTTAGGGTTGGAAAGGACCTTAAGATCATCTAGTTCCAACCCCCTGCCATGGGCAGGGACACCTCCCATTAAACCATGCCGCCCAAGGCTCTGTCCAACCTGGACTTGAACACCACCAGGGATGGAGCATTCACAACTTCCGTGGGCAACCCAGTTTTGATTTCACATAGATTGTGAAGATGGGCTGAACAAACACTTTCTTCCACTTTGCAGACTCATTCATTGAATGAAGTTAGGCACTGCTACTGTTTACCATTTTTCCCAATCAGGCTAACAACAGATTTATGTGACTTTTCTTAAATTCATGAGTGGTCATAAGGTTCTAAGATATTTAAAACACTTCAATGGTGCTTTTTTTACCAAATAGGAACGATGAGTTTTGAAATTTGACATTTATTAAAAAAAAAAGTTCAAAAAACAATTCAGAAATGTCACGACAAATCCTTAAAAGCTAGGAAGGAACAAAGCTATTATGTCAAGGAATTATTTATATGCCCTTGGTTATGTGTCGGGTAAAGTTCTTCACTCTGCAGCCCTTTTGTCTAGTACTATGTTTTCTTATCCCATTCAGGACTATTCTCTTAAGTGTGTTCTGTTATACTGCATGCTTTTTGGCATATGGGTTTGGATTTGTCATTTAAACTTTACTACATTTCATTCATTATACTGCTAATATTATGAAACACATCATTATACTCATATCAAGCGTCACAGCTCTGCAAGATCAAATCTCACCAGTCTTGTCTGAAAATCAGTTTTGAGTGAAACCAACGTGGAGAGTATTTCTCCTGCCTCTTTGCCCTTCCCCCGACTGCCACAAAAAATGCTAATATGGTTCTGTTGTTTCTTCTGTTCTTTCACCTGTGGGAGAAATTTCACGTGCAGTTTCTACATTTGCCTGCTGCATTCTTTTCTGTGGCATGTCACTCAGGAAATGCCACTTCCATGCCTCTTGAATGTTTGGAAAAAAAACCCCAAACAATGTCTTCTTAATCTTCAGCAGTACTGAGTTTGATCTCTATGTAGGATTTTCCTTAATCGACAATTTTTATGTGTAATTTTAGTGAACACTGAAATTAACAGTTACAATTTTGTAGTATCGTTGTGAAGGAATGTATTGTTATACCACTAGTTTGTTTTTTACTGAACAATACTTGAAGCTTTTACGATAATTACTGTGTTTTAATAATTTATTTTTTGAATAGTGTCTTTAAAAGCCCCAGCTTTCTGTCCGTTCTTCATCTGCATCCTCATTCCAGAATATAGTCATGCTGCCAGTAAGTTACATGAGCTGTTATTGACAGTATGTACTTGGAGCTGCGTTAATAACATGATGTTGCGAGCACACTATCGCTTCATTAAGCACCACGTTCTTTTAGTGCTCCTATGCTATCTACTCTCATATGTTATAGTGAGGAGTGTGGACATTTTTTTTTTGCAAAAATGTGGATTTTATGAAGAATGTTACCTTTTGTGGTTATACCTATATTGCAGTGGTTGCAGCTCATGGTTCCTGAACTAGCTTTACATTATCTACTGGGATAAACATGACAGTACAGTGGGGAGCAGCCAGATGCCCAGTGTGAGCCAGCCACACAAATTTTTATTATGTCAAGCGTTTCTTACTTTGAAATCTATTGACTTCAACTACTCATTATTAAAATCTTTTTGGAGTTTGGCAGATTAGAGTCCTCACATATTAATGTTACTATCAGAATGCAGGGTCTGCCATGATGAAGGTGCTCTTCCCTAAACACTTTCCCTGATGGAGCAGGTTAGTGCTAATGTGGATTCAGACCTAGAATGATATAGCAATATTGGAAGAGAAAGGAGAGTAAAGAATACTGAACTTTGCCTCCTGCCACTTCCTCCTATTCTAGATGGTGAAATGATAACAGAAAGCCAAACAAGAATCTTACCTCTCTAAGGAGAGACTAGATTTTAACTACTTGACAATCGTAAAGTGCCCTTTGACAGCAGCAGCGTGATATATGCATTTTCACACATGGTTGAATATGTAGGCTTATAACTTGGTGCATCCTAGAGAGTCTTACAAAAGAGAGAAAAAAACAATACTCTATCATCAGATATCTGCTCTCACAATATAGAACATTGCAGAGAAGACAAGTAAACTAGATATGAAGCAGAAACTGTTTCTAATATTTTAGGAGAAGTTGCAAGTTGAATGAGAAGTCTAACTGCATGATTGCATTCAGAT
The DNA here is from genome assembly GCA_039720435.1 of Amazona ochrocephala. Lineage (NCBI taxonomy): Eukaryota > Metazoa > Chordata > Aves > Psittaciformes > Psittacidae > Amazona > Amazona ochrocephala. Next base: position 17,777,169 of record CM077879.1, read on the forward strand.
GCTAACCAAACAGACTTTAAGCCCCTTTGAATTGTGTTTGGAAACTCCCTAAACTTGTTTCCCAGATCCCAAGGCAAAGACGTATGGTAGATGTGCTAGTGGTGCGATTTTGCTGGCAAGAAAAGCATCATAAATGCTAACAAAAGCCAGGATTTATACTAATCAGGAAGTTCCTGTTCATGGTGAATTCAAGATCGCTGGAGGTGATTTCAGCTTACTTTTCTGCTTGCTGAAGGTATATAATGATAAATTTAACGAAAAAAATAATCCCTCTTTAATCATTGAGTTGTAACTGTACATATGAAAAGTGTCAAATACTGTCACTGTAGGAGAAAGTCTTTGCTTTGCTTACTGGGTGATACAGCTCTAGCAGTGTCAACTCCTGAGTTTAAACAGCAAATGTACTTGGATCTGACCGTCTGGAGCAACTCTTTGGAAGTGATATCTGTTTGGCTCTTGCACTTCTGAGACATTTTTTACAAATCTAGAAGCTATTTACAGACTAAATGTTCTACTCTGAAGCAGATATTTCTTCAAGTTCTTAAATAATGTTAATCTGAAAAATATGGGAAGTGCATATTTAAGGCTGTCGTCTTATGTTTCTATAGCAGTTAGTAGATAGCAGTTAGTAGGAGCTGCAAAGGCTGTCTATGTATGATACTAAGTATATCCTGTGAGATACATCAGAGATACCCTGAAAGCCAAGAATACTCTACAGGAAATTTTATTGGGCATTTGCAGTAGTCTCAAGGTTCTTTGAAAACTCCATGTTTTGACTTACAGCAGTGCATGATGGGGTAGTTTCTGAAGAACTTGAATGTCATAACAATCAAATATTTAGATATGCGGTTGCCAGAACATACATCTGAAATGGAGGGTACCCAATGGGTGATTTTTCCCTTTCTATTAATAACTACTTTAAATAGTAATTCAGGATTCAAAAAAGAGAAACCATAGCTCATCCTGCATCAACCAATTACTTTGATTGACGCGTCATGCATGAACATGCTGTGATGTGGCCCCACTATTTGCCCTGTGTACTGATTTCACTGCATCCAAAATGTCAGGGAAACTTTTCTCCTGAATGTCCTTTTCATTTTTTTATGCATGTGTGGATAAGAGCAACTCTTGAGATATAAAGTGAGCCTGAGGCATTATTATCTAGAAATACTTTAGATTTGTGAAGTTGTGGTAGTGTTTCTAGTTAAAAGAAACAGTAACTTTCAGTTGTCATCTGCATTTTCTTGGGGAAAAAAAATGTTTCTTTTCAAGTTGAGAATTTCCATGTTTGCTGTCAAATTTAAAGGGAATTTTTTGGAAAGTCTAAGGTTTCCTAAATGAACATAGTACTTCATCTACCATTATAATTTGTGCTGGTAGATGTTTTTTGTTCAGCCAGAAAGCTGTATTTCTTCATCCATCATGAGGCCAGAGTTGAGATTAGGTCAAATGGTGCATGCAAAGTGTTTGTTAGCTGTTGTTTAAGCAAGCTTTAGCTATTTCTGCAGCTGATTTAGAGTTCTTTGATCTGCCTCATTCACTATAAATACAGTGAAGATGTAACCACAATGAAGGCTGCGAGCAGAATATACTGACTGTAGTTACCTCTGTGCCAAAATAATGATGGGAGCAGGAAAGGAAAGAAAGCAGGAACAATGAATTAATGTATAAAGAACCTGATTCTTCACATACTTATACCAGTTTGTTCCAGTGGATTCCACCTAAGTCAGTAAATTTACTTCTGATTTACAATGGTGTGGAGAGAACAAAAGCAGGCTTCATATAAATGCAGAGAAAACTAAAAAGGAGACATAATTAATGTCCTGCATTTCTCACATACCACAGATAAGTTAGATTAAATACATTACAATAGATTGGACCAAGAAATGTTAGGATAAAAGGCTTCTTCAGGAAGCCTAGGCTCTATAGAATAATTTGTGATTTAGTAAAAAACACTCTTGCATGAACACTGAACCTGTTCATTGTCCACTGCAGTGCTCATGGCCCTTCGCTATCAGATAGAGAGCAGTCCAGTACTGTGGTAGATTTTTAACATGACAATTTTATTGTCTTACATTTCTCCACTCCAAAAGCTGAATTGCTAATATTACTGTTCAGCCAATTACTACATTACATTCAGCCAAGAGGCAAAACTTTTATTTGTTGGAAAAGCACATCTGAAACTCATCAGGCTCTACTATTATAGAAATCAGTGACACGAAATCAAGTGTCTTCTAATGCAGTTGTCTTTTTTTATACCATACCATGAGCTATTTTGGTCTTACAGGGAAGGGTGAGAGCTCACAATATGCTATTCAGTTCATTTAGTGTCATCCAGTCACTGGCGCGATTCTTTGTTTACTTTTGTGTGTATCTATCTCTTTCTAGATGGGGCACATTCTTCATCTTTCAATGCTAACAGTTCTTTTCTTTAACTGTTTTCCTTCTTGTTTTAGGCTTTCTCCTTTGCAGTCATGTGACCTCTAGAGCAAGACTCCTGCAATAGCCATATTTGTAACTTGCAGAAATCACTTTATAGCACATGCCCAAAAGAAAGATTAGAATAATGAGCCAAGTACTTCAGAATTTAAAGAGTGAATTAAATTTTGATGTTGTAAAAATAAAAAATATTTTCTTACTTTTTTTTGTTTTTTGTTTTTGGCAGCTGGGAAAGTAAGTTTTGCAAGCAGAATTACTTTGTCAAGTAAGAGCATCAAAAATAAAAACTGAGTTCAGATAATCTCACGAGTTCAGAACCTGAATAGTTTGCATATCAAAGCTAGTTAAAATGGCAGAAAAAATACAAGAGGAAAATATATTTTCCTAGTGTCAACTTCTTCAATACAGAAGAGGCGTAACAGTTTCAGCACACAATAAAAGGTGAGCATGAGTGCTCAGTATGCATCTTCAGAAAAACAATCAAATATTCCCAGTAACTCTTGTTTATTCACACAGTCTCTCTATAAAGAGATTAAACAATCATGTTTCAAGTGGTAGTGGTTGGATTCATTGGTTTTTCCACATACGAAAAGTTAGGCATCTGCTTAAAATCAGTTATGTAGGCTGCCTGTCTAGTCAGTCAATATGTATGATTTTGATATGAAATCTATAATCTAAATAATAATAACTTTGTATTAATCTGTCAAGCACCCACAAGATGTGTTTGAACTATGTTGGTAACAGCCATACTAATAAAATACAGTAAGTGGAAAATAGTGAGAAAAAGTTTGCGGTGTAGGGATTTTCTACAGAATTGGCTTCTCTCCATGTGCAGTTCAAAATATGTAGGTAACAGAGAAGAGTTTTGACTGTGCCACATATGCCTTGATCAATGACCACATCTTGCTTCTTTAAATGAGATATGGAATAGGGCAATTTTTGTCTTAGCCAATTAGTAGCTCTTTCAGGCTCTGAATAAGCAAAACGTTCAAGAGCTGCTCCTACATTCTTAAAGTTCTGGATTCTGCAGTTGGGAGTCACTGAATGAAGAGGAAATGAGAGAAACCGAAATTTTGACCATGATCACTGCTGAATGTCTGCAGTACTTGCAGATGTTCTTTCTACCACTGAAGGCTTGGGGCTAAAGGGACCTGCCTCAATCTGGCATTACACAGATGATAGAAACTCCCCCAGAAAACATCAAATTCAAGCTGTCTGTGTGAGATAACTTATCTTTTGGAAAGATGTTTAGTCTTGAGGAAAGGCTTTCAGGTGATAAAGAAATTGTCACTTTCTTATGTAAGCCATTCCAAAGGATAAATACCACTGGGACTTTCTTAAAATGAAACACTTTATTTTGAATTTGCTTAACTTCAGCATGCCCTTCCAACATACCTTTTCCTGCAAGGTCAAAGCTGTTCGATGTCAGAGATCTTCTCCTGGTATATATGCCTGGGAAGTCTTCCAAAACTTTCCAAATTTGAGTGGAAATAAAAGAATTATGTTTATTTTCAGAAAGTGCTCTGTCTAGACTGTGAAGCAAATACTTTCTGCACTTAGGCCATGTCCCAAATACAAATAGAAAATGAAAGCTGGGTGCACAGCCAAAGAGAAACAAACCTATGGTGTGCTTCAATATGTCCCCCAGACTGGATCAGTCAAAAGTAAGACTGCTGGGCACACAGCAAAGCATACTTACCCTGTGGAATAGTTGCAATCAATAAATCCTAAGTCTTGCAGTTAGTATTCACTGGGGACAAACAGCTTAAGAATGCTGATTTTTTCCTTCATGGAATATTACAGATGCATGATGAAAAAAAACCATTGGGATGTTTACTTCTGCAATCTATCAGCTTTGTTTAGTCAAAATGCTGATGCTTTTGTTTTCATTGTTGAAGTGTTCCAGCTCAAATATACTATGATGTGCCTACCAAACCTAGTTTCTGAAGGGAACTGGTGTCTGCTTTTCATATTCAGTACATCTTATGTTGTCTAAACTGTAGGCATACTTGTCTTTAAAGTATCCGTAAACTCAGCTATAAATTCTCTAGTTACATCTACCTGGGGGAGATTTTGGTATGCCATAAATTGAAGGGATTTGATACCAATTTATTTTCAAGATACATCGAATCTGTTTAATAGAATCTACAATTTTCTAATCATGATAAATCATGAAATTTTTTTCTGGAATAAAAGATAAAGATTAAATATTTTACTAGACGAACTACAGATGAAACAATAGTTTTACCTGAAGACTGGAAGAAGAGAGATGTAAATCAAAATGTCTAGAATACTAAACTGAGTCTGTCTCCGTATGGTCTCTTAAATTCTGATTTAGTTTTCTGTGAAAGTTTCAAAATATTTTGAGAAGTAGTACCCAGCCCAGAAAAGGTGCACACTTCAGCTTTTCTGAAAATCAGGGCATTATTTCAGCGCGAGAAAAAAGAACTTAACTGTAAATACCTTTTTTCTGCTTGTTTTGGTAATCTTGGAATATTTTTCTTATTCTGAGGCAATATCAATACTCCAAGCCTGAGCATCCAACACTTTTTGTGTCATGAAAGCTGAATTATGGGCTGACAACCAGAGTATTTGTTTGACAGCTCCTGAGAATGTTAGTGGTCTAAACCACTCACCTCTTTATCTGCCAATTTCAATTTAAAGTTTATATAAATAAATGAGCTCTTTTGGAAAGAAGGTACAGAAACAAAACTGGCTTCAGTTGCCAATAACTTTCAGGACACATCTACAGCCTAAGCTGATTCTTTCTATATTCTTCTTTGTTGGAAAAGTAAGAAAATAAAGATTATCAGCTTCCCTTTGTCTTTCAGCAAGGCTCCCCTTTACCTAGGAATCTCACATGGCTACTCTATGAATTTAATTTCTTTCTGACCTTGTTCTCTAAAAGCACACGAACGGTCAGATTGTTCATCTTTATAAGCCATGTGACCAACATCATTTACTTTCCACACCTGCACACTTCTTTATGGGCAGATCGTTTTGGATAGTTGATAGTGGTAACTAGTTGTCTCCCTTCAAGTGACTTTTTAGTTTTATGTGAGTAAATCTTAAATGTAGGATTTGTGAATTCATTCAACAACAGAATACAATTTATATATAAAATGCGTTATGTTGGGCAAAATACAGCCATGGGCGACCACATACTTGGTTGGAATTAAGTAGTTAAAAAGAGAAAATCATTCTATTTGAATATGACCTAGACACAGGGACTATTGCATTATGTTTGCGGATAGAGCTATTTGGAAAATTAAATGCCTCTAAATATTCATGGCCTCAGTTTAATATTGCATCAAAGAATGGAAGACAGTGGCTGATTTACCTAGCCAGAAATACTACAGAAGTTGCCAAGGATAAAACAAATTTAGTGTTTTCTTATTCATTTACTAAGTGAAAAGTATGTGACTTTGATGCTAATGCAGTGCAATAAAAATGAAATCTGTGACAGTTTCCTGCTGACAAATGGACTGCTCTGCAAATGCTACGGAATCATCAACCAGGGTAAAAAAAAAATATCAGTTCCTTAACTTTAAGAAAAATACATTAACCTTGCTGAGTCTTTGTAACAATTAAATGATGTATGAAATGCTTATAGTGTGCAGACAGGATATACACAATGCATCTCTGTTATTTGCAGTAATATATTGTTCTCAGAAGTGGATAGAAAACCCATCAAGTATGGAAATGCCAGCTAAAAGAAGGGAAAGACTGTGAGGGGACTGGATTAGAAATAGCATACAACTCTTTTACTTCTTTTTTACTTCCTACCTCCCCAACTCCACAGATGCCCAAACATGCCAATGTAATAAGTTTTCAGGGTCATTAAAAGGATTTTGAAAGTCTTGCTGAAGTAAGAAGATAAAACAATGACACCACCGTGTCAGAAATATGGTGAAAGCCTTGTTAATGTCATCATAGAAATCTTGTTTTTCTAATAAAATACTGTCCAGTTAAAATCTTTGTCTGCATTTTCTGTAGGGCTATGAGTACTCAAACAGATGAGGTCAGGAGGAGATAGCTTGGGGGTTTCAGAAAAGATGAGTTGCAGGTAGAGAACTGTATTGGATGCACTGAAACATTAAGCTTATATAGCGAGGCAGAAATATGTAGGAGTTACCTGCTAAGTGTATATGTGTATAGGTGCATATGTGGCCCCACACAGAGATGAACTTGGAAAGCTGGAGTAATCATCTGGAAAGATTATTAACAAACAAGTAATCTGACAGCACCAGGAAAAAAGTGCTTCCAGTGAGCATAGCAAATCAAGATGAGGGCCCTGATCCGGCAATATTATGTGCATGTTTAACTATACCCTTGGGACTTGTTGGATTTATAGGAAGTACTCACATAAATAAGGTGAACCGTCTGCAGAGTTGAGGCAAAGGGCCAAAGCATCTGTCCGCGATCTTATAATACAGTGATGCAAAATAAATTACCTGAAAAATAATGGAACCTTTAATTCCAGTACTCTGAGACTTTAATTCCTTAGTGTATTATATGTGGATTCATTACAGTATATGCACTGAGTCTCTTTAAACAGCTAATACTGCATGTAAAATAAACTTTTCTGATGTAGGAAATACATTTTCATCTAAGTGAAAGCTGAACCCATTTTATTTCATAATCTGGTTTATATCTTCCACATGATCCAACTGATTAAGGCCAAGTTGAATATACTTTCTGGTAATACTTGCTGTAATAATAGTCATGGGTTTAGTTTGTAAAAACCTGAAATGCCATTACTAATGAGGAAAAAGGGTTTTGTTTTTAAGACAAAATTGTCCTCTTAAGTTAAGGTTGCAGAAACTGTGTAATAATTTTTGCATGGTGATGATAACTAATCTTGATTTCTCTTGTTGGTCTGTAGTGTTTCATACATAAAATGCTGGGTATCATACCTATGTCCCTCAAAGATACTGTAGTTCATTATAGCTTATTAGCATAGAGATAATATCTAGTGTGAGGTACAAATCTACTTGAGACTCAAGACTGGAACAAAATTTAAGGGAGTTTACCTGTGAGAAATCCATAGTTAACTTTTGATTAATTATTTTGGAAGGATTTAAACCAGACAAAAAAAAAAAAAAGACAAAGTAGAGTGCTAGACAGATATCAGGTCGTTATGTTAATGCATACTGTGACTGACCTTTTAAATGAAACTGAGAGCTATTGAAGTCAGAACAATGGTCAGAAAATGGCCTTTCTTCTCCTAGAGCAACAGCTGTAGAAGGGTCTTGAGCTGCCTGGGCTAAACTCCAAAATTTAGCAGAAGGAGTTTGAAAAAGCAGATAATTCCAGCGATTGTGCTGTTCCGTTGTAGAATACAATGGAAAATTCTTGTCCAGAGAGAAAGTGGGGTATAATAGGCTAAGCTTAATAGTATTTGTTTTTAATAATCATCTCTTTTAAACAGATTTTGACAGTGTTGCTGTGAATGTAGTCTTCAAAGTCCAAGTTTAAACCCCTTCAATAGCATCAGAAGTATGACTGTGTGCATTACAGATGTCTTTACTCTTTGCAGTTTCTGGATCTCTGTGGCTTCCGTTTTCTGTTGGCTTCTTCATTTCTATTACTTTTTTTTAGTGTGTATTAGGCTAGAGTTGTTACTGGTTCACTCCCTCACCTCATTACTCACCTCAGGCCTTTGCAATCCGTACAGTCTTTCAGAATTTCATTTCCATCTTCATCAGGTGATGGCTCTTCTCCATACTCTGGCATTTTAATTATTCAGGGATGCACACTGTAAGCCAGCTTAATAGTTTGCTGCCACAGCCTGATATTCAGAGCTTGCAAGGACATGAACTGCTTACATTGATTTTTAGCACATGCTGATGCTTGATATCTGCCTTTCTGTTAAATGATGAGAAAATTGATGCTTTAGATGTCTCTTCCTAATTTTTATCCCAAATCCCAAAGGCTCTGCTTTATGTCCTGGTTTAACAGCCCTTCACAATTTTAATTTAGAAATCATCTGGGCATTTGGATAGATATCTGGTATAATTCATTTTGAACTGGCATGTCTCATGCAGTAGATCATCTGCCCTAGAAACATCCTGCAAGAAGGTCTACCTAGTCCCATAATTGAGAAGGTGTCAGCGTAGAGGAAGGAGTAGGAGAGAATCTTACATATAGACACTCCCATGAAGACATTTTTGAGATCTTGAGGCACATTAAGTAAAATTTAACTTTGTGAAGGCAATAGAAAAAACTCCGTGGCTTAGGCTAGATTTGACCTTGTTGTGGGTTAACTTTGGCTGGCCGCTAAGCCCCACACAGCTGCTTGCTCGCTACCCCCCAATGGGATGGGGAAGAGAATTAGAAGGGTAAAGTGAGAAAACTTGTGGGTTCAGATAAGGACGGTTTAATAGGTAAGGCAAAAGCTGCATGTGCAATCAACCAAAATAAGGAATTCATTTACTGCTTCCCCTCAACAAGCAGGTGTTCAACCATGGAAAGCAGGCCTCCATTGAGCCTATGGTTACTTGGGTAGGCAAATGGCATCACTCTGAATATTGCCACCTTCCTTCTTCTTCACACAGCCTTTATTGCTGAGCATGACACCATATGGTCTAGGATATCCCTTGGGTCAGTTAGGGTCAGCTGTCCTAGCTGTGTCTCCTCCCAACTCCATGTGCACCCCTAGCATACTCACTGTTGGGGTGGTGTGAGGAGCAGAAAAGACGTTGACCATGTGTAAGCTGTTCAGAAGTAGCTAAAACAGTCTTGTATTGTCAACATTGTTTTGGTCACAAATCCAAAACATACCCCTATATGAGCTACTGTGAAGAAAATTAACTTTGTCTCAGCCAAAACCTGTAAAACCTGACATTTAGAAGACTTAACATGAGCTTTACATTAACGATGTAGAACACATTGCTATGATGTCTGACAGCCTCACAAACATTTACTTTTCTTACTTCAATATTGTAAGATAAGAAATACTGTTTTCCTTATTTAACATGCTAAAACCAGAAACACTGATTGAAGTTCACTCTGAGATACGTTGCTGGTTTTGGGCAAGTCACTGTATTGTGTTTTCCAAGGTACATTCAAAGGCTCCTTTGCTAGTGAAGCGATCAGAAGCAGAGTGATGACTTTACTGTGGTATTCTGCCCAAAGTTGTTTGACTTGAACTAGTTCCTTCTGAGTTAGATTTTGATATGTAAACAAATCCTAGGCTTTTTACCGGTGTCATTCACCAAGTCTCTTGCAAATCAAAATTTAAATCTAGGTCCTGCTGATCTTCTCACTTATGACTGAAAAAGATAACAGTGAGTTTCTTATTTGAGTGTTTCACAAATTAGGTGTAATGTCTTTTCCCCCTCTACCTAAAGCTAAGAGGAAAAGAGTGCCTTATCTCAGCATTAGGCTTTTAATTTCACACAGTGAAAAAGTACCTCGATGAGGTATTCTTTTATCAGATTTTGGGGAGCTCTGACAGACCCTGAAAATTAACATCTGAATTCCCTTAAACTTCACTACTACTGCCAAGCAGTTTAAAAACATTGTTGATACAGAGGCTTATTAATTACTAGTATAGTCTTTGTAATTGCCTAGTCTAGAAATTGATGAACAAAGTCATTTCAGAAAGCAATCAATTTAAAATCTAATTTGTTGGCGAAATGAACCATATAAACAAAATGTCACTTGCAGTTTGACTAAAATGAGATGTGCTTAACGAGCCTATCATCATCTGTGATATTCATCATGATGGGTCACAGTTACATAAAATGTTATAAATCTGAACCAATGCACATAAAGCTGAAATATAATACTGTATTCTGAAAATAATATATCATAAACCAGATGGCTGCCCCATGAAAACATCCTAAATCTCACTTGTTCTACTCAATGCCTTTTGGGCAGATGAACTGAAACTGAGAAGGGGGATAAAAAAAAGAAAAAAAAGGAGGCATCCTTTTCACATTACATTTTACCTTATTATCCATATTGGAAATTAAGACTGGGGAGGTGAAGCTTCTAGACTTGAGAAGCCAAACATGGGCCTTTTTGGAGTAGGGTGTTGAACAACTTTTCCTTCTTTAGTCTTGCACAGCTCCAGAGCCAGCTGTTAGAGGAGAGAAATAGATTATTGCAGGCAACATGGTGGAAATTTAAGGACTTGTTGGGATTTTTGTAATTACTGATGAATGAGAGTCATAGATAAATTTGTAAGTAAAAATGCCTAAAAAAGACGCACAAGGGGCTAAGGAACTGAACTGTTTGAGGTAGTACGAAGTCTAGCTTCTATTTGTTCAATATGTAGCTAACCAGACAGGATGTCACCTTTCTTCTGACCCTATCTTTCTTTGGAATGTCTAAACCAAGAAATCTGCTTTTGCAGCTTTCCCATTTAATATCAGATGATTGGGTGTTCCCCAGCAATCCCTTTTTTGATAAATTATTTATTAAAATATATCTCAAAAAAGGGGATTTGCTTTAATATGAAAATTTTCTCTTGTAAATAGTGAGGGAGCAAAGTCCTATGTCCAAAGAAACTTTAGAACTTTGCATTGAGCTCCACAGTGGAGAAAAAGGATTCAAAAAGATGGAAGGTAATAGAGACGAGGAGATAAAATATATTTGCTATATATTCATTTTCTTCTACAACAGATATTTATATGGGGTTGCTTATAGGTCTATGGATGCATTCTTATATATATGTATATGTATATGTATACATGTAAGAAATGTTATATGTACTTACATATGCATGTGTTGAAAGAAAGGTGGGGTCACTCTGCTGGAGCTATTTGTTCTGTAGAAGGACACACTCTCCCCTCCTTTTTTCGCTGACAGAAAAAAAAAAAGGGAGAGAGAGATGTCAAGGAAGGAAGAAGTCCCATCGGATTTGCAGATTAGCTCTGCAAGAAAGCTGCAGGAGTGATGGCGCCCTGCCTCTGGTACCTGAGCTAGCCAAGCAGCCCTGAAGGTATCTTATCCCACTTGGGGCCCCATGGAATGGAGGCTGCTTGAGTCAGCCCAGGTAGAAAAGTATTTGATACAGGTCCTGGTGAACTTCTCAGGCCCTGGCATTTGAGAACAGTTAGGATCTTTTCAATGGAGATAGTCCTTTGTTGACGGACACAGCACACAGACCAATATGATCAGGCTTGTGCCAAGTTTATTGCGCAGATAGCTCAGTATATATAGGCATTCTACTTGTCTATCATTAACACACACAACTCTAATTGGATACATGCATTGTTCACGCGACTAAATACAGAATAGGGTTTGCTCAGACACTCTGTCCACGCGCATAGTGCTCTCCACCTACATTCTACTTGGTGTCCTGCTTAATATATGATTGGTTAATATCTCTCAGCTAAGTGTTAGTAACAGTTTAATGATTGGTTAACTATTACAGCATATGTTTCAAGGTTACAGTTATCAGTTCCTCCTGCACATCTCTCTCAGTAGCTTTCCCTGCTAACTTTCCCAAGGCTTCTGCACATACATGAACTTTAGTAACCCCCAGGCGAGGCCTCAGTGCCTGTGGGTCACTACCTTACAATTGTCAAGCAGTTGTCTGGATTGCTCACATGCCTGTTCACAGCCAAATAGCTCTTCACAGTCCTTAGATGGGGAGATTGCAGCAGGGCATTCCTAGGTGACCCATTAACACACAAACCCCTGCTGTGGCCTATTGGAACTGTTAGTTTTCTAACATCCAAGGGACACTGCCAACTTTACTTACGTAGCTGGATTTATTTGAAGGAAGTGGAGAGATTAGAATCACAGAATCACAGAATAGTTAGGATTGGAAAGGACCTTAAGATCATCGAGTTCCAACACCCCTGCCATGGGCAGGGACACCTCCCAATAAACCATGCCATCCAAGGCTATGTCCAACCCAGCCTTGAACACCGCCAGCGATGGAGCATTCACAACTTCCGTGGGCAACCCATTCCAGTGCCTCACCATCCTTACAGTAAAGAATTTCTCCCTCATATCCAATCTGAACTTTCCCTGTTTAAGTTTGAACCCATTACCCCTTGTCCTCTCGCTACAGTCCCTAATGAAGAGTCCCTCCCCAGCATCCCTAGAGGCCCCCTTCAGGTACTGGAAGGCTGCTATGAGTTCTCCACACAGCCTTCTCTTCTCCAGGCTGAACAGCCCAACTTTCTCATCCTATCTTCCCATGCGAGGTGCTCCAGTCCCCTGATTATCCTCGTGGCCCTCCTCTGCACTTGTTCTAACAGTTCCATGTCCTTTTTATGTTGAGCTCAGTCTTTATTTAATTTGGAGGAGAATTCTTGAGGAGATAGCTTTGCAAATTGTTTAATCGATTAGCTTTTCATAGGAAAACTAAGCTTTGTAAATTTAATGAAATCAATAAGCAGCTATAATGATTTTTTTTTCAAAAAATGCCTTTTTTCTAAGCAGAAATTTCTAAAAATCATTATGCCTAGTTAATATTCCTGTAACAGCTCTACTGACATGCAACCATGTTTGAAATTGACCTGTGTGTTTCTTGGCTACCTTATGGTCTATTACAGTATTGGGAAAAGATATACCTTTACTTTCCTTAGGGTTTCTGCCTCTCATCTTTTGAAATGGAGTCAGTGACTGGGGGGAAATCTATTTTCCAAAGAAAAAAATAATAAGAATGTAATGCTTTGCCTAGGAGTGTTGGAGCCAGAGAAAATCCTACTTGAAAAGCTGAGTGAATGTCATCTTAGGTAGGAAAGTTTAAAAGCGAGTTCACAAAAATAATCTGTCTTTAAAGCTGTGATCCTTCACTATCATATCCCTAAAACCTGTGTGTTTCCTGCAGGTACAGCTAGCTTCTCAGCTGCAAATCCTGAAGGAAGCTGGCAGGCAGCTGGAGGCTCAGCTGAAGCCCAACCATAAATAAGTACAGCTTTAAATGATTTCAGCAGCATTGTCACTCCCGTTGTGTTTATTGCACACTGTAAGCAGCACCACTGCTTGGCTAAGCCGCCAAATGCTGAATGGAAAAACTGAGAACTCAAGTACTTCTGTGTTTTCTGCTGAAACTGAGAAGGCTTTATAATGAGGATATAGTAATAGAACAGTGGAACAGAGCTGATATTCCTCAAGTGATTCTACTAAGGGGAGATTAAATAAATGAGTTTCCTGTCTTAAGAGTAAGAACTTAATAAGACTCATTCTGTACCTAGTCTTGACCAAGTTCTCTAATTTTTGAGTAATAAATATGCTGAAATGATTTCTTTCATGGGCAGGTTAATAATTATAACAACTATGAGAATAAACAGTTCTGTTTAATTTATGCTAAGAGCAAGGTCATCAGTGGCAGGTAGACAGGTATCAGAAATACACCATCACCCCTGGTATAGACAATTAATGCTTCTCCTCAAGTGCACGAGAACAATTTATGTGCATTAGTCCATCCTTTCCTAATTTAAGGTTTATGATCCTTGTAATATCAAGATACATGAATTTCAAGGATTATACATGTCCTTGGATCAAATTTCTCAATGATCAATGAAGTGTAACAATTAATTATAATAAATAATGCAAGTAGAACCCGTGAAACAAAAGACTTGGTCAGTAGCTGAACAAAATGGACAAGACTTCTACTCAGCTTATTTAATATGCAGAAATGTAAGAAAGAGATATTTACTGCAAAGAGTTATAGGTCCATCTGGCATGAGAATGAGGAAAAGAAACTTTGTATTTTCACAATGACCTTCCTTAGATATTGCCAAGTTTATACAATATGTCTGAGAGGATTCTGTTCTTTGACTGGCTCTGACTCTAGCATCTCATGGATGAAATGACGGCATAACAATTGCATTGCTGCTGTGAAGTGAACTTTAACATCTGCTTGCAGTGTGTCATCTGTGGTAAGCCCTGAAGTTCGATTACGCTAGTCATTTAGCTTGCATTCAAATCATGATGATGGGTCTTCTCAGAACATGTACCTTAATGATACAAGAACTCTGTACATTGTCTATAATTGCAAAAAATCCAAATTTCCTCCTGCGGTTTATTTTCTTTGCCCATCCCTTCTGGTGTTTGTATAGAATGTGTAAAAAGTCTGTCAAGGGAAGTGCTTGACCCATCTGTACATGCTTAAAGGGTCCACAGAGCTGCAGCATCACAATGTCAATAATAGCTCATTCCATTGTCAATGTGTGGAAGCATTCCTTTCAGTTAACGGACATGTGAGCAATCCAGCCTTTGAATGAGAGAACTCCACTGGTAAGAAATTTCTTTGGCTGATCCCTCACTGCCACTAGCATCTTCAACATGCTGCTGCGCCCTGTAGTATATATACTGCTAACGTAAATCTGTATGTGCTTTGCCATAGTAGTGACTTGTTACTGAATGAAGCAGGTGAACCTCTGCACTGACAACAAGGTGCCACAACTGACGTTGGCCAAATACCTCCTACCGCAGTCAAGGGCAAGACTGGGTTGGCCTCTGTGTTTGCCACCAAGAAGAACCTTTGGCTCCGCTGCTGGCTGCAACCCAGCAGGCGTTGAGTGGTGGGGACACATGCCATGCCAGACCTTGATGTGAGGGATGGCCTCTCCTGTTATCAGAGAACTATACAGGAGAGAAAGGCAGGCCAAGCAGCCTGTGGTTGGCATATGTTGGAGATAAGGCTTTCACTGCCGAAGCAGCTGCCGCTCTCTCTGATTTCATATCCCGCAAAGTCTCTCGGACAAGTTTCCACAGCGTGGAGTATTTTTGGGCCTCACGCGCTGCCTTCCCCCCATTAGTTATAGCGTCCCAGAGCTGTACGCCTATTGCCTCCCATGTGGATATTTCAAATGCTGTTCCAATCCCACTAAATAGCCCCTTTTCTTTACTCCACTGGAGTAGCCCTTTAAGTATATCTTCTTCATATTTAATCCCTCTCCTTGAGAGGATGCACTGGAGGAGATTAAGGACAGCTGTCTCTTCCTTAGTTTGAGCCGCCCCCATTCCTCCCTGACCGCCACTTGCCTTTATCGAAGTGGACACTTTTACGCGGAGTCAATGCACTTTAATTAAAATATAAGCTAAAGATGCATATCCAGTATTCCAGTCATTCTTGCGTATTGTTACACATCAATACCTCAGAGGCCAGTGGCAACAGATGTAACACCTGATGTACCAGTGCTGGGGGTGGAGAGTCCCTGAATGAAGTCTTCACCGGGGCCAGCAACACACGGTACCTAAGTGAAATAATACTTGTTATTTTTAGTTTTCTGGTTGCTCCCAGAATTCACTTGAGAGACTCTCCTTCCATATGTTAATAGCAAGTTTCAAGTAAAGGTCTGGATAGGAAGTGAGCACACTTTTTCTAGAGATCAAAGTCTATTTTTCTTGCTTATTACGAATCCTTCAAGCCCGTTTATCCTTATGCCCGTTCACTTACATACAGTGACAAAACAATCAGCAGCTTGAAATTTTGAGATGCTAAAAATGCTTTAAACCGCTTGTTATTTCATCACAATCCTCAATACCTTTTTCTTGGTTTGTTTCTTGTCTAGTAGCTCTCAGCATTCCCAATGAAGATTAAAATTCCCAGATTTCTTCCTTTTAACTGAGGGAGTCCTGAGCTCATCTTTACGTCAAGGATAAGACATTTAGAGGCAAAACTGAGTATGGTAATAAAAAAGTATAATGTCACTTTTCCTTCTGCATGAGCTACGCTCTGAGGAGTTCACAGTGGAAACTTTTGCAGTAAGACAAGAAGTTCATGGAAGCCCTTGTCCTCTGGAAGTGTTACAGATGTGGATGACTCAGTGGAATTTATCTCCTTTTAATGGAGGTCTATTAGCCTTTGATGTCATGGAAAGAAGGCTTGTTCTGGAGATGTCTCATGCAAAAGTGCTGTGTGACGTGGACTTTGAACACAGCCCCTGAGATTTGCGAGTTCTAATTCTGGCTTATCTTCTGTTTTATCTGTGAATGCTAAAACTGGCTAAATCATGGTTATTTCTCTACTCCTCATTGTGTCACTTGGTTAATGGGTATTATGATACTCCCTGTTTTGATGCTGTGGGTATTGGTGAAAAAGAAAGTTTGTATGTGTCCTGGGTTCAGCAGTAGCAGTCATTTTTCTCCTTCTTGGTGGCTGGTGCAGCGCTGTGTTTTTGATTTTGGGCCTGGGAACAGTGCTGATAACACCAGTGTTTTCAGTTACTGCTTGGTGATGTTTTGGTTTTGACCAAGGACTTTCTGAGTCTCATGCTCTGCCAGGGAGGAGGGGAAGCCGGGAGGAAGGAGAGGCAGGACACCTGACCCAGACTAACCAAAGAGGTTATTCCATACCACAGCATGTCATGTCCTGGATGCAGAAACGGAGAGCAGAGTCCCGGAAGGGTGGTGGGGGTGCACGGTGGGGGGTGTACTGCTTGCTCGGGCTTGATATTGGGTGGTGAGCAATTGTATTCTTTTCCCTTGTATTTCTCTTGTCATTATTATTATTATTGGTGGTAGCAGTAGTGATTTGTGTTATACCTTAGTTACTAAACTGTTCTTATCTCAACCTGTGGGAGTTGCGTTCTTTCGATTCTCCTTCCCATCCCTCCAGGAGCGGAGGGAAGAAGGAGTGGGGAGTGAGTGAGAGAGCGACTGCATGGGTTTATAGAAGCTTAAACCACAACAATATGGAATTTTGTTCTCTAGGAATGTGAAGCCCTCTGTATTATCACACTGAAGAGCATTGCTGACATGTTCCTAATCCATGCGGACAGGTATTATGTTTAATGCTGTTAAAGCTGGCAGTATCATGTACATGCATAAATGTTTGAAGTATAAAGAAAATAAAACTTGGAAGTACTGTATAATGACATATATTTTCCTTCTGGGACTAATATTCCAGACTTCCTCTATGAAATAGCAGTCTATTGATCTCAAGTCCGTCTTGAAATCTGATTTTTCACTTGCCAAAGCAGTGCCACTGTTGTGTTTTATTTATAGACTCTGGGGAAGACCACAAAACTATAACTGGGGAAGAGAGGGGGGAAGGAAACTGTTTGTACTTGTGATTCACATTTGGTTAGCTTTCCCCACGTTCAGATGCAAAGTAGTGTCAGTTTTTGTTTATTGAAAGTATAAGCAACAAATCACTGTGCTTTGAAATCTTGATTTTTTAAGTAAGATTTCTGATGTCTTCTGTAAACAGACACACACAGGTATTATAATTCCTAGAATGCAAAATATAAAACCAAGTTTTCAGACAGTTTTTGCATAGGTAAAATAAGTAGCCGCAAATGACCTGGGCTTAAAGCTGTTCAAATCTATACCTTTGGTGTGAACAAATTAAAAATATGCTAGCTTTCATGCTTCTGAGATACATGTCTGAGGAAATGTAGCTGTGTTGTCGTCAGTTCACAGGCAATCTATTGTCTAAGTGTATTCTGAATTCATAAAATATCTAGGAGTTGGATAAATCCATTCCTTTGAGGGTCTTTCAGCATTCATTATAATGTTGTGCACAAATTTTGTAGTGACTTGAAGCACCAATACTGTCTGTAGGATAGAATGGTGAGAAAAACATTTGTAGCTCATCAGTAGTGTATTGTATTCCTTGAAATACTTGCGCTTTGGAATCTATTTTGATTTTTTTTTTTTTTTGAAAGACATTTGTCATTTGAAAGGGCCATATTCGCATGTTGCACACTTTGCATTCACATTTTTTTGTATGCACAAACACATGCATCTACATGTGAACATACACTCATAGACATTGTCCTGGGTTCAGCAGTGGCAGTGATTTTTCTCCTTCTTAGTAGCTGGTGCAGTGCTGTGTTTTCAACTTTTGGCCTGGGAACAGTGCTGATAACACTGATGTTTTTAGTTACTGCTCAAATGTTTAGTCTGACCAAGGACTTTCTGAGTCTCATGCTCTGACAGCAAGGAGGGGAAGCCGGGAGGAAGCAGAGACAGGGCACATGACTAGAACTGACCAAAGAGGTTATTCCATACCACAGCACGTTATGCTCAGGATGTAAAAACTGGGGGCAGGAAGCCGGAAGAGTTAGATCACTGCTGGGTCGGGCTGGGTATAGGTCAGCAGGTGGTAAGCAATTGCATTCTCTTCCCTTGTTTCCCTTGTCATTATTACTATTGGTGGTAGCAGTGGTGGTTTGTGTTATACCTTAGTTACTGGACTGTTCTTATCTCAACCCGTGGGAGTTACATACTTTTGATTCTCCTCCCCATCCCACTGGATGCAGGGGGAGGGGAAAAAGGGGGGGGGGGAGGAAGGAGGGGGAGTGAGAGAGCAAACTGTGTGTCTGATTTATGGCTGTGCTTAAACCACAGCAGATATGCATATAAATACATCTATGCGTATATATAAATTTTTTGCTCAAGGCCAAAGATTGACTCAGTAGCAAAGCCAGGAAAAGAACTGATGTCTTCCAATTTTAATGGCACTTTTCTCTTCAATGAACTACACATAATAACCTCTGGCTTAGCTTCAATTTTTGATATTAAGCAGACAGCAATGAACAAGATTACTCAGTCTAAATTAGATCTGATTCCCTAACATGTCCTGTCATTAGATACTATTGCGTAAATAGTGAGTTGCGCTTTTACCCACAGAGATGATTCAAAATGTACAGATATTAAATGCTCATGAACTTTTCATAATGGAGAGAAAATGAAGAGAAGAGACAAGCAGTTTATTGAAAAAATTATTCTGGCAAAGAGGTGATTTTTATTTTTTTTTTTTACTGATTCTCTTCATCATTTCTATTCCAGGATATGTTTCTGGCTTGATTTAATATAAGGGAAAGTATAGATTCAATGTTTTAGGTCATAGATTCTACAAGCTCCCTATTTTCTTTTAAAACACGTTCCGAGGTTTCTGAAGTGGTTTGGCTGATGTACTTATACTGTTATTTTGAAATCTGTTCTTCACCCCACTGAAACATCTAAAGCATGTAAGTGAATACATTTACTCTAATAGGCACATTTAGCAGATAATAGGCTTGACATGATGTCCTTAAGTAGAAGATGTTCGGAGTTGGTTATTCAACAACATGACCTCATAAGACACAATTTAAAAGCAGCATTTTTATCCCAGTTGAGCATGCATTCATAGTTTAGCTTGTTTTTGGTACAAATGCAAATGCTAATCTTTAATAATCTGACATGGCAAGAATATTTGGTCTCTGAATTGTTCTCATATATATTACAGCTAACCATCAGGTTAGGTTGCTTGGAATTTTTAACAATATTTCTGGAAACTTTATAAAATTAATTTGAAAAAATGGATTGTTCACAATGTATTTTATGACTATGTTGCATGATCAATCACTTTTCACAAAGACATAAACAAGCAAAATCTTGCTTTTCCCGTTCTTTTCTTTATTTGGAGTTCAACTTCCAGGTAGAAATTTCTGTCACTTCCCTTAAAGCCAGTACAGGGTTTTAATTGAATGGTTTGTCTGTCCACATGTCCAATTGAAGAGAAAGCCATCACGATCTGTTGGTGGTTAGGGTGTATTGTAATCAAAGCTTGTTATTTAGTATCATTTGTCTTAACATACAGTTGAAATAATAATTTGGTTAAATTCTTTGCCTTTCTTAAATAGGATTTTGTTTTTAAAGAAGCCTGGAAATTGTGTCTTTACTATGTCCCAGGTACATCGTAATTGCAGCACGTGCAGAAGATATCTAAATTTGCTTATTTGCAGCTAGCGTGAGTGATGATGGCAGAGTAGCTACACAGATATTGAATAATTATCCAAAGGTCATCAGCAGGATTGTGCAGACTGTTTTGAAGCCTATGCCACTTTGTTATCATGATATCATTATTGAAGATAACTGGTCATATCCTATAGTAGCAAAGTAGAGAAATGTTTGAAGTCACCCGATTTTTTTCTTTGTATATGTGAGTCTGGGGATGTACATTCAAATCTACTTAGTAGATCATATCTATTTAGTGAGAAAAAAATGCTGTCTTTTTATTGGTTGCTGCTTCTGTTCACAGATAGAGGTATATAAAAAGAGAAATTAAGTCTATCTGGGCTTTCTTTTCAGTTTCTTTTCATGCCAGTTTAAAGCACAGAGTAAATTTTTCCTGTAACAATTGCATTAAAAACAATGGGAAAACAACGAAAATATAAAGATACAAGAACAGCATCTACCTAACAGAAAATTGATTGCTTTGTCTGATATATGAGGAGGAAGAAACACCAAGGAACTGTCCAAAAGAAATGGTATTTGGAGGGATAAAAGAGCATGAACACAAAGTGACCAGATTTTTAAATGAATAATGAGGATACATGCCAAGAAGGGACTTGGTCTGTGGTTTAGGGTTTATTGGGATGTAGAGTAGAGAGCCTCACATGGAGGGATGTAAGATGCTGAGTTATGAGATGAGGAATGAAACGGTTTCTCTCACCACCTTTCTGAACCATGTCCTCATTCTCTTTCAGTTTTCTGCCTTTTAATATAGAAACTAAATTATTTTAAAGAAAGGAGTGAACATATCATTTGTTTTCTGATTTCCTTTTTTTTTTTTTTTTTATCTTCTATTTGTATGGTTTGTATTATGATAGTAATTCCCAGTTTGAGCCCTTTGCTGTTATTTGGGCCCAGTGGCTTTTTGTGCCTTAAAGGCTTTTATTCTAGTTATAATTCCCCTCTTCACTTTTGCAAGTTTTACATCAAAGCTTTCCCAAGTAGGTTTGTTTCTTTGTCCTTTTTCCTCACAGTGTTTCTTAATTGTTCTTTGCTTCTGTCCTTCAGTTTAGCTACTATTGTTCATTCCTTATTCATACATTTACCTCCTCTACTTTTCTCATCATGCTAGCAGTCACCTACATACATGGTTTTACGTCATTCACCATTCTGTCTCTTTCCTGTTTGATGCAGTCACCCACTAATTTGTGCCTTATTCTACCTACACTTGCAGTTGGTCATTCACTCCCTTTTAGGAATCTGGGAGAAATGCAAAGGGAGTCAGTGTAGAAAGGAGGCATAAAGAGCATGAAGAAAGAGAGACATAAGCTGTGAAAAGGGTGTAAGTGAACTGCTGAGAAAGAGGCAGTTAAAGAGATAGATAGAAAAGATAATCTGATAGAGCAAGAAATTCTTGGGTGTCAGGAAAGCAAGTACCATTGGGGTGGGTGTGTCTGGGGAGCAGATGGTGGAAAGCAGGGTTTTGGAGAATGAATAGATGGAATAGAAAATTGCTGCTCCAAAGAACTTAAGTCTTCTCTGGCATCAACTTCATGTGTGAACTCCATGTGTCTGAGCAGGTTCAAAAGCCTTTATTTTGAAAGTGATGACTGACTTCTAGCTTTTTAAATCAGAAGTTTCAAGTGGTCATTTTAACAAACTGTCACAAGACTACCATGGTGAACACCAGGAGAGTCATCAGGTGTTTCTGTTCATCATCACATGTAGACCTTATTTATGGGTGCGTGTTCCCTTGGAGCAGCACTGAAACATCTTGAACTGCATTAAAACAGTAAATTATAATTTGCAAGTCTTACTACAATTTGAACTCATAGACTTTAATCACCATCACTTATTGTATCTCCAACCACAACCTTCTCCTCATAGATAAACAGGCTTCGATGTTTACATCTTCATGTTAGCAAACATGATATGTAATAATATAAAATTATAATTAATATATAAATTATAATATATATTTGAACATTATATATAATTATATGTTGTATATAATGTCCAAATTTATATAAAACTGAGGCATGTTTCATGGAAAAGACAGGAAAGTGCAGTGAAAGACTTTCAAGTAGTGAACATTAAATAAATAAAAATTACATCCTCTGTGCAGAATAAACAGGCAAGAAAAATAAAATCTTTATAGGTAACATGCTGAGCAGAACTTCACTGAGCTGGAGGGCATTAGGATGATTAGGTAATATTTCAGATTTATCAAGTAATCCTACAGATGCTAAAGCATAAAATTATTTTAAATGAGTCTTTGCAAAACATACGTGTATTTATATTCAACATTAATTTGCGGAATGGAAAGTATTGTAGAAAAAAATGTGACCACGAGATGGCAGAATTCCCATTCAAACCTGGGTTGTTTTTAACAGAACGACAGAGAGAATTAAAAAAATTTACCCTGAAGTGTGTTTATTTCCACAGCTATAATATGGCACTTCTGGACCAAATTTCCATTTAATTTTTCAAACCATGGGAATTTATGAGAAGGCTGGCTCTGTGTTTCGGTTGTTTTGTCTATTCTTGCACCATGCTACTCTCCATCACTGGTAATGCTGCCATTTTTCTGACACATGTATTAACCTATTGAAAATGCTGGTTTAAAACATCTACATATTTCTTCACGATAATTGGCATCAGGCTATGTTGTTTTAGTAGACTGAGAAATGTGGAGAAGACATATACAATTTCTGAAATTCACACAAAATATTAATCAAAATATTGCCCCTGGATGCTGTCCTGCAGACAGTTTGATAAGCATGAAAGAAATTCTGTTTTCACATGTGGCTGGACCTTTCCTTTCGTATAGTGGCGAATCCAAGATACTTTTTTTTGTTACTTTTCAAAACATCTCTTGCAGAGCATAGTTCATCAAGGTGGGATTTTTAAGGAGGCTTGGTGTTGGGTGACCTCGCTGTCCAGGGAAGCAAGGTTGGCAATTTGTATAGTTTTTTGGGATGGGAGTCATAATATTGTGTGTCTCCATTATGACTCACCTCCCTGGTTTACACAAATACGTAGAAATTGCAGTTTTCATTTAAAATAATTTTTTTCTGGTCCTGAGGACTACAGGGGAAACCGCTTGGAAACAGTCTGATAATTGCTCTAAGGCACAAGCCAAAAAGATCCATGTATTCATGATTTTTCAAATTAATTATTTTAAAGACAGTCAGATTTTTGTGACCTGACTCATAGGCTTTTCTCTTTTTTTAACTGTATCACTTAAAGCTGTTATTGACATCAATGAGTTTTGCCACTGACACCCAATGAATTTAGGCCAAAGCTGAGGATTTTTGAAACCTCCCCAAGACCATATTTAGAACAAACAAATCTTCCTGCCTCATGTTTAACTTAAAAAACAACTACAAGTGCTAATGCACTGATACAGGAGGAGGAAAATATTTTTTCTGTGAACACAGGGGGTATATTTTTCCTTGCAAGGAGGAAACACGTACAGTTATGCAATAAACAGCACAGAGAAATGACTTTGAAAATCCATTGTCTGGAGACTTCTATAGTAACAAACTTTAAGAATTTGCACTATATAATAACTTCAGAGGGTTAATATTTTTAATACAGTGGGTTGAATGTTAGGAAAGTGGCAATATTTGCTTTTGGCTCTGCCCTTTATAGTTCGTTTTATTTTATGGTTCATATGTGCAAAACTTCATGCATTTGGGGAAGCTATGAAAAGGGACATAGTAAAAAGTTGTGCATTTATACTACCTTCATGATTCTTACCTGCCATTGGAACCCAGCATATATACAAGGAAAGACCCAATTATACTAAAATCTTAGCTCAGATTTTTAAACCTAGACAATGATGCTGGACTCAGAATTTCACTAAAAATATCTTAGCATTTTGTCCTGTTAGTTCTTGTGAAAATGGGGTTTCCATTAGCACTTAGCTAGCAGATCAGTGCCAAGGAGCACAAAGCACAGCTGAGTTCTCTTGTAGGCACTGCTGACTGATCTGTTTTGTACTCACATTGTAATATCATCATTAGTTTCAGTTGTTTGTCAGAGGCAGTGTTAGTTCCTCTATAGATGCCAGTGTTTACCACAGCAGTAGCTAAGACACTTTATTTTTCATAGTACTAAGAATGCAAAATAAGTTCGTTTCCCTAGATATGTCTCTTAAAATCCCCCTCAGGGCCTGCATGCAATCAGAACAAGAAACTCATTGGACTGTGACTGATGAATTAATCTTCATAATTTTTCATGGTTTTAAAAACTGTATTGCTGCAATATTTTAGTACAGGAATTTCAGTAACTGATATATGTTAAGAATCATCAGTAATCTAGAAACTGAGCTGCAACAGGTAAGAAAAAGGTTTTGTTTAATATCTTTTATCAAATGCGGTCTTTCATGATGTAAAACCATTTCAGTCACAGAAATATGAAACTATATTCAGAAACAGTCGTAGATATCTATGTCTTATGTACATGTCCAGGTATATGTATAAGATACCTTTGAATAGTAGTCTTCCTTACTCTACTTCTCAGGCTTTAAATCAGAATCAGAAAACAGGGAATGGAGAGGTATTAAATTAGCATCTCTCTTTTTCTCTGTGCACTCTGTCACTGCTGATACAAAATGTGGTTAGTCATAAAAAATGAGCTGATGTGAGACTTTCCTCAAGGAACTAGTTAATTCATAAAGAAACTAATGGTATGGACAACTGTTTAAAAAAAAAATTAATTCTTGATTCAGGTATCTGCTGAAGAAGTTTGTGCTTTATTTTATTTGACCTACGGAACCCAAAACTTTATGAGCCTGTGTAGGTTGTTCTTATTAACCTTGTTTATTTGCTTCTGTTCTCTTAATGGAAGAGCTGTCTACATTAACACCTTCTTTCTGGGAACAGTAAACATTTCAGGAACGCTGTTTCCAAAAGCCTGTCCAGAAGAATAGCCAGAGCTTGCATATAATAGCTAAAAGGAGTTATGATTCTCTGTGATGAAAGTTGCTGCATTTCTACCACAGAGTGCAAGGAATAAAGAAAAACTCACTAGTTAACTAGTAAGAAGTGTGAAGATATCTACATTGCCTCTTTTGAACTGCAGGGACAAGGTACAGGAAGATCAAGGACTAAAGCTTTAGCATAAAAGAGGAGCCATTCCAAATCAGACTAACAGCTTTCTTATGCTTTTATTCCAGCTGACAGTGGTCATTACCAGATGCTTTAGAGGAAAGTGCAAGAAACCCTGCAGTGAGCACTTATGAAATATTCTGCCCATAGAGGAAATTTCTTGTTAATATCTGTCAGCGATGATTGGTTTGTATCCTAGAGCATGGTACTTTGAAGGTTAAGTATAAAATAACGTTAGGGCTAGTACAACTTGTACTATTCTAAAAGAAGCTGTTTTTCCTAAGATACTTTAGTTTTATAATGTGATGACATGCACAGGCCAAATGATATTAAGCAAATTCCTTAGTATATTTTGGCATTTATTGTAGAGACTAGATATTGAAGGAGATCTGTGATAAAAACGACAGATTAAGTCCATGTGATTTACAAAGATTTTGTGAAAACAGACTTTTTTCAATAACTTTTTGCTATCTTACATACATTTAATGGTAATATGGAAAATCTTACCTAATTTTGCTAGAAGCTTTTATGAAGGCTTTAACCTGTTGTGTGTCTTAAGATGTTTCTTAAGGAGGAGAAGTTTTTAAGCTTTAATAGATATTTTTATTAGAAAATACCAAATACTGGCTTTTGCACTGAAAATGCTTTCTGTTCTCTGGTCACATTCCTGACTTCCATGAAATCGTTGTTTTACTATTCCTTCCAGTCACAGAATATTCTACCAGCAATGAATGAATTTTCTTGCCTTAAAAGAAGAGAGAAAAAAAAAGAAGTCTTCCAGCTTTCTTTTCATATCATGAAGGGGCAGAAAGGCACACATCCAAACATATTTCCTCCCCCATTAAAAGATGGTTAAATAAAAACACTTTTATTTTTGAATCATTCACAGGATTTTTTTTTCCCTTTGTGGTGAAAAAGAGAAAGCTTCTGAATAATTTAGACCGTCTAATTAAAGTAGGGTCACGAGAAGATTTCTTCTAAACCTAGCAGTGCTGAATGAGGATGTTACTATTACTATGCTCAGCTCTCCAAACCTATAATCCACCAGATGGAAGTTACCATTCCCACAGCTCTGCCAGACAAAGGAGTCTGAGAGCTTTGCCTTATCCCCTTCAGGCAAAATCAGTTCTCTTTTCAAACTGCCTTCATCAGCTGATTAATACTACCATGACTCCATATGGAGTTCTTATATGACCCATTCTGCCAACAAGCTGCAGAAGTGGCAGCCTCTTGGGAAGAGACAGGAAGCAACTCTTAGGGTTGCTAATATCTTCAATTGTCACTGCTCTTTGCTAGATATTTGTCTGCAGCCTACAAATGAGCTCTCTATGAGCATTATGCTAAGAACATTGCTATTACTGTGTTTTTGTGCACTCCTTGTGAACTTTTCATCTCCTTGCTAGCTTGGTTATCTTGCTGGGTACCTTGAACTTAACCCACTGTGACATAGTTCAGGTTCTGCATATCCTCAATGCGGGTTTCAGCCTAAGAATTGCCCTGCCTTCCAAAGGAGAAAAAGAGGGAAGACAAACAGCTAATGAACCAAACAATCCAAAATGGTTCATGACTGCAAATAGAATTACAGACAATATTCTTTCTACTCACTTTAGATGCAGACTTTCTGCAAGGTGGCATAGCAACATATGGGAACATAGAGCAGGTAGCAGAAAGTTCTCAGTATTTCAGGTATAGAGATTTTTTTCTCTGCTTTATAATACTTTATATGTCACTTATATGTCTGAAGGGATTGTAAAGGAAGGTGCAAGTTAGGGAAGGCAGTGTCTGAAATAATGAAATCATTTACCCAAAGATTTTTAATGTTCAATCAGACTTCAACATCTTTGTGAGTGACATGGACAGTGGGATTGAGCGCGCCCTCAGCAAGTTTGCCGATGACACCAAGCTGTGTGATTCGGTTGATACGTTGGAGGGAAGGAATGCCATCCAGAGGGACCTTGACATGCTTGTGAGGTGGGCTAATGCCAACCTGATGAAGTTTAACCATGACAAGTGCAAGGTCCTCCACCCGGGTCAGAGCAATGCCAGGCACAGCTACAGGTTGGGCAGGGAAGAGATTCAGAGCAGCCCTGTGGAGAAGGACTTGGGAGTGTGGGTTGATGAAAAAATGAACATGAGCCGGCAGTGTGCGCTTGGAGCCCAGAAAGCCAACCATATCCTGGGCTGCATCAAAAGGAGTGTGACCAGCAGGTCGAGGGAGGTGCTCCTGCCCCTTTACTCTGCTCTCGTGAGACCTCACTTGGAGTATTGTGTGCAGTTCTGGTGTCCTCAACATAAAAAGGACATGGAAGTGTTAGAACAAGTGCAGAGGAGGGCCACGAGGATGATCAGGGGACTGGAGCACCTCCTGTATGAAGATAGGCTGAGAAAGTTGGGGCTGTTGAGCCTGGAGAAGAGAAGGCTGCGTGGAGACCTCATAGCAGCCTTCCAATACCTGAAGGGGGCTATAGGGATGCTGGGGAGGGACTCTTCATTAGGGACTGTGGTGAGAGGACAAGGGGTAATGGGGTTTAAACTTCAACAGGGGAAGTTTAGATTGGATATGAGGAAGAAATTCTTTACTGTGAGGGTGGTGAGGCCCTGGAATGATTTGCCCAGGGAAGTTGTGAATGCTCCATCTCTGGCGGCGTTCAAGGTGGGGTTGGACATAACCTTGGATGACATGGTTTAGTGGGAGGTGTCCCTGCCCATGGCAGGGGGGTTGGAACTCGATGATCTTGAGGTCCTTTCCAACCCTAACTATTCTATGATTCTACGATTCTATGACTTCATAGAAATTTCGCCATACATAGTAATCATATGGCAAGTTATTTGTAGACACCTCATATCTGCGTTATCTATTTCCATGTTATAGGAGTGAAAGGAATGGAGAGATGTCCAGTGAGAAATAGAGATTAACGGGCTGTTGCTGTACTGCTTTGCCTAGTGCTGTACTAAGGGCAGTTTGGTTACTGAAGGTATGCTGGCTCCAGTGCTTGCTGTATTGGCCATGAATCTGCTGCTGTACCCAAGGAAATTCTCACTTCATTTGACAGGTTGAAGAGAGTCCTACATTGAATAACAAATCAGATGACCACCTAACAGAAAATAGAGAGTGATCTTCATAGAAAGAGCACCCTGTCAAGACTAAGGTGTTCGTACTGGAATATCTAACCTGTTCTAAGACTATTTTTTATTCCTTTTTTTTTATTTTCACTGACACCTTGACCACAGTCATTTGGTTTAATTTTTCGTGACATGTAGCACTTTAAAAGTACAGCTTATCCACAGGAAAATGCACTTGAATGAGCATTTGCAGGATCAAAACTTAGGGTGTTATATGGGATCAAAAGATCCCTGATGCTGTATGAAATCCTGTTGGCTTCCAGCTGGACTGATTCTTAGATGTAAATCTGAATGTAGTGATGTTCATTTCTTCTATATCTGTAAGACATATATAAATAATTTATAGTAAGAATAATATTTACTTTACCTTTTTTTTTGTATGCATATAACTTCAAATGAGACCCAAATTTGATAAAAAGTAATATTCACATGTGCTTAGAACTGAATGTTATTATACACCAAAGTGGTAGTTTGTTAAACAAAAAAGTTAATGAATATAAGTAATAAAAACAAACTTTAGAAGAAACTGGAGGTATATCTCAACATTTTTTCAAAGTGATAAAGAGTTGAAATTACATACACCTATAGAGAAAAAAACCTTGGGGAACATTAATAAATTAGCATGAATTCATTAGACGTATGCCAGATACTCCCTGCTGAGTTTGTGCTCCTCATTTTATTTTGATAGCATAAGGCTAGATAAAATGATATTTTTGCCTTTTTCCTACCAATGTCAATCAATATAAGTAATGCAGAACATTTACAGTATTGGCATCTTTCTTTAATGCTTAGAGATAGTCAACAGAAACAGTGATTGGGAAAAATGAATGGAAAAGGCTTGGCTGCCAACAGACCCTTTCATTCTGATTGTGACTATTATTTGCTGTCGTACTCAAGTGTAGAAGAATTTAATCTCTAAGTGGATTTTCAGTTTCAGCAGGGCCAAGTTAGTACCTCTGATTAGAAGGAATTTCTCCTATATACGGCATGACTCAGACTTTCTTTTTGGAGTTTATTGTAGTAGTATAAGTTGCTTGGAGTCCATTTCTGTTTACATGAGATCAGGACAGCTTTCACTGTGTCAGTGGTCCCTGCTGTTCATGTGTACTAGCAAAGATCTGACTCTGCTAGAGATTGATATCAACTATTTTTCATTTGTACTTTTTGCTGCTGTCATCATGCTGTTTGGTTTTAAAGGACATAAGGTGCTTTTTAGAGACATCACGTTCTGGGGATGATGCATAGAAGCTGTAGCTTTTGATACATTCACATGAATAAACAAACTGGCATACATAAATTATGCAAACTGCTATCTCTGCATTAGATCCTGCCCTTGGCAATATATTAATATAGGTTGCAGCTGTTCTAGTAAATATTTGCACGTATTTTTTGTCTTTGCCCCTACAATGAGAAGTTAACTAGCAAAAATGGCAGTGGGCTTCACTCACATGTCATTTATACATGTAACATTTCATTGCTTAAAATACAGTTGCTTTAGAGAGATGGGCTCTGCATTATTTGCTCTTATTGTGACCACTTAGTAGCAGAGTCTTGAAATTAAGAGAGCACCCATATGCCTCCTTGGACCCTAATGCCCAAAGTTCAGAAAATCAAGAATTGACATAGATGATGGTTTATTTCTGGAATGGATAGAAGCAACTAAATGAATTAAAGAGTCAAGACTGTAAGCAGATTAATACTAGTGCATTGCAGAAAGTCTTAGCAACTTAAAACAAATTACAGTGGTCACTGGAAACAGTTTTCAGATCACCATAGGTAACAAGGCAGAGCTTCCTTTTTTGTTTATTGCTAAATAAGCAGTCTGCAAAGTCACTGTGTGCAATAAGATAGACTAGAGTTGCTGAAGTCATTCACTTGAGAAAAATCAGGCAAGCAGTCTGAATTTTATTTCTAGTCAGTGCCTCAGTGCTGCTTGGAAAAGAAGCTTCCTTCAAATGTCCCACATTGTCAGGTTTGTATTGATTTAGAAGCTCTGCTCTGCTACTTGAGCAAGATATGTTGTGATATCATCTGGGAAGAAATAGCCTCAAAGCATCTGGGTAACAACTCCTTTACTAATCACGTGACTGAATCTGAAAGGATGAACTTTAACATGTATTGTCAGGCTAATGACAATGAGTTACATCCTGTTTAACTGCAAATGGTGTAGTTCAGTAATGTCAGCTATTCCTGTTTTATATCAACTGAATATTGGCCCATGCTATGTAATGGTACTCTGGTGTAAGATAGCTTTGGTCTAGCATCTGAGAAAAAACTTAGGAATCATACTGTCACATAATGTTTGTTGCTAAACAAGTACTGGTAAAGCGTTCTGAAATTCATACCAAATGTAGTCTTTTGTGAAATGTATGTAAATTAACTGTAGGTTTCATTAACTGTTACCTCTCTTGGGAAATCTGTGGAAGCCTAATACCAGGTGACATTAACTGCTTTTCAGAGGCCAGCTGTAGAGCTTTATAGCTTTACTTTTTAATGCAAAAATGACAATTCATTGAGCTCAAGAGAGAAATACCTAATAAGATCCTAATAAGTCTCAAATTTTTAATGTCATCTCAGAAAGCACTTGAATACAGTATTCCTGAATGTTCTTCAGGAGTTAGGGGCTGCTCCCTCAGAGCAGCTGTCTATTTAAACTCAGACTTATCAACTGGAGTTCCCAGACTGATCTAAACTGCTTCATTGTGTAAAACAAGGTGTCAGTGTCTGGAGAGATGCACCTAGAAGCAGACTACAGAAAAATGCAGTTTACAGGCTACAAGGCCAATGAACCCTATTTGGTACAGATTGTTAGATAAATCTGTCTTGAACCTGCCAGAAGTGGTAATGGTATTCCTGCAAATTGGGATAGACATTTAATTTTGGGTAAAAGTCTGCTTCACCAAGCATCTATAAGAAAAAGAAGCATTTACAGGGTAATCATTGCCTTTATTTTAGTAAGTTTACTTCTAATCAGTTGATTTTCTCAAAGATAAGCCTCTTATGAAATGAAGTGATGAGCATAAATATAAAATCACATACAAAGATTTAAGTAGATCAATATTCTGGCAGTGGCCAGTACCTAAAGCTTTGGGAGAGAACAGCACAACAAGGCAAGTAGAAAGTAAAACTTTTGTGCTATTGCTTCTAACTTCTGTCAAACCATAGCTCAGGGACTCTGGGAGTGGGAACCGTTTTTTTTGTGTGTGTGTTACATAATAGCCTTTGATGAATTTTTGCTTCCAGAAGCTTTTCTAATTGTTTGTTAACTCACCTAAGCTTTTGACATCTCCATATCCTGTAGCTATGAGTTCTACAGTTTAATTATGTGCTGTGTGAAAAGTGTTTCCTTTTGTTTGATTTATTCCTGCCACTTGATAATTAAGTCTCCTAAATTCCTGCATGGTGGGAACTAGGGAACTGTTCTCTGTGTACTTTCTTTATTCCAGTCAATATTTTATAGGATTTCACCGTATTAATCTCATGGGTGTTTCTTTTTCACCAAGGATTTTTTTCATCTCTCCTCATTAAATAACAATTTCTTGTCAGTCTAGGTATGCAGTTCTGTATCTTCTCTACTTCTCTAGAATCCATTTTCAGATGTAGGGAAGTAGAACTGCACTCAAGATTCAAAAAAATTTATTCTGTATTCCTTTTCCAACTATGGCTACCATTTTGTTGTTTCCAAGATCTCTCATGAGCATTGAGCTTGTATAGAGATGTTCATAAAGACTCATGAAACTCTGTTTTGAGGGACATAGTGAAATTTGTCCCTATAGTAACAGTTGTTTTGTATTACTAGATGTTGATATTCATCAGATATATTCTTGTCTGGACACTCATTATTATGATAATCTTCTGTAGCTTGTTGCAGCTGGCTTTTGTATTCATAACCCTAAATAAATTAGCACTGTCAGCAAAATTTGTCATCTCTTCATCACCATCCTTGGATCCTGCATATAAACTTTAAATAGAAGAGGTATCCGTATACTCATTGGGCTTTTCTGGAAAACTGCCTTCATAGAAGAGCATATATATATATATATTTTATTATTTTTAATTAGTATCATTTATTTCTTATCTTTTAACAAATCAAGAATCTTGGGAAATATTTTTCCTATTATTCCAAATAACTTACTGCCTAAAAGATCCCTTGGTGAGGAACTTTGTTAAAAGCTTTTTGAAAATTCAAGCACATTACATCAGTCACATCTCCCATGCTACTATGCTCTTGAATTTTTCAAAGAGCTTCAATAAGTTTGTGAAGCACAATAGTACACTACAAAAGCTGAGTTAGCTTTTCTCATCGTAACATATTCATGTATTGGTTTAACAATTTTCTAGATTTAGTTTCCATTGTTTTTTGGTTTTTTTTTTTTTTTTTTTTTTTTTTGTTTTTGTTTTTCTGATAAAAAAGTCAGATTTACTCTTGTATGTTGTCTTTTACTTCAGCTGAAACCTGTCAGTAGGACTGGCTTTTGTTACCTTTAGTTTTCCCAGCACTAAGATCACTTTCAGTAGTATTAATCATCCAGCAAGTTCATATTTGACTTTCTTTGACTTGACACAACCTACAAAATGTGTTGATTTCTTACTCTTCATTTTATTGATTTGTCGTAAGAATTTTTTGATGGAAAGTCCAATTGCAGGCAATTCTTACAGTTCTCTCTCTATAGAAAAGGTTCCTATTTGGAAACTAGTCTCATCTCAAGATACAGGGATGAAAAAGAAAGAATAAAGAAATTAATACTTTGGTGTCTCCTGGAGGAAAACTGACATGGTGTTTTTTGCCACCATACCACATTTAACCTTATCTTTACAGATCAATACAGATACTGCGAAATAAGGTAGTTATAAGTGAGGATTTATCTGAAAATCTGAAGTACTTAAGAAAACAGTTTAAATTTTGTAGTTCCCTTAGACTTGGACCAGCAAAGTGATGGTGAAGATCCCCAATGCCATTAGAATACTTCACTGCAATATTCCATTTTATTGTCCTGCATGGCTCTTCTGGAGTGACCTTCCCTCTAGACTGCCAAGAAATTACCATATTCCAGTGTCTTTTTCAGGCATTCCTTGTGTGCTTCCCTTGGGAATTTGGAAAAACCTCCTCCATACCATAAAATTTTTCCTTCATCTGCCGCATTAACAAGCATTTGGCTATTGAGATAATCAGTGGCAGAGATATTGGAGTAGGCCTAATGCTAGTGGTATGTTTAAAATATCAAAACAGAGGTCTCTATGCTGCCTAGAAAGTTGGGTGCTTTATATGTAATTTCATCAGTCAGTGGAATAATTATGAAATACTCACTGGCAAACTGCTAATTTATATGTAAGTTATTGTAGTACCAGACCTAATGATGCTTGCTTTTGATATTCCAGCTGCTCCAGCCAATGAGCCAGCTTCAATTGGAGCCCGACTCAGATGCCTCTATACAAACGCCTGTAGCATGGGGAACAAACAAGAGGAACTAGAGATGTGTGCACGTCTATGGGGGTATGATATCATAGGCATCACAGAAACATGGTGGGATGGCTCCTATGACTGGGGTGTTGGAATGGAAGGTTACATGGAAGGAAAAGACAGGTGTGACAGATGGGGAAGTGGTTTTGCTATTTATGTTAGGGATAGGCTGGAGCGTATGGAACTCTTATCTGTTGACAGGTGAGCAGTCTATAGAGAGTTTGTGGGTCAGGGTCAAAGGGAGAACAGCGATGGGTGACATTATTCTGGGGATCTGTTACATACTGCTTGACCAAGAGGACTCGGTGGATAAAGCGCTCTATAGACAGATAGGAACAGCCTCACAATCACAGGCTCTTGTTCTCATGGGGGACTTCAGCCACCCTGATAAATGTTGGAGGGATGGTACAGCTTGGCACAAGCAATCCAGGACGTTTCTCGATTGTGTGGAAGACAGCTTCCTTCTGCAAATAATAGAGGAGCCGACAAGGAGAGGCACCATGCTTGACCTCGTCCTCACCAACAGGGAAGGGTTGGTTGGAAATGGGATGCTTCAGGACAGCCTTGGTTGCAGCAATCATGAGATGGCCAAATTAGAGGTCCTCAGGACAGTGAGAAGAGTGTGCAGCAAGCTCACTGCCCTGGACTTCAAGAGAGCAGACTTTGGCCTCTTCAGGAACCTGCTTAGTAAGGTTCCATGGGATACAGCCCTAGAGGGCAGGGGGGCCCAAGACTGTTGGTTGATATTCAAGGATCACCTACTACAAGCTCAGGAGTATTGCATACCAACTAGAAGGAAGTTTAGCAGGAGGGCCAGGAGACCTCCTTGGATGGATAAGGAGCTGCCAAGGAAAATTGGAAGGAAAAAAGAGGCTTATAAAAGGTGGAAGCGAGGACAGGGAAGAATACAGGGATGTTGTCTGGGAAGCTAGGGACCAGGTTAGGAAAGCTAAGGCCCACTTAAAATTAAACTTGTCTAGGGATGTTAAGGATAACAGGAAGGAATTCTATAGTTATGTGGTGAATAAAAGACAGACTAGGGACAGTGTAGGTCCCCTCCGGAAGCTATCAGGAGAACTGGCTACCCTGGATTTGGAGAAGGCTGGGGTTCTTAATGACTGCTTTGCCTCAGTCTTCACCGGAAAATGCTCTGACCATACCACCCAAGTCTTGGAAGGCAGACGCAGGGACAGTGAGAATGAAGACCCTGGGCCCACTGTAGGAGAGGATCTGGTTCGAGAAAATCTTAAGAACCTGAACGTATACAAGTCCATGGGACCGGATGAAATCCATCCATGAATGCTGAAGGAGCTGGCAAATGAAGTTGCTAAGCCACTGTCCATCATAGTTGAAAAATCATGGCAGTCAGATGAAGTTCCCCACAACTGGAAAATGGAAAATATAACCCCCATTTTCAAGACGGGGAAAGTGGATGAGCTGGGGAACTACAGACCAGTCAGTGTCACCTCTCTGCCTGGCAAAATCTTGGAGCGGATTCTCCTGGAAGGCATGCTGAGGCACATGAAAACCAACAAGGTGGTTGGTGACAGCCAGCATAGCTTCGCTAAGGGGGAATCCTGCCTGACCAATCTGGTGGCCTTATATGATGGGGTTATGGAACTGATGGACAGGGGTAGAGCAATTGATGTCATCTACCTGGACTTGTGCAAGGCATTTGGCTCTGTCCTACATGCCATCCTTGTCTCTAAATTGGAGAGACAACAATTTGATAGGTGGACCACTTGGTGGATAAAGAACTGGCTGGATGGCCGCATGCAAAGAGTAGTGCTCAACGGCTCAATGTCCAGCTGGAGACCAGGAACGAGTGGTGTCCCCCAGGGATCGGTGCTGGGACTGGTCTTGTTCAACACTTTGTTGGTGACATGGACAGTGGGATTGAGCATGCCTTCAGCAAGTTTGCCGATGACACCAAGCTGTGTGGTTCGATTGATACACTGGAGGGAAGGAATGCCATCCAGAGGGACCTTGACACGCTTGTGAGGTGGGCTGATGCCAATCTGATGAAGTTTAACCATGCCAAGTGCAAGGTCCTCCACTTGGGTCGGAGCAATCCCAGTCACAGCTCCAGGCTGGGCAGAGAAGAGATTCAGAGCAGTCCTGCAGAGAAGGACTTGGGGGTGTTGGTTGATGAAAAAATGAACATGAGCCGGCCATGTGCGCTTGCAGCCCAGAAAGCCAACCATATCCTGGGCTGCATCAAGAAGAGCGTGACCAGGAGGTCGAGGGAGGTGATCCTGCCCCTCTACTCTGCTCTTGTGAGACCTCACTTGGAGTATTGCGTGCAGTTCTGGTGTCCTCAATATCAAAAGGTTATGGAACTGTTGGAAGCAGTCCAGATGAGGGCCACGAGGATTATCAGGGGACTGGAGCACCTCTCGTATGAAGATAGGCTGAGAAAGTTGGGGCTGTTGAGCCTGGAGAAGAGAAGGCTGCATAGAGACCTCATAGCAGCCTTCCAGTATCTGAAGGGGGCCTATAGGGATGCTGGGGAGGGATTCCTCGTTAGGGATTGTTGTGATAGGACAAGGGGTAACAGGTTCAAACTTCAACAGGGAAAGTTTGAGGAAGAAATTCTTTACTGTAAGGGTGGTGAGGCCCTGGAATGGGTTGCCCAGGGAAGTTGTGAATGCTTCATCGCTGGCGGCGTTCAAGGTGGGGTTGGACATAGCCTTGGATGGCATGGTTTAGTGGGAGGTGTCCCTGCCCATGGCAGGGGGGTTGGAACTAGATGATCTTGAGGTCCTTTCCAACCCTAACTATTCTATGATTCTAGGATTGTATGATATTGAGGTTCTCTGACAACACTGCAAACAGTATACAAGTCATTATATTTTCCTGTCAGAGAAATATGTGAACATATTTTCTTCTAGCCTTTTTTGGAGACTGTGTATGTAGACTTGGAGTTGACTTGCGGTCTGTGGGGTATCAAATTCAAGTAGCTAGAGTGTAAACATCATTGTATCCATTTCTGATTCCTTCAGAACCTCTCTTGAGACTTTCGAAAGTTTTCTGGCAATCACGAAGCTTGCATCACTGCTAGAATTTACAATTTGGTTTACTGTGTTAAGCCTGATCTTCCAGATACCTGAAGTGTTCAAAAAGAGCTTTATGCCACTTTCCACAGTAAACTGAGAAAGGGGAGACAAGTCCATAGCTATTTGAGGTCTGTGTCGAAGGTCTTGAATGCAATGAGTTGATCCTACAAATTTTATGTGGCTTTCAGATCTTCACAGATGAAAGCAGGAGAGCTGGATCGAAAAGGAGGTGTTCTATACATAATTCTGAGCTACTCAATGACCAGGCATGCCAAAGGGTCTGGGCCAGTATGTTAACAAATATTTCTCCAGGGTGTTGGTTTTTTGGTATATGGAAGTAATAATAAGTCAAAAAATAATATGACCATTGTAAATTAGTTTTTTGCCTAATGAACTGAGAGTAAGGTCTCATGGATTCCTGTGAAGACTATAGGTATTTTCATTTACACAAAGCATTATGTTTTTTTTTGCAATACAGAAGACCTTTATTACTGCTGAAATCTTAGGAACGTAAACTTCTGTAAATATTTTCTCCAAATACAGTGTTTGTTCATTCTCATTTTTAGTGAATCATATGATAAGAGCTTTGATTCAATCCTATGGAATGTGCTTGTAGTTTTGCCAAAAATGCCAAAAGTAATTTTTCTTTAGAATACTTAATATTTATTATGTGTTGGAAGTATAATGTTTCCCCTTCTTTCATGTATACTTAAAGTAATAAGTTGCTATGGAAAACAAAAGAATTTTAAGCCTTGGGATAAAAAAAACCCAACACCTTTCTATCTGTAATTATTCTAGCAGTTTTATCTTTGTAGCATCTCACACACAAGATTAATGTGTTTATCTGTGTGGTATAGATAGGTAACTTTCAATGGCCAATAGATTATTAATGATAACTCTTTTCTTTGAGGCTTATGTTTAAAATTTAATTTCTGCAAACTGATGATATCTTAATACTTGTTTCATTTTGAGGGTGTTGGTGGATTTACTATCACTGAGAAGCAACTGTGACATAAATGTATTATATACTAACGTAACGCATTTACTAATATTACTGTCTATTGATATTTTCCATGATTGTTGGATTAAATTTGAAAAATTAAGCTTTTCACAAACAGGACAAGAGTTAAACAGCTGTGGTTTTGTTAAGTGTTTCTAAAAATGATCACAGTGCGTGGTGCCCTGTTATTTCTTTTGTGTTTAAAATTGTGTTACGCCTTTAAAACTCAGTATGTCAAATTTGTCATGAGATAATTTGGAATTTAAGGGACTATATGGCTCAGGGTTGTGTGTCACAGAAAGGAGAATTTTATTAACATTGGAAAATGACCACACTGATTCAACAAAGCTGTTTTGTTTTTCTTAATTTGAAATAACATGGAATATTTTGCTAGTATGTGATTTCAAAGTGTTCAGAACATACAGTGTCATCCTGGCATAGTCACTGCAAGTCTGGGCAGAAGCAGAAAAGTATCTGGCTCCAAAGATTACAGCCTTGAAAATCAGTACATTTTCTTTGTGCTCTCCGACTTGTAAAAATGTTGATTGGAGTAAATATAATATTGGAAAGGGGTGAAGAGCACTTAATATTTTCCCAGTGTCTTGTATGGCTTATGGAATTGCTAATCAAATATAGTGGATACGCCCTATGGTATTTTAATTATCTATATGTGCACAGAAGATACTAAGAGCTCCAGGGTGCTAAATATGAATTTAACCAAATAGCTTTTTATAATTATTACTGCTTCAAGCATGCTTACAACAGGCAGCATGAAAAGTTTAAATGAATGCTTACTATAAGTTGATACAAAAAAGATAAGTAATGCACCATCTTCTCATGTAAATGTAAAACCACATGACATTGCAAAGTCCATGACAATGAAAAAGTCAAAACAAACTTTCATTAGTGCAGATTTGACAAATTTTTGTAAATACAAATGGAATTCTTGATCTGGAAAAGCCTTTTCATGCAGCCTTTACTTGTCTCTAAGCAAATGTTTAAATATTTTACTGATTTACTACTGTTGAAAGGTTTTATTTAGGATGCTTTTCTGCAGTTGTGTGCAGAGCAGTGTATGGGCCTGTAATGCTAATTGGGTGTCTGTCCAGCTTGGGAGACTGTTCAGCTGTGTTTCTCTTTCTGGCTTTCATGCTCAGGTCTCACCCTAACAGAACTAGGATATGGCCCAGTGCACACCTTGGCTGAGAGTTTAGGAGCAGTCTTGGATTCTGTAGGATTGGCATGCTGTAATTGGTAACATTTTTGATCACTTTAAATTTAAAGTGAATTCTGAAGAGCAGCTGTAAATTACATTTTTATTCAAGTATGGCTCAAAATTGCTTCAGTTTAGCAATTTTCAGGGCTGAAGCAGTTTAATCTTCCACTAAGATGCAGGCAAATAATGTTGTCACAGATAATAAAAACACTTTTAACCCTAACTTGGAACCTTCTCCTGGGCTCAGAATTAAATACAGCTCAAGTGCAGTTTGCTTTCATCCATAATGGCTAGTTAAACGTTGTTATTTTATTCTGAAGACACCTCTCGTAACATGTTTTAGTATAAGTATCTCTGGCCTGCAGTGTCGGTCAGAAAGCAACTGCTGTTGGCAGTTATTTCATTTCTAATGTGCAATAACACAGCAGAAGCAATTCAGTGAATCTCAGAAGTAGCTTCAGGGAGCCCATAGGCCATAGAACTAATTTCAGCCTGTGAGTAAATAAAAGATGTGAAAGTACAGTTCCCACTTTCTCAGTGGAATCAAAACGACAAGGTCAATAGACATGGATTACTGAACTGTACACATTCACAGTATTGGTACTTGTACCATATAGAGTATAAATATACAAATCCTTCCCACCCTGTCAGTCTAATGAGAGCTATGCTGTTTACAAAACAGTGACACAATACTTTAGAGTAAAGCAACATCATTTGCTTTTGTTTTAACAAGCAAATAGTTTTCATAAATCAAATGAACTAAGTTTGGAATACAGTCTGATAATGACCATAGAGACTGTTTTTTATTTACTGATTCAACCGAAGGAAAATATCAAGATTGCGTTAAAGTTACCAGTATGAAAGTAAGAAATAAAATATTCCACCCATTTCCCAATTTTTACTATGTTTCAGTGATAGTTAATTAAAAAAAATGCCAAAACCCACAACAATAGGAACAAATGGAAAAAAAAAAAAAAAAAGAAAAAAAGAAAAAAGACCAAGAAGTTAAATAAAAACTCAGTTTTGTGGAGTTCTTGTGACAGGTGCTGTCTGAGTTATGAGAGTTAGCCAGGATGTGTAGTAGTACTTTCTTTGGTGGCCATTTTCTAGGCATGTAAGGTTAGAATATCTTTCCTTTTTTCTTACAACCTGAAAATTTTAGTATTGTGAGGAAGTAATTTATAACAGGACATCTAATATAACAGCTATATGTCACCCCCAGATTTGCACTGGGTTATCAGTTTGTTCTGTTTTTACACAAATGAGTCTTTTCTCTTTGGTGAGAGAACAGTCCTTTCCTCCTCTTCACAGCTCCCAAACAAAGAGGAAACCTTTCTGCCCAGAAAAAAAGCATGCAAAAGCAATTCTGACCAGTTAATTCATAGAGCCCACACGTAGTCACTACCAGTGATTTCTAATTTACCTAGGCAATTAATAGACAAAACCTTACTGTATAACCCTTGCCCCACTTGTCTTGCTATCTGTTTAGACACTGAAACCTGTGCAGACAACAATGAAATAAAGAGATTAAATTGTAAGCTATGAACTCTATGCTTGACCTATATTGCCTAAGTGCACGATAATGTCATTTAATTGCATTTCTCTGATGAAGTCTTGTGACAGGACTACTTATGAGCTATCTTGGAAATCAGTCTTTAGTCCTTATGAGACACCTTTTGATAGATTTGAAATGAAAATCTATGCCATTACAGTGTATATCATGTAGAGAGCTCCTCTGACTATCTAAATGTTAACGTGTCATACACTTCGTATCACCATCAATTGACTTCATAATTAATATTTTCCTCCTGCCTCACTGGATAAAGATTCTCCAAAGCTTAGTAAAGTTCATGAAGTGAAAGGAGCTGTTGTCTGTATAACGTCTGACAGATTTACTGTAGAAATGGGTAGATTTGCCATGACTGAAGGAGAAACCCAGTGGAACAGAAAGGAAATCTTCACAGTTGAAACAAATTAATCTACTGCCATGAGAAATATACATTCCACCTATCTATGGATTTTGCAATGGCAAGTGAGCCAATTAAACCAAAATTCTCAAATATTAATTTTCATTTTCTAGCACACATCATGCTTGTTTTGAAAACATCCTATCTTGTACTCTCAGCTACATCTAAATCCAAGGGGCTTCTACCTTAAAAATATATGCTGGTGTCTAAGGTTCAGTACTGTGGGAAAATCAGATATTGGTATATTAGAATAGGCATATGATGTAATGGATGTTTTTACCTCACATTTTCCCTCTTGCCCATTTGTTAATTGGAGAGTATAATCCTCTTTTCTCACCGGATTTTACAACAATGCATTAATTAAGATTTGGAAAGTATTCAGATTCTAGAGTACTGAAACCCTGACTGAAAAGCCCCTGAGAACAGGAGTGATTTGGTCCACAAGGAGGATTTGAATGCTGTCCAATAAATGAGGCCTATAGATATGTATTGAAAAGCACAGGGAGAGTTTTGAAGAACTGCGTGTGGGGTAACCACTGTCTCTCTGCTGCTCTGTGCAAAGGTACAGCATGTGATTCCAACCCATATACAAGACAATGGATTTGCAGCTTGCAGACAAGGGATGTGTATGGACAAGTTTGTGTGAAAATGTAAACTCATGACAGCTGGATACCAGTTTAAAGACTTTCTTGGAAACAAGGAAACAAAGAAACAGAAATTTTAACTGAACTGTTAGAGGTAGAAAGGCAGAAACCAACTGAAATATTGTATCAAACTGTGAATTAAAAAAACCTAAAACAAACCAAAACCAAACCAAACCCCAAACCCCAAACTACTCTGAATTCACCTTCCAGATTTTTATGGTTATATGTTGATGATTACTTTCTGCTTTTTTTTTTTTTTTTTTTTTTCTGTATCTGTGTGGAAGGCCATCAGCAATAATAATGGAAATTTATTCTTTCTGCTTCCCTCTAATGAAGCTGTTAGACAGATACTTACGTTTAAGCATGTGAGTGATGTGGAAAGCTTCAGCAGTGTTTTGGTTGGTTAGTGCTGCCTTTCAGATGGCATCCAGGAAAACTTCAGATGAAAAGTGGTTTAAGCTAATAGGATATTCCACAAAGTGATGTGAATTTTCTTGCATGGTCTTTGTGGAGGAGAAGAGCCTATAGCTGTGTTTCTAAGAGCTGCTCTGCACAGGCAGAGAAATCAGAATCAATTTGCTGGGGCTATGCTGTAAGCTTTCTCTGTTTCCATTGCAGCCCGGGGAAAAGTCACTTAATTTCATAGGAAAATAGAATTGCTTTACATCTGTGCTATATATAAGGCCTTAGAGCAATTCTTTTATTTGTTAAGTTAAACACATCATCTCCAAGTTATCAGGTATATACTGTGAGCTGACATCTATCTTCTGTTTTCAGAACATTAAGTACCTTATTTTTTAGATACACTGGACTTGATTCTATTGTCATTGACTTCAATAGAAAAATTTCCAGTTACCCACAATTAAAAAGAGGCTTGACAAAGGTTCTCAGTTGCAAATAGGATAACATCAAATGCAACTATTGGGTATGTTTTTCAGTTGTATGTCATTTAATCATTGATTAACTATGGGGAGTGATAGGAGCTTATTATTATTGACCATTTAAAATTATTTGAGAAATGAGAAGATATGGGCTTTGTAGCTTTCTGCTTTGTGAGAGGGCATTTGCCTTAACAAGTAATTTGATTAATTCAGTAAACCTAACCTGCACATTTGAATGTCACATGTGAAATCAAGGCTTGTAAGATGATCATGAGCCCTGTATTATTTAACTGTGTACACTAGTCAAAAAAAGATGCATATTGTTGTTATCAGTGACAGAGAAAATTAATATTGCTCAACTATTTTTGAATTCTTGAGATGGAAGTAACTCCAGTAACAGGATGATTGATTTTTTGATGCACCATATATAAAAAATGAAGCCCAAAATACATTTGTAGATAGAGATACTTCTAAAGTCCTGCAGAACTTCTCCAAGATGATGGAATCAAAACAATGTCAGCATTAGGGGAGATTGTCCTCTGCTCTTCAGTGTAAATGAAGTGAAGATGTCAGCTCACATTCTCCTTTCTCTGTGATTCCAGATACAGAACAGCACTGTGGCTAGGCTTTCAATCTCTGGTTTTATAAAAGTGTCAACTTTTGTTTCAGATGCACCAGTTCTTCCTTTTGCTTTCCCATTCACTCATGACAGTTCACCAGTCAGTTTAAGAAAAAACAGTTTTAAGAATTCATGCCTTGGTGCTATGAACACCTGAGCTCCCTTGTGTGTTTCAGTGCAGGAGCTAACAAGTGAAGACGGGTGATTTGTAGTGTAGATAATACACAGTTGGGTACCCCAGACATGTGTCTGTTCCTTTGTCAATGATGTTAACAAAAGGCAGGCATGCTGAGTAGTCAACCAATGATATAAAATATTTGTAAAGTGGATAGATTTACTGGAAAGAAAATACTATTTTTGCTTTTCTAATGTATTAGTAAATTGAACATATACATAAAAATCACCACTGACTGGTACTTTTCCTATTAAATTTAATAATTATTTGTTTTTAATTGTCAATTGAAAGCCTAATCTTTCTTTCG
The DNA here is from genome assembly GCA_039720435.1 of Amazona ochrocephala. Lineage (NCBI taxonomy): Eukaryota > Metazoa > Chordata > Aves > Psittaciformes > Psittacidae > Amazona > Amazona ochrocephala. The sequence continues at coordinate 17,820,808 of CM077879.1, forward strand.
TTTACATTAAGTTGTTTAGCTTTCTCTGGAAGTGTCTGTGGACCTGAATTTGCCAAAGCTATATTTATGTTTTTAATATAAGTGAGAATTAAGCCCTGAGTGTTGGAGATTAGTGGATTTAAATGGGGTGAATGCAAAACGTTTTTTATCTTAGTATCTGGAGAATATATTGACAGGTTATACTTTGATGCGGGGACCATTTCCTAGTTATAGCACAAGAAAAGCATTAGTACAATACATTTGACTTGTAAATATTTCCATCAGAAGTGTATACTGATAAAAATGCTGAAGACATAATTTGAAATTCCTTCTACCTTTTCTCTCTTTCAAAGTTTAGGAAATACTATATAACACAAAGCCCATTTCCTCTCAACTGTTACAGAGAGGAGGAAAAAAGGAAATTAAGGAATGACTGTAAAAATTCTACTGTAAGAAGTACAAGATGCACAAATACCCAGATCACTGGCACCAGCATGTGTAGTCCAGAAACAGCAGTGCTCAAAGAGCAATTCAAAAGACATAATACTCATCCCTGTTCCAAATCTTGGTATTCAGAGGGGAAATTTACAAATGTGCTTTCAGATTGAATATTTCATTGGTATTGTTTGAATCTCTTTATCATGCAGACAGAATTTGTTCCCTTGTGTTTCCAATAAAATGCAAGTCCATGAAAATCAGAAACATCAGTGTGTCAAATTAAAAATTGTTGAATGAAAGGGACTGTGCCTTTCACAAGACAGGAATCAGAAGTGAATTAGCCAACTGCAGGAAAGGACCTAAACTGCTACCAACTAATCTACAAAGATTTTACTTATTTTTAATATTCAGGATAGCATTTTTCTTCTAGGTTTTAATAGAAGATTTGTTTAACATAGAACACAATGCATTACTCATACTGCATTGCCAGTATTGCGTACTAATTGTAATCACCGTGTGATGAAAGTGCATGGCTTGTTAGGCTCTCATGAGGGTAGAGAAAAGAAAACAAACTCTTACAAGGAACAATTTAGAGGGCTGATAAGCCTAGCTCTCTAGGTAGGAATAATTTTCCCCTCCATACACAATTGGGACCCATATACAAAGAAGGGAAACTGGGGAAAAAAACCCAGGCTGATAATTCCATAGCAATTTTTAGTGCATCTATCACCGCTATTTCATTCATACGGATTGTTTGTGGTTCAGGAAAAGCACACTATAGGAAGTGGGAAAGGAAAGACTTAATTACAAATGTTCCAAAAGCTGGACTGCTCATTGCTTTGAAGTGCTAACTACCTTTAGCTAAAACAACAGTAGACCATTTAGGAAAACATTGGTGATATTTACATATGACTTTACTAGACGAATGCATTATCCATGAATATAGCTATGCTAGTGAATTCCTAATGAGAGGTTGTTTAAACCACATTAAAGATGGCTCCAGTCTGAAGGCTGATGATATAAGGCAAAGGGGCATTGGACATGGCGCTTTTTCAGTAGATGAAGCTCTTTCCTTTCTACTCTGTATGGTACTCTGTATGGTACTCTGTGATAATCCAGCTGCTATGATGTCAGGAACATACTATAAACTATTAAAAATATATCAAGTACTGAAAGGGGATACATTGGAGGGAAGGAATGCCATCCAGAGGGACCTTGACACACTTGTGAGGTGGGCTGATGCCAACCTGATGAAGTTTAACCATGCTAAATGCAAAGTCCTCCACCTGGGTCGGAGCAATGCCAGGCACAGCTACAGATTGGGCGGGGAGGAGATTCAGAGCAGCCCTGAGGAGAAGGACTTGGGGGTGTGGGTTGATGAAAAAATGAACATGAGCCGGCCATGTGCGCTTGCAGCCCAGAAAGCCAACTGTATCCTGGGCTGCAGCAAAAGGAGTGTGACCAGCAGGTCGAGGGAGGTGCTCCTGCCCCTTTACTCTGCTCTCGTGAGACCTCACTTGGAGTATTGTGTGCAGTTCTGGTGTCCTCAACATAAAAAGGACATGGAAGTGTTAGAACAAGTGCAGAGGAGGGCCACGAGGATGATCAGAGGACTGGAGCACCTCCCGTATGAAGATAGGCTGAGAAAATTGGGGCTGTTGAGCCTGGAGAAGAGAAGGCTGCATGGAGACCTCATAGCAGCCTTCCAATACCTGAAGGGGGCCTATAGGGATGCTAGGGAGGGACTCTTCATTAGGGACTGTGGTGAGAGGACAAGGGGTAATGGGTTTAAACTTAAACAGGGGAGGTTTAGATTGGATCTGAGGAAGAAATTCTTTACTGTAAGGGTGGTGAGGCCCTGGAATGGGTTGCCCAGGGAAGTTGTGAATGCTTCATCCCTGGCGGCGTTCAAGGTGGGGTTGGACATAACCTTGGATGGCATGGTTTAGTGGGAGGTGTCCCTGCCCATGGCAGGGGGGTTGGAACTCGATGATCTTGAGGTCCTTTCCAACCCTTACTATTCTATGATTCTATGATTCTATGATATGTGGGCTGCATATAAGAACACTAGGCGTTTCTGTATCTTTTCACCTTCTAACTATATGTCTGCAATGCTTTGTATTTGCTGGCTACTTGAGATCTCTTCTAGTCTTCGGGGTTTCTGGACAGCATGGCGGACTTTGTAAAGGAAATGAAAAGGTATTGTTTTCCCATCCAGGCTGTGGTCTGTGGCATTGTTCACTGTAGTTCGTCACTTAAGTGAACATAAGGAGCAAATGAGAATCGGTTTCTCACTTCAGTTAGTAGGAAAGGATTGATGGCATCTAAGTCATGAACATTTTTTAGCAGTGATCTTTTATGCATGCCATCAGGGCTTTCTGTGCTTCCAAACTATTGTCTACAATGCCCCTTCTGCACGGGCTGTTACAGCTGGAATCTGTAAGACTATTATGCTGAAAATTGTCTGGATCACGAGCCTTTTCAGAGTGTAAATTTTTGTAATATTTTACTCTTCGCAAGCCAGATCATGTTCATAACAAAAAGAGTAGGAAAAAAGTTTTACCCCAAGAATGGGCAAACGTCCTTGAGAACAATATAAATAAGTTGAATATGTGGGACCTAATCTCCAGCATAAACTGTACTGTTATTGAAAAGACATGTCTAAAAATAGCTTGAATAGAAATATAGTGGTTCCACTACAGGATGGCTACTGCTAGCAACAGATCATTGTATTTAAGGAATCACATTCTACATTTTGTGTAAAATCCCTGTGCCTTCAGATGGAAGTGGAGTCCCATTAGATACAGACAAATATGCGCCCACGAAATCAATTCCCTAATTTGGAAAAAGTATGTGTCCTCTTTTGCTCTTGTTAGTAACTTGTTCCTTCTCTCTTCACAGGCCCCAGATTTCTAAGCTATACTGTTAGGGAGGAGGACTACCCACAGATTTTGATTCACATTGCATTTGAAATACAATACCCCTAGCACCACACAGGGCTATGGAGTCTTCAGCTCAGCAATAACTCAGAGAGAGGCATGTCAGTTATTGAGTCGCCAGCACCACCTCCTGAACTATCTAGTTTTTCTTTGAAGAGGTCTCCTCTTCAATGCCTGGTATTGCTCACCTTATGAAATCTGACAGCATCACAGCCTAAGATAGTACAGCTACAGGCCTGTTTTGCATTACTTAAATAGTGCATTGGACGTAAGGTTTCCTGCCACAGGGGGAGGCTTTCAAAGGCAATTTGAACTCAACTCTCATGGAAAATCAAGAGGAAGACTAATCCATGTCGATGCATTTCTTTAATTTAACTTACCTAATGCCAGTAAGTGCTATTTTTGTGAGTAGGTTTGGTCTTAAAAGAGAGTTTTCTTTCAGGAAACTTCACATACATCAATGCTGCCCCATTAGCTAGAAGCATATCCCTTGAACTACTGTCTGGTTATGACTATGCAGGAATCATTCTGTTCCCTGCTGTTCTTTGGATTCCAAATTTCTCTTGAGATAACACCTAATTACAAAGTTGATTGTCTAAGATAATAAAGTTCCCCAAATTCATCTTCTGTGTGGCTGCTTTGCTATGGAAACGATTTTGTCAAAGTATTCATGTCTCATCAGAGAGTACAGTCCTTTAAACAGCAGTAATATGTTGTCTAGAAAAAAGGTGAAGTAATACTTATGGGTTATTGTAGGCAATTTCATCCAGGAAGATGTCAGGAAGAAACATTTTAAAATATAAAATTCCAAAATATCAGAATGCACTGATGATTCACTATTGGTATACGTATTTCAAGCATCAGCATGGCACATTGCTGATGACCGCAATACCTCTTTTTGAGTGCTGTTTTGATTTTGAAAGATGTAAGCCATAAAAAGATTAAATTTATAAGGTATATTAATTTTTCTCCTTTTTTAGTAAACTCGTGGGGCCATGATTCTGATGCTCATGGCACTACGGATTCAAAGCAGTTAATCAGAAGCTTGTGAAATATACAGTTAGAAAGCCAGAGAGTACATTTGTGTGGTAGCTGCATGTCTAAGATGCACAAATGCACATGATATGTGTTCTTTTGCAAAAAGAATGTGTGAGCACATGTTTAAACAGAATAAAATGTAACTTTGACCTCTTTGTTCTTTGTCTGTAGTTCCACTCTGTTCTTGTTGATGTTGAAGATGTTCTGGTGCTTAATCAAGACATGCCTTCAGTTTTAGTTTCTAAGTGTAGCTTAATCAAGACATGCCTTCAGTTTTAGTTTCTAAGTGTAGCACTTTAGTGTGACAAGTCTAGTGCAAAGGATTGTAAGTTTTTACTGATTTCCTGAAGACTGTTAGGTGGGTTGACATTGGAAACATCATCTACAAGTAGATAGATACTGACAGGTGACAGCTCTAGGTCAGTATGGAGGGAAAGGGGAAGGTCACTTGCCTCAATTACTGTGCTATTGAACTAAATAGAAGGTAGAGCACCTTTGAAAATGATCCTTCTGTATTGCATTTTTTTAATAGGGCATTATAGAAGAAATTCACTGCAATTGCATCTTTGATATAATTTTAGGTTTTTTGTTCTCCAGCGTGCATTTAGCTGATTCTGTTTGTGCTGTGTTTGGCACTGGGTTTTCCTACTTCACATGTCACATCTTGATACCTGTCTATTCATTGTGAATGTTTGCTAATGCAAACCAGTTTTCAGGGTGCTGTCACTTTTCTTGCATGCAGCAAAAAGGCAAATGAGAGTCACCTGCACCAACTTTTACACTCAACTGCATCTTTACTTTGCTGTTCTGGACACCTAGAGATTTTTGCAAAAAATAGGATTAAAAAGTTTGAATTTTTTAGACTTTTTCTCAGTAAGGTTTCTGCTTCACCAGTACTGCAGCAGACTTCCCAAAGTAGACACTCTGAAGTGGTTGCTTTCTTCTAAGCTTTCTAGTTAGGTCTTTTCTATAGCACACAAAAATTATGGATTCTCTCAACATCTTAGCTCTTGAATATGTCTTCATGTCCATTAGTGAGTGATCATGTAACTATGTCACTGACTGCTCAGTGTTTGTCCAAAATGTACTCATTTTGATAAAACCCTGTCTCTTTGTGAAATACTGATCTCTGTGAAATGTCTTTGTTGTCTGTCTGTATCAGAAGAGCTGGGCAAGTTTAATTCCCAGAAAACTTCAGTAACTTTAGACAAGTTACCACCAATGTAATTTAGCTAATACTATGCATTCTAAATATTGAAAATTAACTTTCTATATTTTCAGGAATAAGTCTAGAATGCCATTGGTTTTCCTGCCTTGCTAAATTGATTTCATAAACCCCATCATGAAATATTTGTTTTCTGCTCCTCATCCTCATCTGCTTCTCATGAATCTCTCACTGGTATTTTCCACATCCTTTTTCAAATGTGGACCACGAAGCTCAAAATAGAGGTAGTTTCCTCTAGTAAACTGTTTCAGAGATAAAACTTTCCCTGCTTCTACTTGATGCTCTTCAGGTTATGCTCATAAGTGTTACATCAGCTTTCTTTGCAGCAGATTGCTCTGACAGCTATGCTGGTGTAATTAACTACAGTGACCCATATGTCTTCCCCTGAATCCCTGCTTTCCAAGACAATTCTAATCATTCTTGAGGTATAGCTTGCGTTCTTGGTTTCCAGATGGAGAACCTTGAATTTGGCTGCTTTAAGAATTCTTTAACCAAGTAATTCAGCTCGTTATTTATAACTCACTGCACAGTCAAATTTCTGCCATATGTCCAGCCTCCTTTTGGCTTCACTTAATTTAGGCTTGAAACTGTTAAACACAATTTTAATTGACTAGCACTTAATTTTTGACAGGAAGTTTTAATAATTCTGTTCAGTTAGCATCTCTTGCTAGGTTTTGCCAGGGTAAAATAATACTAAAGCCATGTGCAGTGTCCACTAGTGTGTGTCTGCTGTGGAACTCAAATAATGATAATATTGTGTGACACAGTAACAGTAATAGTTTTTCACTGGCCGTGTTCTTGCACCAAATACGCAATCTGTGTATGAATAGTTAGCTGGAGAATAAAGATGTTGATTTTGGTGAAGTTTCACCAAGGTTAACAGACAAGAAAAAAGTGAGCAGTATGATTTGTATAAAATAAGTAGATAGAAACAATTAAATATATACATTATGTTTAATGTCTATATACATATTATCACTGAATCAGCTACTGAGCTACTCCAGATTGGCTTGGGCAGAAATGCTCTCATATGAAGAGGAAATAAAAACTTCCCATATTTGACAACAGGAGAGATTTTAATTATTCTCCTTGGTCTGCAAAAGACTATTAAAAAAAGCTTAAAAGAACTTCACAGATGGCAGGATTTCCTGATTCATCATGAGGGGTTTGTTGCCAGTGTTTCTCTTCACACCAAGTCATCAGAAGGAAAGCAGCCTCCAACAGAAGAGTTGCTAACCCAATATACTGTCTCCATCTAGATCAACAATGGTTAATACCAGAGAGTGATCCTCCCATGCTGCACTTCTAGCAGTGTGGAAGATTGCATTTCAAAGGTTGTATTTAATAGCTAACAGTAAATGTAAAATAATCCATGACTTTGTCTAACCCTGCTTGAACATCTTTGCTCTTTTGGCTTCTACAACATCTTGTTGCAGAGAGTTCTACAACTATATGAGTTATGATTTGATTGATACATACACAATATTCTCACTTAAAGGGTCTCTCATTCTTTTAATGCAAGAAATACACTGACTCAGTATTATTTCTTATTTTCTGTACTATATCATTCACTAGTTAATTTCTGTCAATGTACTTTGCTCCTGTTGTTCTTTCTCTTCTAAATTAACTTGTCTGGACTATGTTAGTCCTCCTTTGTACAGAATGTAAAAAACCCAGGAATATGTGCACACCTGGGTATGTCATTTAGATGTCTAGGGAATTTTCAGGCAGGTAGCAACTGACTTCTGAGTTTTTGTACGACTGGTGGTCACAGATATAGGGACTTCTGGGGTAATTTTCTTGGACTTCCTCAAGGAGCATCCAATTGAGTTTGGAACTGACACAGACTTCCCATAAGTAAAGACACAAAGCAATTAGAAGGAGCAAATACATGATATCTGATGCTAGTGCTACTATCCTGTGCATATTGTTTTCTGTAAGAGAGCAGAAATCCCATCTTTTCTTAATCTTTGTTAGCTTATCTTTCTCAGCTTTTTGCTGTTTTGAAAGAAAGCTAGAATGGTTGTTTACTGTTTTAACAGTATTGTTATTGCCCTGCAGTTCTCTACACATAGTATCAAGATCTTTTTCCTTCCTTTCTCTTTTTTAACTATTTTTATCTGTTGCTAATGCTACAAGTCTTCATTATGCTCTTTAAATCTTCTTTCCTTCTACAGTGCTCCTTTTGTTATGTTATATATATAATGGGACAAATGATGTCTGGCATGAAGCCAAAGTATTAAATGAGGAATTAATATGGACCTGTATTCTTAGACTGAAAATGCTTACAGTCATTTGAACACCAAAGATAAGAGAGAGAGGCATACTTCTAAAATCTTTGTAAATGAAGGAGACAGAACTGCTGTTTTAGGGAGTTTCAACTGAGCACAGAAACAGACTGAATGCAATCAATCAAAAACGATTTATTCAAGAGTCATAAATTAAGCTCTACCTTAGATTCCTTCTGTCTCTCTTTCTTATATATCATCTCTTGTTCTGACGTTCAGTCTGAAGTATTTCCTCCAGCCAGTAAAGAAAGATTTTCCAAACTCAAGAGTCCAATTAGGAAAAATGTTCCCCTGCCTGTCAGCATTGCATTATCTGAACCAGTTCCCTCCAGTGCACCCTCTTCAATGGAGGCATTTATAACTGAAAGTATCTTAGTAGGAAAGGGTACTCACTTACTTATTGTATGAAAAATTGAAAACTACAGACTGAAAACAGGCACAGCTTGAGTGCTGCAGTATACCTGCTATGTGTCTGGCTTATGACTGAGGCAGTATTCAACAATTGTGGAGAAAAGACAGAGTAAGATGGGCTGAAAAGTTTGATAAAAAGTAAGAAAAGTAGTTCCAGACCAGCTGGTATGAGAAGGGTCCGCAGTTACAAGTGCTTATTCCAAGCTTCGGTAAGGAATTACTTCATCAGCTTTTGTTCTAAGGATTCCCTCGGCTTTTGAAACTGCCTCCTCACTGGCATGTCCAGTTCCCGCAACAGCTCCTATTCTGCAAGTTAGATGGCATTTCATGGTCTGCAAGGGGAATATTTTAAAAATAACAAACTTTAGCCTCTTCCCCTCCATTGTCAAGGTTTTGTCAACAGTCACAAGAGGTAGAAACATTCTCAATTGCTTGTTCATCATAAAGTGATGAATGGGTCTCTTAGCTGTGCTGGCACAAGTGTCTGTGCACCCACACTTTAAGCTTGCAGCAAACTGATTTGGCTTTGAAAACACTTTTCTTTCTCTCTCCTTCTTTCTCTCCCCCCTCTTTTTTCCCCAAACAAACTTTAAGCAAGAGTAGTTGCTCAGATCTGCTCTCAGCGGAAGCATAGAAGTGGTTCTGATGGAAGAATGGAAAGGTTAACATGGTTAGAATGGTTGTTTACTGTTTTTCAAAGCAGTAAACAACCAGGGACAAGCACAGACAGGGATCGGTAACATCAGAGTAGCCAATATTGCTACTGAAACCACAGCCTGGGACACCAAGAACTGGTGCTTTGTAAATGACATCAGGGGTTGTAAACAAAGTCCCCCTGTATTTTAATTACATGACATAAAATGTAACTGTTGGCGGCTGAGAGCATACGCTGAAGAGATATCACTTTTTCCAGAGGCTGGTTTCTAGGCTTGATAGACATATGCTGTAGTTGTTCCAGAGTGTCTTATATGCCCTTCTTTAAACATGGTATTTCTGTCTAATCATCAATTAAAATAACTAGGCAAGATCTGACTCTGTTATTTACCTTCAGTTTGTACTACTGGTATTCTCCACCTTTCCCATCACTGTAAGTTCATTTGTTTTGCTTGTGACAGCTGATGTCAAGCTGATCTGTATTTATCATCTCACCTTCAATATTTGCTAGGATGTGCCACAATTAGAGCAGCTGACATTTTGCTGTAGGCAGAATGAGAATTATATTGTATGTTCTCTGTGGATTAGTTGTCTGACTACCCTTTGCAAACACAAAATCATTTAGATTCATTGCTAGGCAGTTCCATGTTGACACAATACATGACTCATTTCAGGTACTGGGTTTGGCTCCTGCTCCTCCATATTGCAAACAGGTAATGTGGCTGGGGCAGAAGATAGCTGTGATGGAAGTTAGAAGGGGCAAGACGATAGAAATCTAAATCAGAAACTAGGCAATGACTGAGACCATTTCTGGCAGGTCAAAATGTCGTGATACACAGCTCTCTGAATTGGTGAGAGGTTGATGTCTGCAGCAACATCTGAACCATACATCCATGGTCCAGGCAGACCCTAAATATCTGAGTACAGTAGCTGGGCTGAGCACAAAATACTGTACCTGTTGAGGACACAGAGCTGGGAAGGAATGTATCAGTGAACTATGTTCACGGAAACGAAAAAAAGGCTTAGAACAGGTAAAAGGACAAAAGAGGTGAAGGTGCAAATCTATTTTAATTTCATGGAAAACATTTACAGGTGATTTCTATTTCTTCAGGGTAAGAATTTGACTATTTTTGAGATCAGTTTAAAAGAAATATTGCTGACGTGGGATCTGAAGAAGGTGCACAGAACCAAAATCAGATTTTGTAACTTCCAAGTAGCTTTGGATAATCATCTGAACTTAAAATTCACCTGAACCTTTAGTGCTGATCGTTCACTGGTTTAAACACATCATCACTCTATTTGCAACATTTTCAGAGCCACTGTTCAGACACATTTTGTCACATGGAGTTTCATGCCATCAGGCATGATAGATAGAGCTATGCCAAGTCAATGCCTGATGGAAGCTGGCAGAGTGTGGTACAATATTAAGAAAAATGCTCAGTATGGGTCTTTATGAACCAAATAAAAATCAGGAAGGAAGTACCTAAGTTTCTTACATGAAATATCTGTGGTCAAGGAAGCAGATGTCTTTCCATGTTTCATTTCTTTACAATAGACTTGGAAGTATCTCTGCTTTATTCAGACTGCTACACTGGTAATATGATGACAATTTAATGAGGTGGAAGTCGATCAGTTGGCATTGTGGCTCCTAACAAAGTCGTTCTCAGTGCTTGGAAGGTTAGAGAATGAAGTCCACAACCTCCACTATCAAAAACTGATTGCCATAGTAAATGAATGGCCTTTCCAGCCTTCAGGGTACAGTGCTGTCTTAACGTCTAGGCATCCTGCTCACCTTTGCAGTTGTCTTCTGTATTCATTTAGCTTGGCTAAGAATTTAGTCGCAATTTGCTCCTCAGTTGTTTCTCCAGAGCACCTGTAACATCTCCTCTTCCTTGAACACATTTAAAGACTAAATTTTGCTTCAGGCTGTTTTCGAGAAAAGTTGTGTTGCCTGCAAGAAATGTGTCAATACATGTATTTAGCCTGTGTATACAATGTGGAGGGAGGATAAAAGCCACACATGGAACCTGTTTATGTGCATGAGCAACATCTTTCAGAAAGCAGGTTAAGATCCTGAACTCTGAGTTAGACACCAATGTTTACTGTCTGAAATTGTATCTTCAGTTTGCTTTGGAAAAGGTGCACAGGAAAAATTCTGTAAGCTATTGCTAGGCACAGCTGGGGAGAAGTTAGGGACAGACAATGAAGTCAATGGTTAGACATAGCAATGCTCATTTTCATCGGTCTCTTAATATTTAGAAATCTGCAAGTTTTATTTTTCAAAGGCTTATGAGAAAAAGCACCTTCTATTGGAATAATTGTTAGAATTACTCACACAAGTACTTCATGTCTGCAGAAGAAACAATAAATTTCAAAATTAGTCTAGGTTGAGAACAATTGCTCCAAATTTATCTTAATGATGATAATTTGTTGTTTTGTTAGTGTTTGATGCTTAAGGTAACACTTGAAAGCTTGTTAAATGGCAAACAAGCATAGTTAAACTTGAAGGTGTAATATGCAATTGTGAAGGAGAACAAATTAAGAATAATGCATCCTTCAAGTACCCCAAGAAGAGGTTAGATAAACTACAGTATCGAGGGCTAGTTAATTGCATTCTCGCTGCACATAGACTCAGTCTTAACCTCAGCATCTCACTTTATTGTCTCTAGAGGGGCAGGCAGATTTCAGTGGGTTCAGGTGGACTTAAAACTCCAGATTTGGTCATGAGCTTAACATAAAGGGTAAACATTACACATTAAGTCACCCCATGTTTTTTAACCTAACCTAAGAAATAAATTTCTAGTTTTCCTCTCTAAGTGAGCATTTTTTTATAGAATTCTAGTTAATTTTTGGGCATGTAAATCCTGGAACCTTTGAGCCTTTCTTTTTGGTGGGCTTTGTTGACTATCTTGTTCATTGTGTCCTCCAAAAATAGATGAAAATTGGGTTTATTTGCTGACTACTTCAGATGTATTGGTACAGGTTCAAAAATTGAGAATTTTGTTCCTCGAAGAAAAAGTGTTTTCAACAATTGTTTCATTCATTATCAAGACAAAAAAAATAGATTTCTTGTGAAAATAAACCATTCCATGCTAGCCAAGGTGTTAATGCCTAACAGTATTCTGAAAGAACGCTGGAAACTTAAAGCAACAATAGTGTTGTGTGGTCTGAAGATATACACAGGGCAAGGTATTTCAGGAGAACTACTGTATTGTATTAGGCCACCTGATATATATACAGTGGTAGACACTCATCACAACTTCACTTGTGTTGGCTCACCATCTACCCCCAGGCCATGAGATCTCAGCTGTCCACCATCTGTCCCTAGTCAGGGCACCATGCTTCCCTGCTGCTCTGTTGCATAAAGGGCAACTGCCCATCTTTGCCATTCTGGTCTTCTTTTCCTAAAGTGCCTGTATCCAGCTATGGCAGCATGCCAGCTGTGTGAGCCATTCCACATCATCTCTGTGATCCCAAAGAAACTGTAGCCCTGCAGTCACATGTAGACCTCTGATTCCTCCTCTTACATGCTGTGCGTGCATTCAGGCACTTCAGATGGGCTTTACTCATGCAGATTTCCAAGGGAAAGTGTGAATAATTCCCCATCATGCCATCCTGTCTATGTTTCCTTATTTGTGTGCATACTGCTGGGATGGCTTCCTTTCAGCCCCAGTTTCTTGATTGTGAACTCTCTTGTCCACAGCACCCTGCACACTTTGCCAATCTATGTATTTTCTTGTGTGTTTTTTAATGAAGGCTCTTATCAGTCCTGGTCATTGTGGGTACAGACGGACATCAGAGCACCCACACTGTGAGTGCAAACTGACAGCAGGGCTAAAACTGATGTTCATTTGTGTAGTGCATAAACTGCAGCATTGGGAAAATAAGTGTGCTTTCCTCATTAGACAGACAATACAGGAACTTAAAGACTAATAATGGCCATCTTTCAAGCCTATCTTGGATATTTTGTGGAAGCTTTGCACTACTTTCCCACTGTTCTATCCAGCAGCACATGATAAAAAGGAACAATATTTTTAAATGGTAAGATCTAATAACTTATTCTGTATGAACATAGAGAAAAAATTACTACATGTTAATTTAAAGTAATAATTTGGTTTCATTTAATTTTCATTTAGCAGTCTTAGTTCGGATGGTATCACTATATTTGTTTCATGCTTTCACTTGTGCCTCATAGACTTTGCTATCTTTTAATTCATTACCTGAGTAGTTTAAGATATTGGACAAATATACTTCAAATCTTTGGATCATGTTTATCTTAGATTGCATGTCCTTCCCTACAGTCCAAGCATGGGATGGTTTGGAATAATAGTAATTTAGAGCTGCCTTCAAGATAGACGTTATGGCTAGATACTCAAAAAATGCCATGCAATTCGTCATGATTGTATATGTACATTAGATGTAAAACTCTGTACATTCAAGTGAGTTATTTTGGTTCCAAATAATATACCAGTCAAAAATAGTGATGAAAGAGATGAGCTACTCGCTAGATGATTTTCTCCCCTCCCCTCTTTCCCCCCCACACTGTTGACTGCAATAGCCAGCTGCAAATTCCTGGATTTCTAGCTTAAATCTTCTAAGATGGCTGAAGGTTAATATCAGACATCCACTGAAGTTTTAGTCTTGGTTTGAAGAATGTTCTGGAAGTAACTTTTCAATATTTATTGAGTGGTTTGACAATACAAAAAGATACTAATTAGTTTTAGTTCTATTGTGGGCATTTTCTGCCATATATATTCCCATTTTTGTCAATCTGAAGTGAGATGTGGCATTGAAGGTAGAAGAGGTGGAAGAAGGCTGCTGAGAGTCTGAGAGACTTAGAGGTTATTAAATGTTTCCTTCAGTTTGCACATTACACATACACAACATCTGTATTGTACTGTTGTATCTAATGGCATATGTAGATCCCCCAATAACTGGGGATTTAAACTAGAAAGCAGAAAACAAGAAATACTTTTATGTCAGAGCAGCCTGATTCTTCAAAGGAACCAGAAAAGTTTTTCATGGCAAATTTTGAAGTATACTATTTGCTTTTAAAAAGGCTTGGGATGTATGCCACCTTGGTGATACACTCTAGAACTAGGAATGTGCAAGCTGTGTATTTTCTTCATTCCTGAGAAAAACAACAGTGTCCCTTTTCACTAGTACATGGATTGTGGTATTTAACAACATTGTTTTTAAAGTTTGGCAAGCATCTATGTAGTGGTAAGGCTAGGTAGCAAGGAGGCTAAGGAGTGATTGGAGAGCTTACAGCTGCTTGAAAGACACTCACAAAGCTGACCCAGTCATACTTTTCCCCATAGCACCAGATGACATAATAAAGGGTAACAGCTGCAGACTGCACTTTTGAGTCATTTAAGTTGTCGTACTCTGATCAAGAGGGCCGCCAACACTTCTGTACTTCTAACAAGAGGAAATGCACTGTACCAGATTAATTACATGTTTTAATTACATGTTTTAATTTAATACAGTTTTACCTTTGCGTTATATTTTAACAGGTGGCCATATTAAAAGTCTGAGCTTTAACCTTTTAATGCTGTTTCTTATCTTCATGATATTTTACATAGTAATCTCATGACATGAACCCAAAACTTTCATTTGTTGTCAAGTACAGCTCTACAAATGGAAGGAAATAATATATTAGATTCAGAGATTCACCGATTGTGATGTTGCAAAGGACAACTGTCAGCACCTAATCTAACCTCCTGACTGCAGGGCTTTTTCAAATTATTAGTTGTGTGAACTAGACACATCATAGGGAAAAAACTTTCAAATGTGATATGGCATTTCCAGTGAACTTGTAAGACTGGTAATTGCACGAGTGATCACATCTCTTCAGTCTTTGCATTTTGTCACTCATTAAATTTTTTCAGACATGATTGCCAGTGATGTGATTTTTTTTAATTTTTAATTGATAAAGATATGAATTAACATAAATCTGAGATCCTACCCCATACGTTCCTCATTAAAAACATAATCTTTTGATAATTATTCACTGTTCACAACTGTATGTAGACTTATCCATTAATATTTTCAAATATTAGGATTTGTTTTCTTAGTTTTTTTACCTAGCTTCCTTTTAGAGTCACTTCTCATTTTGAAAAAACGCATCTTACCATGATCAGTTTTTCCAGATATCTTTTCATCTTTTCTTTTTTCTGATGATGTTTCCCACAAATTTTGTCTGTGGTGATTTCACTTTGATCTGCTAAACAAAAAATGGGGTTCAGGGTCAGCTATGAATCATCCTCCCATCAGTCCCCAAACTTATGAATACAGTTGTGTCCTTTGAACACATACCAAGTCTCAGACCGATTTTGTCTGAAGATTTTCTCAGTATATCTTGCATTATCTGAAGTAGCACATTCAAATTCTGTTTCTAGCAATAAAAAGACAGGAAAAAACCCCACAGAATATAGCTTCTAAAGACTATTTAGAAGTTTAAGGAAAGTTAAAGGAAATAAAGACATATTTTACTTGCATGATGACAAATGAAGATAGAGTAAGCTGGGAACAAAATTAGTGAAGAAACAGCTTAACAAACTACTTTCAGATAATTGTGCATATCAGGTTCTTCTGCCTTCTTTTAATTAATATTTGATTTTCTCTAGAGCTCTGCTGCTGGTTTCCATTTGCAACATATAATCGGCTTGTCTCCAGCTCTCTTTTCTTAACTGTAATGGAAGGTTTTCAATTATCTATTGCTTCATCTTCTGAAGTATAACCAAATGGTGGGTTGTGAATTTTCAGAAAAAGGTCCTGATGTCTGCACTACAGTGGCTTTAAGTGATGGAGCTTCTCCTTAAAGATGTCTGAAGATAAGAGACGTATTTGCTGACAGAGATTGAGCTTGATTTTTTTAAGCTTGATTTTTTAATAATTAAAAAAACAATCTAGGAATATTTTCACCTATTTCTAATGATATTGGCATACTATTTTATTTCTCCTAGGAATATAAGAAAAAAACCCAGATATTGATCTCAACTGTACTGTGTAAAACAAATAAATAAATGCAATAATTTGTTTGATTAATAATTTGATTCCAAAACTGGAATCTTTCTGCAGTTTTGCTCATTAGAGAACAGAGGGAACTGTTACTACTGATTATTAACTCTTAAAATCATGCCTAACTTTGTTTAATGTTATCTTTTTCTTGACGTTTGAGACCTCTAATGCAGTGATTTAGAAAAGACTGCGTGAGGGAAGCATCATGTGCTTATTCTTTATTGCTGCATCGTATACCAGGTCATTAATCATTAGTAGAAAGAGTAAAGGTCCCAATTTAGTGCCCTGGGGAGACATCTCCATTAATCGCTTGCCAATTGGAGGGGACACAATTGACTTTAACCTGCTGGCTATGGTCCATAGGAAAAGCTGTGACCCATTTAATCTGCCTGGAATGTGTTCCATAACCTTTCAAGTTGGATCATCGAATGTCAAGTTCTGTTGAAGGCTTTATTTAGTCAACCATGACTGGTAACCTCCTTATCTTCTGCTTTTCGTGTCAGAAGTACAATAGTTTTATCAATACATATGCAGCTATTTTCTTTAAAAGCTGCCAGACTGTGTTCAGTCTAAATGGGTTTGAAAGATTTACCATAATTGTGCTGGTATAATATTTTATGCACGAGCTCAATGAAAAAGTGAAATTTGTAATTGCTTTTGTCTGTCATTTAAACTGCACTGTGAATAGAAAGCATATTTAGTGAGCTTCAATACACAGGAACTTCCTCAGACTGAGAAATATTAATAAAAGACCCTCCTAGTTTCTGATATGTAGTGTTTTCCTTCATTTCCTTTATTGTCCATAGTATATGTTTACATGGTGCCATCATTACTGCACATTGCCTCACTGTTAACAAAGAATAAATGAATTCAGAACTTCCAATGGCACTGAATGACACAGTGAATCGAGATGTTACTGTTGGTTGGATTTATTACTCTTATTTCTGTGCACTTGTTTCATCTGCCAATTTAGGTCACTTAAACCATTTTGTGATGTTTTATGAAAATATCTATTAAAATATGTTGTTGTAGAAAGGGTAAATCAGAGTCCCTTCTGAGGGAAGTACTGACTTTGTTTTTGGGCTCATTTGGAAGTAGCAAACCAAGTGCAACTGCAGAATAGTGGCAGTCTTAACCATAAAACTTCTGTGTTTATTGTGTCTGATGAAGCATCTATCTGACATCTACAGCTACCTCATAAAATAGGACTGGATTGATGAGCTTAAGTTATTGAGTGTTTCTTGGTTCCGTGAGCATTTTGTTGCTTACAGCTGTGTAGGCAGTTTTCTTTCTTTTGCTGTTTCTCTCATTCTCCATTTTTGCTGGGAAGGAATGCTTTATGCTCTCAACCTTTTCATTTTACAAATTGGTCTTTAAAATGCTTTGTTGCCTGGATGAAAATAATGGTGAAATAATTTCTGTCTAACTGGGGGAGCATTCATGAGCCTGACACAGTGAGTGCAAGGAGTAAAACTGTAGTTTAATTAGTGGCATTTCATTTCATTTTCAAAGTTAGGATCGTCATCAGTCTGTTATTAGGTCTAAAAGGATGTATTTAAGAGACAGTACTGCGTTTCCTTTAAATGATCCTTACTAGACTTGAATAATAACAGCCTACAAACATATTAATGATAACGATATGCAAAATGTTCTGTACAAAAAAAGATCTGACAAGCGTGAGTGGTGACAGATGATGACCGGTATTCTCAAAATTTATGATCATTACAATGTGAAAAAGTAATTATGAATAATAAAAATCTGTTGCAATAATTAGCTGTAATGAATGCTCATAGCAAGGTAAATGAACTGGAACAGTTTAAGGCAATAACACACGATTTGCATTTTATACTATGTCAGAACATTTTATCATTAAACAAGTCAGCAATATACTTATATATTACCACAATTTTCAACTTTTTAGCCATGCACCGCATGTTCAAGTCTGTTGCTAAGCTGTAATCTGTCCATAAAGGAAAAGTGATAAAAAGAATTAATCACTTTAATAAGGCAAGCTTCACTACTATTAAAATAAATATTTTCATGTGAATGTTGGTTTTGTACATATGGTAATAAATCTGTTTATAATGTAGGACTTCTCTACATAGTAGCAGACCATTTGCAGCATGGGAACGAGTCTGTCTAAGGCGTCAGCACGTATTTTTTACAAACTAGGACACAACTGTGATGGTCTTGCATAATTTTCTATGAACATTCATTCATGTTGTTCATTCTGTGAGCAAGACCTGTTTTTAATGGCCAGATTCCACTTCTCTGAAACTGTGTTTTAGTATGTGAGAATGTGCAAGTGCTCAGGGAGCCCAGACCCAAGGGACAGATACAGAACCATTTAAAGTTTGCAGCTCTGCCTCTTTCAAATTCCTTTGAGCAGTGAACCATGAATTTCACGATGATAAGGTTACAACAGACTGGTCTCACTGTTGGATCAGAGTAGTCACTCTCAGGTTGACTGTCATCACTAGCATTCAAGGTCTCTTTTTTCATTACAGTGGACCTTTCCAAAGGGCTGTAATTCATCATTCCATAGACATGTGATGTATCAGATCTAGGGGCATTTCTGTGATTTCCTTCAGTTCTAAGTCTTCTTCACTTGTACCATCATTCTGCCAAAACACACAGTTTGAGGGCTTGGTGAAGACCATGAGGCAAGCTGCCATTTCTTTTTCTGTTCTATTTTAGAAAATGATTCTGAGATCACTGAACTGATAATACTTAACCTTGGCTAGTTGTTGGTGAAATGCTGTTCACTCTTGCATAGCTAAACTGCTTTTTGACAAATTTATCTGTTTCCTTGCTATGAATCTGTCTGCCATCAGTTTTATCCTTAAGTCACTGAGTTTCACTACACCTTGCTCTAATGCTCATGTTCTCTCATTCCTGAAGACATTTATGGCAGAACAGGCATTCAGCAAGTAACATTTCCAAATAAAGGTGTGTCCCAACTGACGCTGAAGTCTGTGGAAGTCTGTCTGCAAACTATAAAAAGAACTTAATCAGGACTTCCAGAAACATGTGACAAATGGTTCCTCTCCTTACCCTTTAGTAGGACACAGAAGCTGTCCTGGAAGCTGCACTGTATTTTGCTATTGAGCTGTCTGCTTTTTCATTCCATACTCTGAAGCTGAGGGAAGAATTTCTGAGCTTGCATTTTAAGTCATTGGAGCAGACACCTTTGCCAAAGTCTTAAGAGTAATTTAAAATATTTCAAAAAACTCCCACAAAACAGCAAAACCAAATAAGAATTTATTTTAACATCATTTTAAGTAGTATCATATAATTGTAGGGAGGCTGCTATCGTTGCATTTGATGCAACCTTTGTTTTCTATTCTATGAATCAAGTATTAATGGCTATATTTTCATACAGAAGAAATATAGGCTGATTCTGCCTTGAGACCACTTTTACAAAATTTTTTTCCAGGTGTATTGTAACCTAAGAAGTTTGTGCTGTGTGAATGACTCCCAGGTAGAGTCCTGGAGAAACCCATTCATGACATCTGGGAGTTAGAGTTGTTTGTTTTCTCGTTGTGGTTTTTTTTTTTTTTTTTTTTTATTACAGAAATATTTGGATAGTGATACAGGACCAACCGGACACATTTTAATTACTTGTTACTATTTCTTCTTAATCTACTTCAAACAAAAACTGCACTGTAATACTGAGCATATCATACTCCCAGTCCTTGTTCTATGTGTGGGTTCTTTACCCTCTGAACAATTTATTTTTTTCTGGGTCAAATGAATTTCTAGATAGACCAAATACTTTCATGTATGACAAGGACAGTAGGACATCAAAACATATATACCCCAGGGAATGGCTTTAAACTTCTCCTTTTGATAATACTCTTCCTGACATGTTCAATGCATCCATCACATCAAAGCTTTAACTTTTTTTTTTTTTTAAAGTCTGTTTTTCCTGGAGAATGCATGGAGGTTGTTAAATTAAAAAAAAAAAAAATGTACTTTCAGGACAAGAATTGCAATGTGCCTGAGCAGAGACATCTGCTATTTTTGTTTCCTATTTCCCAGGAATAGAAATTTGTTGTAGGAGATGTCAGTGTAATTTGAACGTCTACAGAACACTGAACATAAGATCTGGTGCCTGTAGAGACAATAAAAACATTAACTGGTCTGAGCCTGTAGCTCCATTCTGGATTGAAGCATGCAAGAACCTAGGACAAGTTTACTCATAGCTAAGTTTTGAGGTGGCGCTTACTTCAGTGTCCTGTCTGTGCTACACATGGAAACATTTCTGCTTTCTCATGGCTTTATTTTGAACTAAGTAGAAATCCTTGGTTTTGACTGAATAGACTTTATACTATACAGTGCTCAAATTGGGAAGAAGGATTGCAGGTGAAGTGATCACTACTTTGTAAAGAAGCTCTTTTTACACTCTGAGTTGCCACATGCCTGCTTTGGCAAGCTGGGGTGCAACCTGCAAAATCACTGAGGGTTACTGTATGGGTGCAGTAACTCCGTAATGTGTTTAAGCACTTGTAAAAAGAAATATGTGGGGAAACTTGCTACATGTAATAATGTCTTCTTTTCTGTTTTTCATTGTTTAACAACTAAATATTCCTCATCTTGTTCATATCATCTTGATAATGAATAACTTACATGATTTCTTATTTTGTTGTGTTTCACCTCTGCTGCCTTATACTGTGTCTGTGTGTTACTATTACGAGGGAGCAGCAAAGGACGGACCTGTATTGCAGCTCCTAGTGAGATCCGACCTCAGAATGAGGGCAAACACCTGCACATTCAGGGATGCAGGACTTGCTTTCTGGGAATACTGGGATCTCTCAGGTTCTGCTCCATTGAACAATTGGCCGGAACAAAGAAGTAGGTTCCCTTGCCTCTCATGGGGGGAGATTGCATGACCTTTGTGAGAAGCAGCTGCTGCTGGATCCCTATCCCTGCCAAGTTCAGCAGTAGCTCCTGACTTCAGGGCTGAGAATTGTACACCTACACTTTCCCATGCTCCATGCTGAACACGGTCAAGAGTGCACTGCTTGGTAGAAAACAGGCCAAACTACACCACAAGTAGTAGTTTCTCTGCAGGTTTTACACAAGATTGATTGCAAGTGGTCAGTGACTGTGACAAAATTAAGAAAACTATGTTGTTCAATGTTATAAATAAATTATCTTGAGTAATTTATGTTGAGAACTCTTGTTGCAGGGTTCCTTACAAATTTCTTCATAGAATCCATTCTGTATTTACAAATGCTGTTCAAATAATTAAAGACAATAAGATTTAGTTTCATGTAGATTCAGAAATGTGGACTGTCATTCATAACCAGTCCACTTCAGCCTGACATATTCAAGTTGGCGTCTATGGAATCACAGTGTTTTGACCAGTGTTTCTCTTTATGCTATACACTTATGTTTCTTACGTTGTTATATTCTGTGCAGCTGGAAATTTTTTATTGCATAAAGTCAGTGTTATTTAAAAATAATTGGATACATGAGAATACTGAAACTCTTCAGAGCAGAAATACAGCTACATTCATCTCTGTGCTGTACTGTTGTACTTAGCCTGTTTTTGTTGCTGCATCTTTGTGACTGGATTGAAAAGACATACAACCCTCACAAAATAGTTTAAATGCAAAACATCGATTTAGATGCAGCCCTTCTTTCTACATGATGATGCTGTAGTTTGGGTGACCATTTGTGTTTCTGTCAAATCTTCTTTTCAGTAGTAGTCCATGGATTATTTTGTGAGGATGAGGGGGGGATGGCCAGTGTTTTAATGCACAGTATGTTATATATTTTGGTATGCAACTTCTCTATAAGCATTGAGATATTAAGACTCACACTCTCAATTAAATCTTATTCAGCTGATAGATATGATATTTTTTATTTTATTGATATTTTCTGACATAATATTTAAAGCTTCATTTAATCGATTTAAGTGAAGCTGCTTGATGTTAAGTAAGGGAGGAAGGAAAGGATGAGAACTGACTCAGCACCAGCAGTCTGTGTAGAACAGTATATAAACCAGCAACTTATTGGCACTTTAAAAAATGAACAGAATTCTGAGTCCCTGTGGACCTATGTGGGATTTACGGCCTCCTGCAAAGGAAGGGAAAATCATCTGCTTCTTGCAAGGTCATGATTCATACTGATTGTTGTAGCTTTGGTGGGAACAGCTGAAAGGCAATACTTTGCCTCTGCAGAGAGCAAGAGAGCCCAAAATCCTCTTTTTGATCTGCACTGTCTGTTGTATTCTTAATTACTATGAATTAGTATACTTTTGAATGCCTCACCATTGTTCCTCCTGGCCATTTAACATGACTAAAATCTTCTCATTGGTAATGAGCTCACAGCTTGCAGACATCGTAATATCTATTTTTTTCCTTAACTGGTCCAAATCATGTATTTGCAGAGATGTAGTGAGAAAGAGAATCGATATTTTGGCCACTATGAAGGTGATAACAAATCTGTAGAAAAATAGTGCGGCATTCCTTTTTGATGAGCAAAATTCACTTCAATGCAAAGTAGTAAAAATCTTCCTACCATAGATTATTGCATCTTATTACGTGTTTTTTGCAAGATATATGACTGTGGAAACCAGTCTTGGTTTCAAGTTCATCCTGCAAGACTTTTAGGTATTGACTCAGCTCTTCAAAATGCCTAAGAGTGCTTTCTCTCTGCCTGCCTTAGACATATGTAGATTTTAAAATTGATATAACCTTACGTCTCTGTGTGCAACGGATGCAAATACATGAGAGGGGGAAAAGAAGGAAATGCACGTTGTTAGTGTCATACTTCATGGAACAATGGGTATGTGTGTGACACGGAGGCACTCTCAGTGTGCTTGCGAGCTAAATCCTTATTCCTGCAGGCCTAGAGCCCATGGGCTCTGTGAGAGTGCAGAGTCTGACTACACGCGATAGCTTTGCAAGGGACTTTCTGTTCCCTTTATACTATTCACTGCTATGGGAAGTCAGAGAGATACAGAATCCCATTGGCACAAAAGTACTGTATTTCCTAGTTTAACCTGTGCTTTTAATCCACATAACGCCTCGTTAGTCAGGCTTTATGGGTGTAATCCAGAGCCCATTGATCTTAGTGGAAAACTGCCCACTGATTCCACTGGGTTTTTGATCACTGCCTTTACATGTGATGTTAATTTCACCTTTAAATCTTGTGCAAACCTAACAAGTTTGTGACTGGCTTAATTTTTTCGAGGTTATACATAACTTAAAGTTAAGTAAAAAATATGCTTCCCCCTGTGTACCCAAGACGAAATCCTGCCAAGTCCGGCACAAAGTGGGAAGAAAAGCAGGAATTTCTGGATGTGAATCTTCCCCCTATCCCTCCGCGGTTATGAGTCTGGAGGACCTCTGTGCCATGAAGGTTCACAGACTTGGCTTCAACACTTGCCCATGCTGTCTAGTTCCAAACTTGGCCTGGCCTCAGAAGTGTTTTTCCTCAGAACCATGGGTGCCTCCCACAGAGAGCTGAAGGGGATGGAAAGCTTAAGAAGTCTCATGGGGAACTTAAATCCTAATTCAGGAGTACCAAAAATTGATTCTTTGCAGCTGTGAAGCAATTTTTTCTTTCCTGAATTCAGGGAAGAAAAGCTCAAGGAGCTCCAATACATTTCTAGGAGCCAAATATTTTATTGTACTTGGAATTTTTTATTTGATCAGCAGCCTTGAGATTTGAAGAGGATTATTCACCTCCCTTCCTTGTTTCAAAAACTAGCATAAATAATCCATTTAGCAATAATGCTGTGCCTCCCAGTGTGCTTGTTTATCATTAGAGTTCTCCAGCTTTCAGTGGGCTAGTGCACTCTGATTCCTGGCTAGATTTATGATGCTGATGTCAGGCAGGAATTCTGTCCCTCTGTTTTCAAGCCAAACCTCTTTATTTTTACACTGGATTTAAATAATACATTTATAGAACCATCAGCAAAGATTTGAAAATATTCAGATTCTGTTTAAACGTAAAACCATTTTAGCTTCAACCTGAAACTTAACTCCACAGGAATACCATTTATGTATTGTTCCATTCACTACATTTTCACTAAGGGTCATCATGTGGGGTTTGGCATGCATACCAAGCATGGCAATTTTTTCCTCACTCTGTAATGTCTTTTCACTTATTTTGTTTGCATGTTGTATCTTTGCCTTAGAAAAATTTGAGAATTTTTAAAGGATTCTTTGCAGGTAACAAGGCCCTCTTACAGGAGCAGGTACATCAAAATTAGGAACAATTAGTGAAAACTACTGCAGGAACCAGAAGCAAAACATGGTCTTCATTTACAAGATCTGTGGGAATAACTGTAGGAATAACTCGTCCCAAAAAACTGTCACACAGCGCTCAGTGTTGTCCAGCTGACATGATCAAAGTCAACATGGCAGGCACTGAACGGATTACAAACTATCTAACTGATAGGTCTTCAAATGCAGTTGTTGCTGGGGAGTCAAAAGCAACTGAGTGATTTCAGGACTTCAGTGAAATGCAGGAGGTACTATCCTTGGAAGCAGTTTAATAGCTTAAGATATTGAACTAAACTATTTAGTTTAAACTATTGTTTACTGTTGTTTAAAAGTATTATTTTAAACTAAATAGTTTAATTTCGTAGAAAAACATGGAGGGTTATGTTGCTTCTATATTGGCACTGAAGTACGACCTCTACCAGAATTACTGTCCAATATCATAACAGACCAAGAAATACCTTGTTAAATTAGAGAACCTTCTGATAATATCTACAAGAATGACACAAAATTTGAAAACTGTACCTGGCAGTGAGAACTATGAGACTCTAGATCTGTTTATCTTAGACAGTGACAGTTAAGGAGATTCTTGGTGTTAATTAGGGGTAGAAATATCTGTTATCCGGGTGTAGGAGGTGCATGGGTGCAACCATATTGCAGAGATGGATCTGTGTACTCTATCTGCAGAGCTAATGTAGGAGATAGAAGTCTGTATAGCTTCTCAAGTAAAGGAAAGCACAAACTTGATAAAAAGCAGCTGCATGGTCTAACAATGAAGATGGAAAAAGATTAGTTAGAATACTGTAGATGTTGCAACTAGATCAATTCAGACCAGAAATGAATCACTGGAGGGTAGCCCAGTGAAAAAATTTACCAGATCTCGCTGTGCATTTTCCATTACTTCAGGGTTTTCTTTTTATTCTTCATGAATCTGTATGTTTTTAAGTTATCTTCTACTTCACAAAAATTAGTTTTAAGAAAGCCAAGCATTCAAGACATCACAATGGGGGAGTGTAACAGACATTAGGGATTTATTACTTGTGAAAACATA
This sequence comes from Amazona ochrocephala, assembly GCA_039720435.1. Lineage (NCBI taxonomy): Eukaryota > Metazoa > Chordata > Aves > Psittaciformes > Psittacidae > Amazona > Amazona ochrocephala. The sequence continues at coordinate 17,846,091 of CM077879.1, forward strand.
GTACTCATGTTTCTTACAAGTCTGTTTTCAGCAGCCTTTGATTAATAAGTTATTTGGATACTATGGGAAACCTAGTTACTGAGAATGAGGAAAACGCTGAGGTACTTAATGCTGCCTTTGCCTAAGTCTTTACCAGTCACACCAGCCATCCTCAGAGTACTTGGTTCTCTGAGGTGGATGGCAGAGATGGGCAGCTGATTGAAGCCCCCATGATTCAGGCGTAAATGGTCAGTGACCTCCTGCTCCACTTAGACGTACACAATTCTATGTGGCCATATAGGTTACACCCAAGAGTGCTGAAAGAGCTGGCAGAGGGTCTTGCTAAGCCACTCTCCATCATCTGTCAGCAGTCCTGGTCCAGTGGGCAGGTCCCAGAGGACTGGAGGTTGGCCAGCATGGTGCCTCTCTACAAAAAGGGCAGGAAGGAAGACCATGGAAACTATTGGCCTGTCAGCCTGACCTCAGTGGCAGGGAAGGTCATGGAGCAGGTGATCCTAAGTGAGATCCTAAAGCACATACGGGAAAATGGAGGGATCAGGCCCAGTCAACATTGGTTCATGAAGGGCAGGTCCTGCTAGATCAACCTCATCTCCTACAAGAAGATGACTCAACTCATTGATAAAGAAAAGGCTGTGGACATTTTCTATTTGGGCTTAAGTAAAGCATCTGACACTGTCTTCCACAGTGTTCCCTGGAGAAACTGGTTGTTCATGTCCTGAATAGGTTTATTCCTCACTGGGTTGGAAACTGGGTGGGTGGCCAAGCCTAAAGAGTGGTGGTAAATGGTATCATATCTACTTGGTGACCAATCACTAGTGGTGTCCCTCAGGGCTCAGTGTTGGGGCCAGTGTTTAATATCTTCAGTGATGATCTGGATGAAGGGATTGCATATGACACCAAGTTGTCTGGGAGCATTGATCTGCTGAAGGATAGGGAGGCTATGCAGAGGGATCTGGACAGGCTGGATCAATGGGCTGTGACCAATGGTATGAAGTTCAACAACGCAAAGTCCTGGGTTCTGCATCTGGGACACAGCAACCTCATATAACACTACAGGCTTAGGGTAGAGTGGCTGGAAAGCTGCTTGGCAGAAAAGTACCTGGGGGTGCCGATTGATGGAACTGAACATGAGGCAGCCTGTGTCCAGGCAGCCAAGAAGGCCAACAGCATCCTGGCCTGTATTAGAAATAGTGTAGCCAGCAGTGCCAGGGCAGTGATCATACCCCTGTACTCAGCACTGGTGAGGCTACACCTTGAATCCTGTGTTCATTTCTGGGCCACTCACTACAAGACAGACATTGAGGTGTCAGAGCATGTCCAGAGAAGGGTGACAAAGCTGGAGAAGGGCCTGGAGCACAAGTGTGATGAGGAACAACTGAGGGAACTGAGGTTGTTTAGTCTGGAGATGAGAAGACTCAGGGGGGGCCTTATCGCTCTCTACAGCTACCTGAAAGGCGGTTGTAATGATGTGGGGGTCGGTCTTGTTTCCCAAGTAACATGCTAGGACAAGAGGTAACAGCCTCAAGCTGCACCAGGGGAGGTTTAAATTAGATATTAGGAAAAATTTCACCCAAGAGGGTGATCAGGCATTAGAACAGACTTCCCAGGGAAGTGGTGCAAGCATCATCTCTGGAAGTGTTCAGAAACCATGTAGATGAGGCCCTCAGTGGTGGACTTGGCAGTTCCAGAGTGATGGTTGAACTTGGTAATCTCAAAGGTCTTTTCCAACCTCGTCTATTCTATGATTCTGTGAGTCTAAGTATTTTAGTTTCTGTCTAAAGTTAACATTTGTGCCTACAGAACATATGTACAGATAGAAAAGACTGCAAACAAACACAGATTTTTCCATTTTGCATGGAAGCTTGATTTTTCATAGGTAGGCTGTTAGGGCAGGGTGTTCCTGAGAACTATTAATTTCAGTGAGAGTTGTAACTATTCAGTGTCACTAAATTTGAATTGGGGATGATTTATCTTTTGTAGCATGAGAACTGCATCATGGTATCCTAATAATAATGTTGTACAAGGAAGTAAATGTAGAAGTTCCAAGACAAGACCATGGGCCCTGGATGTACCCTGTGGCCCCTTATTTTTAGTAGGAATTGCCCAGTTGCTATGTATATATATCAGCAAAAAAATTACAAGAAACTAAGAAAGGTATCTAAGCCTCAACATAAATATTTATCTTTGGCTTAAGAAATGTCGAAGTTTTTAGAAAAGAAGCAATACATCACAGGATGAGGTAGGATAAATTAAAGACATTGGAAGATATTTTACCTGAAAATGCACCTCCTTTGAAGATAGAATAAAAATTCTTGTTAGATTATAAATTTTTATCTCTTCTCCTGCTATATTTTCTAGTTTGTAATTTATCTGGAAATTTAAACATTGCTGGGAAAGCCTATCTATACGATATTTCAAGCCTGAGAAAAAGCGAGAAGGTGAAATCCTCTCAAGAAACACTGAATTTACATTTCCTATCCAGTTGCATAGAAGTCCATAAGTTTGAAAAAAAATGAAGGCATGTGTCCAAAGCCAAATTGCTATAATCATGTGTGCCTAAATCTGTCCCCAGTTACCATGATGAAATCTGTAATCAGAATTGCATAATAACATCTGAATGGGTCCATTCTATAAATAAAAATATTCTCCAATACTTATGAGAATAAGAACCTGAAAACTTTATTTCAGACCTTGTCTTTCAATCTTTTGATTTTTAAGTATCATCAAAAATGAAGAGATAGAATAATACATGTGACAGTTAAATTCATGCTTAGGTAGGCAGTATTAAGAACAGGTATAATCTTTGTAAACAACACCTGGGGACAGATAATCACCAGTTACATTGATTTTCCTGCTGAGGATTTTAGTCACTGGCATTAGTCAGAGCTTTATAAAGGAATAAATAGTTTTGTAGCAATAGATTTCGTAGACTTCTATAAAAAATGTTTAATTTTAGAATAAAGGGAGCTTTAGACTGCAATTGTGCTGCTATGTTCTTTGCATGAAACCTTTATATAATATACTTCAGTTCTGAGGCAAATAACAAATAATGTTTAAGCACTGGATCACTTTTCTGTTTTCCTTCCAAGCACCAACTGAAAGTTTGCAAGGAGCTCTGATGAAGATTTGTTCTCTACAGATCTCCATCACTATTTTAATCTTGGAGATCCAAATCCTGTGGCAGTTATAGCAGTCCCACTGAGGCACTGAGTGCTCTTGGATATATGTATACTTACAGTTACAGTTAGGTAATTGGTACTTACTTCCATGAAAAAGCCACTGGAAATGGTTTGAAAAACTTTCTCCATGAGCTCAGCTGAGCTGCATTTAAGCCTCTGAGGAGATTAGGGCTTGTTCTGCCCTGCGTAGCTCTCCATGGCTGAGAGCATTCTAAATAAACACAAGGAGCTGCTTTCAGAGAAGGGATTTGAACCTATGTCTCTGTGGGGCGAGTTCACTGCTGGAGGACAATGAGATGCTATAAAAACCTACTACTTATTAGGTGACGCTACAGCTGTACATTTCAGTGCAGGAAATGGCATTCATACATGGGGAATAAGACTCAATCTGAAAAGGTGGAGACCTGTGTAAGGTCCTTGTCCTGAAAAAGATTAGCAGTGCCATCAAGAAACTTCCTTCCTTGCCTGTGCTATACCCTCAGGACAGACAGGGAAGTGACTCCAGGCTTCTCAGAGACACTCGCTCCCTCCCTTTGTGTGCTGAGCTGAGCACTGTGCACTTGAAAAGTCTCGTAAAGAAAAGGCCTCTTCTCATGTAACCTCTCCTGGGTGGAGCGCCTTCTTTATAAACAGTTTAAACTAAGCCACACATCTTTTAATCACATCTTTTTCCTCTCATTGAAGCAAATGAGTTTGCACTGAAGTTTAAAGTGTTTGACCTTTGTCAAAATCTAAGCCACTTATAGTATAACTCCATCTCAATTTTAAGTAGTATAGCATGCCTTTTATTGGAGGAGAAATTATAGTCCTTCTTTGTTAATACAAGCTGCATTACAAGCACAGCTTTGATGCAAACTAAATCCATGTAAAGTCAAGACTTTTATGACTTTACCAAAATAAGAACAGATACTGAGTTGGAATGGTAGTATCTCTTTTTATATCAGGTTGGTCAAAAGAGAATCAGAGAAACCTCTAAAAATGGAAAACAATTTTCTTAAGTCAGAAATCAGTTTTCTAAAATTTTATTTTCCAAGATACAAAATTAATTATAATTATATTAAGTTGAAATACTGAAATAAACATGGATGCTTAATCAACCGTCCTCTCCTATATATTGTTCGTTGGGAAGGGAAGAGTTCCCAGCCGCAGTAATTTGTCACTTTTGTTGACAGATAGAGTGCAATAAATTCAGATCTAGAGTGAGACACTCTCAGCTTCACATCATCCAGCAAATATCTGTAATGTTTCTCCTACATGGCCTTTCCAGTGACCTGAAGTATAGATTGTTGCCTGATCATTATATCTTCACTAGGAGTCAGCTTGCTGTTAATCTTCTTTAGCATAGAGTTGCAAATGAATGTTTGGGAGCATGTAAGAAAATGGTTGGAAGTATTATTTTTCTTGAAAAACTGTTATTAAGATGCTGTTGAAATGCTGTGATAAAGATCATGGGAGAAGTACTTGCCTTTGATTAAGTCAAGATGTTTGAGGACAAGAGGACTAAGACATAACTTCTGGGGATGCCTAATTTCATTTTCCCCCTGTCCTTCATTTAATTCCACTGTCATTTGGAAGCATATTTTAGTGTCACATATCCCGTCTATACATAGGGAATTTGTGTACTTATGGTAATTTCATGTGGACCAGCATTTCAGCTCTGCAGTAACATGAAAAGATAAATTAGGGTATATCACCAAGGAATATTTAGCCTTGCCACAAGGTCATATCATATCATATCAACATTTCACATTACAAAAGATGTAGTGGATAAGATGAATCATTGCAGCTGAGGAAAACCACTAAATAATATAATTACACCAAATGCTTGTCAATTTCATCATACCTTTCTGCCAAGGTTATTAGCTTGTTCCCGATATATCTAAGTGTTGAGTTCCAAGAAAGCAAGGGAAGTAGGAAAATAGAATTTATAACCAATAAATGTGTATTTTTATACATTTCTTATAATAAACACTGAAGATATATATATGGTCTGTGATATAAACATGGCTGTAAAAGTGGCAATGCAGTGCATGCATGCACTCTGAAAGAGAGCTTTCTGAACATGCTTTTTACTGTATCAAAGAGTTCAAATCAGGAAGTGACATCTGTTGATATGCAGTTTAATCCATAACACAGAATTTCTTTGTCAATGCCGACGACATTGTTAATTTGTAAGCAGATGAGTATTTTTGGTGAGAATGACACCCAGACACCCAGAAAAGCAATGAAACAGGTAACCTAATTCACTTCAAGAGCTATTCTGTTTAGGTAAGGAAGGGCCCCAAAGCAATGGGAGCAGAAGAGCACAAGTCAGGGGGAAAAGACAGCACGATTGCATAGTATTGCATAGTTTTCCTTTCCAGAGGGAATTGAAATAAGAGTTATAGTGATAAGGTGAAGGGAAGAAAGTTACATATTGCAGTACTGTGTAGGCTGAAATTAGAAACCCCCATGTCATAAATAAAATAAAAGTATCAAGATTAGCCATAGGAAATACCCATTTACAACTCATATTAACTGCATGGCCAGTCTGTCTAGTTTTCGCATTTTGTAACTGCTGCAAAGGATGGACTATGTGGATTAAGTGATCTTTTATTACTTCCGTCAAATTGAGCAATTAAAAGGAAAAAGGATGCTTTCTCCAGACACATCCACACTCTCTTAAGTTAGGAAGGATGCCTATGCAGAATGCTGGTGTTGTTCAGTGTTAGAACAGTCATAAGGAAAAAAATATTTCAGTGACAACAGAGATTGTTTTCTCTCTCCCCTGCCGCAGTGTTCATCACAGTAGCCTCCAGCTGTTTTCCTTGGGATACAGCCCTACTGCTCTAGGGCATCCAACCTCCAGGGTACAAAGAGTAGTGATTTTTAATTTCAATCTCCAACACCTGCATGAGGGAAGGAGCTCTGGTCCTTGATATCATTTAGTCATTTTTTTCCCTGAAAATAGGATTGAGCCATAATATGTCCCTGGACAGCTAGGAGGCATTAGGGGCTAATAAGTCTTATGATATACTCACACTATTGATTTACCATTTTAGCTTTTAAAATCTGAATACCAATAGCATTTACCCAGGGTTACATGTTAAGCAGGTCCATATGGAAATATTTTCATCAAAACCATGTACTTAGATATTTTCCATTGCATAGTTTGTCAAAATCACTCAGATTTTTCTCAGGTACATATTAATATAAATAGATACAAAGATGTATTGGACTAAAAAGCTTTAAATAAAAACTAAGCCTTCATATCTCTTCTTTGTTAAATTCTCAAAGTGAAATTTCACTTAATCTTTGAAATACAGGTTTAGCAGATAAGTGAACTGAAGATCTGATCAAGAGACAAGATAAATACCCCCTTGGTGCTGCACTTGAAAAGACAAGCCTCTAACTGCGAAGGAGTTTAACTTTGTGAGGAAAGATTTGCAGGGACATGAAATTTAGAACTTCCTGTTGAGTTTGTGTGCATTAAGCTATCCCAATAGAGCTGTTTTGTTAACTATTACAGCCAAGGCACGCAGTTTACTATTTCCTAATATGCATTTTAATTTCCGTTGAAAAGACTCACACTTCAGGATGTGGCCCTGCTGCCATATCCTTTCAAATGTGTACATTTTACTCATTTAAAATCTTTGCTTTAATTTCTAAACCTGTCTTGCAACAGCAGAAAATTACATTAAGGTGTTATCCTTGGGAACTTTAAAGCCAGGAAGGAATCAGGAGAAAGTCGGAAGATACTACCTTTCAGCGAAAAAGCTCTCCAATGCCTGGGCACAGATCCAGCTAAAGAAAGGACACCCTCTGTTACATGTTGCTCCTACTCGTATTAAGGACTTTTCTTAAATGGTAAAAAATACATCCAAGCAGGGAATACTCAGCTAACTATCTAATATTAGAATAAAGATTTTTTTTTATATGATCAGATTAGTTAAACAGATTTTTCTGCAAGGGAGAGAACTCTTAAAATATGTATTTTTATGACTGGCGATCAGCAGAATGAGTGTTTCATATAAAATCTATTTTCCTTTTGGGACACAATTTGTTGCTGATTTTTCTCCCTAGCAGATCAGTTTCCAAGGAAGCTAAAAATAAATAGTCTCCTTTAAAAACAAAATGGTGATTGAATTAGTCTCCTCCTGTGAAACAGCAATTATTTCTGACAGGTGAAAAGGCCATTAGACATGAATTGATTTTCAGAGGTACTGTGAACTCTTAGTCTAGTTGACAGGAGCTGTGTGTGCTCAGCACCTCTGAAAATCAGGGTCAGTCTTGCAAGGCGCTGAATGACCTCAACACACAAAAAGTTTTCCGCACATTTCAGGAACTGGCATTCAGAAATGAGTCAAGAAATCTGTAAGCCCAAATATGTACTGTGAAAATTCGGAAGCACAGCCCCTGAACTGTCATGTTGTCTGCTTTAAACAGCACTGAACTTGGAACCATGAGGTCCTGAGAAAGCCACTTAAGCTCCCTGAACTGTTTCCTCTTTTATTTATTTTGTGTCTTGTCCTTCTAAACAGAACCAAGACATGGATTGTTATCTTCCACTTACAAATACAGAACCTTACACTACTTTGCTCTAATATCAGTTGGAACCACTTATTACTATGAAATTATTGTGCATAAATATAAGAATTATGAAATATAACTGCTTAAAGAAGGGATTGTAACTTTGATAAAGCTATGAAGCATCTCAGTGGAAATCTGTGACTGAGAATACAGGTGTCTTGGGCTCTTAGTTATCTCTCCATTTTCTTCTACAGTAAAAATTAATTTTAAAACTGTGATCACTCAAAACATTGAGATCTAATTAATATAGGAAAAAGCCAATACAAACCAGGAGAACAGCAGTTTGAATGAGACAGAAAAAATAAGTGCTAACACAGGCGAGACATGCACAATCATGCACAGGAGAATGTATACTAAATAAGGGTTTTTTTCTAATGTCTTCATTTTCTTCTGGTTTTGTGCGGAACCTTATTAGATTTGCCTCTCAGAGATTAGTGAAGACTTGAGGCCAAACTATCTGAATTTTGGGAAGCTCAGGCTGAGGTGGGATTCCAGAACTTTGTGATGTGAATCTGTCATTATGTATGATTGTCTTTTCTTTTGCCCTTTCCCATACATCACCATATATTATAGTCTGTTAATTGTATAATAGCAAAAAAAAAAAAAAAGCTATGCAAGCAATATCAACATAAATATGCTGGCCGTATTTATGGGTCAAGTTTTCCACATGACAAGAGCTTAGAAAATTGACTCTGTTCTAACTGCTGCCAGAGTCTCTAGTCAAGACCTTCATTTGTGCTTCATTTTTTGACTCTATAAAGGAAGGTTAACAGCATTCTACTAAAAAAAGACAATAATAAAAAAATATGATGGGACAAAGTTAATGCTTGTAAACAACGTTGTTAATCTTGGGCAGCAGGTGGTTCAAACAGTAACATATACTGTTTACTTACATTTCTGCATCTTCAGGGAATTTAATGTGCAGTTATCCAGTGATGCTCATTGACCATTATAGTGTTCCGGTACCATAAATGTGGCTGGAAAATAGCAATGTTTAGGATTATGATTGCAGTATTATGGATTTTGTTTGGTACAGTGTATTAGATTTTAATCCTTTTTCCATCAGATGAGTAAAGATGGTATGAATTTTGGTAAGGCATTTCATAAAACAGTGACCAGAATGGTATGGCTAAAATGACGAATTTTCTCTAGATTTATGTTTCTTGGATTACAGAGGAAAAACTTGGCTCTATGCTTGTGTCTTGCAACCTTCCTGTACAGTCTAGACTGGAAGTATGTCTTCTCCCAAGTACCAATATTTGGAAACTGACCTAAAATGAAACTCCTTTATCAAATCCTTTGCACCACAGACCCCAGACAGGAAATACCAACATGGAAAACCTTGATCTAAAAAATTTGAAAAGCTTGACTAAATTCATACTTTGACTCTTTGAAAAGGACCCTTGAGAGCTGAAATGTATGCACTGAGCATTTAAAACCTATAGCTCACAAAATGAAACTTGACTCCAGACAGGTTTCATTAATTGGGAGAAGTTATGATGATAAGCATTGCTTTAGTTTTCTTTCTTCCCACCGGTAAAGTTTGCTAAGATTACAATGTGCTCTGTCTTAACTGTCAGAGTAAAGAGATTTCATGTTACTAAAGTTTTTGTTTTGTATAGCTACAATGAAAATGTACTAAACGATTTCTGTGAGTGCTTTGGGCATTCTCACTATTTTCACATAGCATAACAGGTCATATGGAGCAGCTAAGGCCCAGTACAGTGACTGGTATGCCTTCACCCAAGTTCCTGTCAGGCTATGCAGAGCTAGGCTTTTTCAGTGAAATGAAGCCTCTGTTCACTGGGGGAGGGCCACAGCAATAATTTTTTTATTGTCATCCATGATGCTCGCGTTTCATCCACAAGCTGTCTTTATAAGGAATCGCATTTTGAAAAAAGTAAACCTTATAATTTAAAGGGACAAAAATACTATATACCAATGCTTACTGGGTTTTTTTTTATTATTTTTATTTTTATTTATTGACTTAGTTAATTATCCGCATATTATTTGTACTTTGCATTAATATGCATTGGTTACAGGATGACTGTCTTTCTGAAAACCAGAAGAGAACTTATAATTTTTAGACGATCTAGTTATCGTGAGCCATTTTGTTCCCGTGGTCTTACCCACCTTGTGCTTTGCATCAATTTTCTTAGATGTTTGGAGTTCATAGAATTGTAGAACTGCTAGGGTTTGAAAGGACCTTAAGATCGTTTAGTTCCAGTCCCCCTGCCATGGGCAGGAATGCCTCACACTAGACCATGTTGCCCAAGGCTCTGTCCAACCTGGCCTTGAACACTGCCAGGGATAGAGCATTTACTGCTTCTTTGGGCAACCTGTTCCAGTGCCTCAGCACCCTCACAGTAAAGAAAGAACTTTTTCCTTATATCTAACCTGAACTTCCACTGTTTTAGTTTAAACTCATTGCCCCTTGTCCTATTGCTACAGTCATTAAGGAAGAATCCCTTTCCAGCATATTCATAGGCCCCCTTCAGATACTGGAAGGCTGCTATGAGGTCTCTACGCAGCCTTCTCTTCTCCAGGCTGAACAGCCCCAATTTTCTCAGCCTGTCTTCGTATGGCAGGTGCTCCAGTCCCCTGATCATCCTCATGACCCTCCTTTGGACTTGTTCCAACAAGTTCCAGATTCTGAGAAGCTTGTGATTTTTTCTATCAGTTCGTCAAAGAACTGGGTGGGTAGTTGATGGATACCTCTCCTAGGAACTCTGAAGTGTGAGGACTTTGAGAAGAAGCAAGAATTAAATAGAGAAACAAATTCAGAGACATTGCTCTACCTTTTGGTGATAAACATTAGGTAAAAATTTCTGTACTCATCTTTCAGTTGTTTCTTTAAACTTTTTTATCATTCTAATTATGGATCTTTTTTTTTGAGTCAGAGATTAAAAAAAGACAACTAAAAAAGTAGGTACAGCAAACACAATAATCTAAGGTCTATGATAAAGAAGAATAACAGAATTTCAGTCTCCCTTGATCTTTAATTGTGTCTTAGGATCCACTCCAAGGTTAGGATTTTATTATTTTTTTATTTTTAGGAAGTTTTTGGTTCTGTTTCTATTTTCTGTCTGCACACTACACCTGCAACGGTAGTTTATGAAGTTAGTTGTAATGTTTCATATACTCCAGTGACCTTTGAACCTTCATATTAATCATCATATGTTTGCCCAGAACATTTGTTAGTAGCCTAGCACTGTTTCTACTGCGGTGCAAATAAATCAAAACAGCTTCTTTTGGCTCAAAGCTGAGAATTTTTACTGAGATAATTTCTGAAAAGCAAATACTGTCATGAATGGAGATATTGAGAGGCCATTTTTGTTCAGATTCCTGGTAAAATGCAGTAGCTTGGAGCAGAGAGCAGCTACTACTTGTTATTTATAATTCACTAAGGGGAAATCCTGCCAGACCAATTTGGTGGCCATCTATGATGGGGCTACGGAACTGATGGACAGAGGTAGAGCAGTTGACATAATCTACCGGGACTTGTGCAAGGCATTTGACACTGTCTCACATGACATCCTTGTCTCTAAGTTGGAGAGACATCAATTTGATAGGTAGACCACTCGGTGGATAAAGAACTGGCTGGATGGCCACACACCAAGAGTAGTGCTCAATAGCTCAATGTCCAGCTGGAGACCAGTAACGAGTGGTGTCACTCAGGGATCGGTGTTGGGACCGGTCTTGCTCAACATCTTTGTCGGTGACATGGACAGTGGGATTGAGTGCGCCCTCAGCAAGTTTGCCGATGACACCAAGCTGTGTGCTTCGGTTGATATGCTGGAGGGAAGGGACGCCATCCAGAGGGACCTTGACACGCTTGTAAGGTGGGCTGATGCCAACCTTAGGAGGTTTAACCATGCCAAGTGCAAAGTCCTACATCTGGGTTGGAACAATCCCAGGCATAGCTACAGGTTGGGCAGAGAAGAGATTCAGAGCAGCCCTGCGGAGAAGGACTTGGGGGTGTCGGTCGATGAACAAATGAACATGAGCCAGCAGTGTGCACTTGCAGCCCAGAAAGCCAACCGTATCCTGGGCTGTATCAAAAGGAGTGTGACCAGCAGGTCGAGGGAGGTGATCCTGCCCCTCTACTCTGCTCTCGTGAGACCTCACTTGGAGTATTGCGCGCAGTTCTGATGTCCTCAACATAAAAAGGACATGGAACTGTTGGAACAAGTCCAAAGGAGGGCCAAAATGATGATCAGGGGACTGGAGCACCTCCCGTATGAAGATCGGCTGAGAGAGTTGGGGGTGTTCAGCCTGGAGAAGAGAAGGCTGCATAGAGACCTCATAGCAGCCTTCCAGTATCTGAAGGGGGCCTATAGGGATGCTGGGGAGTGACTCCTCGTTAGGGATTGTTGTGATAGGACAAGGGGTAACAGGTTCAAACTTCAACAGGGAAAGTTTAGATTGGATATGAGGAAGAAATTCTTTACTGTAAAGGTGGTGAGGCCCTGGAATGGGTTGCCCAAGGAAGTTGTGAATGCTCCATCCCTGGTGGTGTCCAAGGTGGGGTTGGACATAGCCTTGGATGGCATGGTTTAGTGGGAGGTGTCCCTGCCCATGGCAGGGGGGTTGGAACTAAATGATCTTAAGGTGCTTTCCAACCCTACCTATTCTATGATTCTATGATTCTAATTTAACAAATCTTTCATCGGTCAATAAGTGAATGAGGTTGTCTCCAGCATTCCAGTAGTGTTTCACTCCAGAACTGCAAATACCCCATGCCTTGTCCTGCCATGTAAGAACCTACTAAGAGCTGCTATATTCTTCTCCTTCTCCCCCCCCCACTGGGGAGCAAGAAGGGGAAACTGACTGACTGATCAGTAGGTCAAAAGTTTCAACTGTGACCAAAGCCAGAACCGGAGTTTCAAAGAGGAGTTTTTTTCATTACACTCATCAGAGGAAATGGCAGGATACACTTCCCAGTGACCGAAGAGTAAAGGCATTTTTTTAAAAGGAAACATGTTACATGTTATATTAAAGCTCCGAGGAAGTTTAGGGAATAAAATGTCAATATAAGTAAAGAAATAAACAAACAGGTTACCATTAGGCCATTAATTTATTTAGAAATAAGGGACTTGTGCAGGCCAGAAAGCTTAAACATCACAGAGAATCAGAGTACTAGTGAAGGCAAATATTTGTGGTAGGTATTACAGTGTTTTTCCCAAGCTCTCTTCCTTTTGACAGCTCACCAGAAAACGGCTCATTGAATACATGTGGAGTTGTAGAAGTAGGAGAGTTAAACCCAAACTATTTGTTTTAAGCAGGAAAACTTTATAATTGTGTGGGTCTTAATCACAGAATCATAGAACAGTTAGCGTTGGAAAGGACCTGAAGATCATCTAGGCTTATTTAGGCAAATTTAATTTTGTACAGGGAATTTTAGGGTCCTTTATAAAATGATAAAAATTCCCTTTGGATGCTTACTGCACAAGGGTACTCTCTGGATGAGTAGGAGTATGGACTTGACAAATGCTTCTAGTTGGAAAATTTCTGCTCCGCACAATGACTGGGAAAAATAGGAATATGCCATAGATGGGGTAGGATGGGCTACACTGCATTCCAGTTATTGCCTACATATATATATATTTATATATATACTTATACATATATATACCCAAAAGATACCCCAGGAGCTAAAATATAAGTACAAGTAACTGAGAAATCCTGAGCTGAATGTGAGCATGGTGAAGATGCTTAAAAATACAAAAGTTTTTCCTTTCCAGCCTTAAGTCAAACACAGGAATAATTGGAAGTTAATCTTCTTATATTTCACCTTGGGTTTTCTGAAGTTCAGTCTTCACTCAAATGGAAAAGGAGGTATTCTATAAGAGCTTTTGTTCTGTCTGTCTGCCTTCCTGCCTTGATCATGCCCTTTTTATAGGACTGTAGGGAGAGGGGCATATGGGAAGAGAGATGTTTCTTTTGAGGTAGATCAGGCAGGGGGAGACAGAAAGTGATGATTAATAAATCAAAATTCATTTGAAACTGTGTTAAATATAAGGAAGTATAACAACAAATATTACAGAGTGTTTAAATGAGGTAAGAACCTAGGTATATGTGAAGAAAAGTTGCAGTTCTGTATCTCTACTGCAGGGAAATAAGGCAAAGATGGATCTACTTGAGCCTGGTTGAGAGACTGAAACAAGATTATGACATCCTATTTTCCAGAAGAAACATCACACAAGTAATGTGATTAGTATCATCTATGGTTACTCTTATTTAGTGACCTGTAGTGGCCAGGTGCCCACTTACATCTGGGTGGGTAGTTTGTGATCTGCCTTGGCAGGTTGGTGAAACAAGGCCCATTCCTACCAGTGTCTGGATCCACAATAAGTCCTCTTAAATGCATTACCATTGCTTCCCCTTTTCCATCAAGTAATAACCTAGTTTCAAAGTAGTGAGGGGTAGGAAAAGAAGAATTAATAAAAAAAAAGAAAAAAATCAAATCTGTATTGTTATTACACTGTTCTGTAAGCACTTGTGGGATTTGCTCTACATTTTTCCAAGTCCACTGACACAAGCCTGCATCAGAGGTGGAATACAGATCTAGAGGAAGCAATGGCCTTCTGAAGAAAGCCGTTGTTTTCCTTCTGTTTGGGAAGAAAAAAGCAGAAGTGGTATCACTGTCCTTCTGGTTGTTGTTACGTCTATGATACTTAAGTGTTTGTTACTGGTGCCATAAAAACTTCAGTCAGGGTAAATTTATGGAAAATCTGATTAAATTCACTCACTATTAGCCTTCTCAACTTTACTAGTGAGAGAAATAGCTTCTCTTGATCATTCTCCAAATTCACTGACATTACCAGAAAGAATATTTAAGATTTCAATGAATTTATAATAAAGATCTCATACTGTCCAGTGTATTTTTTGTAGATGCTTTGGTATATGTGAAAATTTTTTGCCACCTTTACTGTTATGCTAGCAACACTTTTCTATTTGGTTATTGCTATTATGAGGCTTTATTTAGGTAGCAAATACCTCTGTAGCACAAATGTATCACAAGAAAGTGCTCACACAACATACTTTATCCTACCCTAAGTACAGGATAAATATATAAGTCATAACACATAGCAGAAATAATTGCTAGTGAGATGCAATTCTAAGGGTATTACACATTTAGCCTTCACTATAAATGGATATGGTATTGTGGCACAATTTATTGTGAATTAGGACAGCAAGTTCCCTTAATACCAGAAGCCAGAGAACTGTTTTCTAGCATACTGCTTTCAGCATTTCCCATGTAGCATGTACTGCCCTAGGTTTTCAAGGACATGTTTTAGCTTTCACCTGGTACAGGGAATAAGGGGATTGGAAAGGAATAAAATATCTATAGTTTAAAACAGGTTTTTCTATTTTCAAGTAATAGTAATTTAATCCTAGATTAAACTCAATAAATATAAAACAGTGTTTCACTGCATTCCATTGCACTGGGACAAAAACAATTAATTTGATGTTGTGTCCTACACAAAAGGAGAGATTGATTAAAGTGGTTTTATTAGCTCATGAAACCACAGCAAAAAAATTGCCTCTTTTTCTCCCTAGTTTTCTTGGCTGATTTAAAGAACCAATACATCAGAAAAAGGAAGGAAAATGTAATTCATGTAAAAGTTATTCAGATAAGACTGACGCTTGTTTGTATGATGATAAAGTAATACTTCGTCTAATTTACTTACCAAAGCAGTGTTATCTGACACTTCGATAAGAGACTAGTATGACCTGAGACGTTAGAAATGACATTGCTTTCTGAACATAACAGTCCTTACCGTGCCTTTCTGAGCCTGTCTGAAATGTTTTCATTTACATAATAATGTGGGCACAGTAGTTGCAGTTGACAAAATGAAGTTTGCTGGTCTTTAGAAGTCTGAAATCTTACCTGTCACCTGAAACAGAATGTGCCTGCTTTACTTGCAATGAAAAGCATGCCTACAGGACTCCAAATTTGCCCTTTTACCACTGAAATGTGGCAGATACATCTGAAATGGATACAGGAAAAAAACAGAATACTCTGACCATGTCACTGCTTAAAACTTGAAAAAAGATTGCTTATTTGAGTAAGTAAAATAATACATGATGCCTAGCTCTAAGAAGTAACATATGACCAAAAATGTTACCTGGTGACATCCAGCTTTCATGGAGTTACATAAGTATTGGTTTGGGAAACGTGGTACAGTGGCCTGAGTTTCTTCCAAAGGAATTACTTTTATACTACGAAAGCGTAAGTGGTTTCACAGAATATACACTCTTAGAATCATAGAATAGTTAGGGTTGGAAAGGACCTTAAGATCATCGAGTTCCAACCCCCCTGCCAGGGGCAGGGACACCTCACACTAAACCATGCCATCCAAGGCTACGTCCAACCCCACCTTGAACACCACCAGGGATGGAGCATTCACAACTTCCTTGGGCAACCCATTCCAGGGCCTCACAACCCCCACAGTAAAGAATTTCTTCCTCATATCCAATCTAAACTTCCCATGTTTAAGTTTGAACCCGCTACCCCCTGTCCTGTCACTGCAGTCCCTCATGAAGAGTCCCTCTCCAGCATCCCTATAGGCCCTGTTCAGATATTGGAAGGCTGCTATGAGGTCTCCACGCAGCCTTCTCTTCTCCAGGCTGAACACCCCCAACTCTCTCAGCCGATCTTCATACGGGAGGTGCTCCAGTCCCCTGATCATCATTTTGGCCCTCCTTTGGACTTGTTCCAACAGTTCCATGTCCTTTTTATGTTGAGGACATCAGAACTGCACGCAATACTCCAAGTGAGGTCTCACAAGAGCAGAGTAGAGGGGCAGGATCACCTCCCTCGACCTGCTGGTCACACTCCTTTTGATGCAGCCCAGGATACGGTTGGCTTTCTGAGCTGCAAGCGCACACGGTCGGCTCATGTTCATTTTTTCATCGACCAACACTCCCAAGTCCTTCTCCGCAGGGCTGCTCTGAATCTCTTCTCTGCCCAACCTGTAGCTGTGACTGGGATTGCTCCGACCCAGATGTAGGACCTTACACTTGGCATGGTTAAACCTCCTAAGGTTGGCATCAGCCCACCTTACAAGCGTATCAAGGTCCCTCTGGATGGAATCCCTTCCCTCCAGCATATCAACCGAACCACACAGCTTGGTGTCATTGGCAAACTTGCTGAGGGCACACTCAATCCCACTGTCCATGTCACCGACAAAGATGTTGAGCAAGACCGGTCCCAACACTGATCCCTGAGTGACACCACTCGTTACTGGTCTCCAGCTGGACATTGAGCCATTGAGCGTGCGGCCATCCAGCCAGTTCTTTATCCACCGAGTGGTCCACCCATCAAATTGATGTCTCTCCAACTTAGAGACAAGGATGTCATGTGAGACAGCGTCAAATGCCTTGCACAAGCCCGGGTAAGACACCGACTGTTCTACCCTGTCCATCAGTTCCGTAGCCCCATCAGAAAAGGCCACCAGATTGGTTAGGCAGGATTTCCCCTTAGTGAAGCCATGCTGGCTGTCACCAAGCACCTTGTTGTTTTTCACGTGCCTTAGCATGCCTTCCAGGAGAATCCGCTCCAAGATTTTGCTAGGCACAGAGGTGACACTGACCGGTCTGTAGTTCCCTGAGTCATCCATTTTCCCCTTCTTGAAAATGGGGGTTATATTTCCCTTTTTCCAGTTTCGGGAAATTCACCTGACTGCCATGATTTTTCAACTATGATGGACAGTGGCTTAGCAACTTCATTTGCCAGCTCCTTCAGGACCCGTGGATAGATTTCATCCGGTCCCATGGACTTGTATACATTCAGGTTCCTAAGATGGTCTTGAACCTGTTCCTCTCCTACAGTGGGTCTAGGGTCTTCATTCTCACTGTCCCTGCATCTGCCTTCCAAGACTTGGGTGGTGTGGTCAGAGCATTTGCCGGTAAAGACTGAGGCAAAGAAGTCATCAAAAACCTCAGCCTTCTCTAAATCCAGGGTAGCCAGTTCTCCCGATAGCTTCTGTAGAGGGACCACGTTGTCCCTAACCTGTCTTTTATTTGCAAGGTACCTATAGAATCCCTTCCTGTTATCCTTAACATCCCTAGCTAAGTTTAATTCTAAGTGGGCCTTAGCTTTCCTAACCTGGTCCCTAGCTTCCCAGACAACATCCCTGTATTCTTCCCAGGCTGCCTGACCTTGCTTCCACCTTTCATAAGCCTCTTTTTATCTTCCAATTTTGCTCAGCAGCTCCTTATCCATCCAAGGTGGTCTCCTGGCCCTCCTGCTGCACTTCTTTCTAGTTGGGATGCAATACTCCTAAGCTTGTAGTAGGTGATCCTTGAATATCAACCAACAGCCTTGGGCCTCCCTGCCCTCTAGGGCTGTATCCCATGGAACCTTACTGAGCAGGTTCCTGAAGAGGCCAAAATCTGCTCTCTTGAAGTCCAGGACAGTGAGCTTGCTGCACGCCCTTCTCATTGTCCTGAGGATCTCAAATTCAACCATCTCATGATCGCTGCAACCAAGGCTGTCCTGAAGCATCACATTTCCAACCAGCCCTTCCCTGTTGGTGAGCACGAGGTCAAGCATGGTGCCTCTCCTTGTTGGCTCCGCTATTACTTGTAGAAGGAAGTTGTCTTCCACACAATCGAGGAATGTCCTGGATTGCTTGTGCCGGGCTGTACCTTCCTCCAACAGATATCAGGTTGGTTGAAGTCCCTCATGAGAACAAGGGCCTGCGAGCATGAGGCTGCTCCTATCTGTCTATAGAGCGCTTCATCCACCGAGTCCCCTTGGTCAGGCGGTCTGTAGCAGATCCCCACAATAATGTCACCCATCGCTGTTCTCCCTTTAACCCTGACCCACAAACTCTCTGTCGACTGCTCACCTGTCCTCAGACAGAGTTCCATACTCTCCAGCCTACCCCTAACATAAATAACAACTCCCCCTCCCTGCCTACCGGGCCTGTCTTTCCTAAAGAGCCTGTAACCTTCCATTCCAACACCCCAGTCATAGGAGCCATCCCACCATGTTTCTGTGATGCCTATGATATCATACCCCCGTAGATGTTCACACATCTCTAATTCCTCTTGTTTGTTCCCTGTGCTACAGGCATTTGCATAGAGGCATCTGAGCCGAGATCCAACTGGAGCCGGCTCATTGGCTGGCGCAGCTGGAATATCTCTTCGTTGCTCTGAACGTTTATTACAGGTGCTGGCAACTGACTGGGTGTGTTGGGATGGAATGATGCCCCTTCCCCCCACACATCTAGTTTAAAGTGTCCTTGACCATCCTGGCAAGCCTCCTACCAAATCCACTCTTCCCTTTTTCGTCAGACCTGCTCCACCAGCCCCCAGTAGACCTGGCCTACTAAATTGAGTCCCACGTTCTAAATACCCAAACCCCTGACTATAGCACCATCCTTCTAACCATTTATTAACCTGCCCAATCCTCCTACCCTTTTTAAGGTCCTGCCCTGTATCCTGGAGAACTGACGAAAAAACAATCTGAGCTCAAGAGCCCTGAACCACCTCTCCCAGTGCTCTGTAGTCCTTCTTTTTGTTCTCCGGGCTACTGCTATCTATATCAGTAGCACCCACATGGATCACTAGAAGTGGGTAATAGTCAGTGGCACTGACTAGAGCAGGCAGTCTCTCTGCAACATCCCTGATCAGAGCCACTGGTAGGCAACAAACCTACGGCCTCCTTTAGCGGCCTCCTTTCCTGCATGAGTGACAGGAGATGCTTGAGGCCCCTGCACGGTCTGGTCCTGGGTCAAGCAGTGCTGCTTCCTCTCAGCTTCCCTGACACCTTTCAGCCTAGTAACAGCTTCCTGCAGCTCAGCCACCTGCTGCAGGAGGACCTCCACCAGGGAGCACAGAGTGCAGCCATGCCCATTGTGCACCCTCCCCTCACAAGACCAGTGCAGGCGCTCTCTACACTCCGAGCTCTGCACTGCAGCCTTCCCTCTCATCGGCTCTGTTGGGTGCCTACACTGGCCACCGCCAGGGCAGCCAGAGCAGAGCTCCCAGACCGGGCCCTGGTCATGCGGCGAGTGCTCACCATCCCGCTCACCTGCCCGTGCAAACTGCCTCGACCTGCCCTGATCGCTCGCGCTCCCTGGGGCAGGTTTTTAACCAGTCAGGGTGGTGCCGCTCCTCCTGGCACCGCCCCCTCTGAGTCAGCTCCTCGCGTCTGCTGAGCTGCTGGCTCCTGGGCAAGTCGTGTCGAGGACTAGGGGTTGCCTCGGTGCCTGTTGCTGCTCCGAGTTGAAGCTCCTGGACACCGAGCCTCCTCCCCGATCAGGCGCTGCAGAAGTCCCCTCTCGAGACAGTCTTAGGAGAAACTAATGAATTTCATTATGTTTCAGGAGTTTACTGGAAAGTAAACTGGTTATAAAGGGTACGGGCTAAACTGACCATGTAAATCAAAGTAGCTGTATTGACTCAGTGGACCGGTATTATTTGATACTGTTAAGGAACTGGTTCTATAATTCCATTTGTTAAAAGAAATACTGGTCTGACTGATTATAACAATTTTATGACAATACCATATCAAGTTATAGTTCCTGCTTGCAGAAGACTGACTGATTTGTCAGGTTCACCCTTGAGAAAGTTGCAAATTTAGCTGCTGTTCAGAGGAGGTATAGTTGCCTTCCTCACTGCTTTGTCTTTGCTGGGAGCAGAGTTGCTGAAAACTATTCAAAGGAAAATACTGTGTTTTGTCAAAACCAAATTATCTTGTATCTAGCAAGTGCTTATAATTCTCTGATGTGAGAAAGTCAGAACATCTCAGACATCTTGCTTCACTTTGAATATGCTTTGCTGTGCTTGTGTGTTGATTACTTTTGCAAAACATTCTTTTCAAATTTATTTTTCTGATTTTTAGGCCATATCATATCAGTACCTGTAATTATATATGTATTCATATATAATTCATGTAGTCTATTTTTTTTTTCAAATTACAAAAGAAAATTTTGATCCCATTCTGCAATAAAACCAACTCAAAATTTTCAAAATAAAATTATTTCTTTTTAAAAAGGCTCCTGTGAAATGGTATCTTTGTAGGAAATTTCAAGTAGTTTTCCTGAATTGGCAGAAAATAATTTTTTTCAACCATGGACTTTTCAATAGCATTCAACTGTTGAACAGCTGTAACCTAGCTTGTAATTTGCAGAACCTAGGAAATAGGCTTGCACTACAAGGCCAGGGTGTTTCTTCTCATCCAGAAGTACACCGAGCTATATAATAGAAAAAAAATAAGTTAAATGAATTTTCTGACCTATGGGGTAACTTTCAGTATGTCCTTGAATGGAAAAAAGACAACAGAGTAGGCAGCATAGTGATAATGTTATTTTTCTTTATGTAAACCATGATATAAGTTGTTGCCTTGTAATTTTCTCATGAGTAATTTGTACTCTCCATTACCATGGCCTGCTTACTATACTGAAAATTAAGCATATAATACATGGGTGATAATACAGTTTTTGAAAATTCTGCAAAAAGCACATTTTTATGAGATCAGACTGTGTGTTTGTGTCCTTAATTTTGCTGTAACAGGAGATTCTGCTTAAAAGAGATTTATTTTCTTAGAATGATCTAAGGTATGTTTTCTAAGTTACTTAGTTCATCTGCTTTTAGACAACTCACATCTAAAGTAGTAGACTTTGATTAATATGTTATATTCTAATTCTCAAATTGACAATTAATATTCGTTCAATGAGTTGTCTTTTTCTTTCTAGACTAGCATATTCTTCCCTTTCCATTTACTATTTCTGGAAATAACTCTAGGTGAATTTCAAGAATTAATTCATGTTACTCCTGAAACTAATGTCTCTATAAGAAAACAATTTCATGCTGATTTTAATTAGTGTCATCACTTTGCAGGACAGTAGCTGTTGTGAAGGCTTCGGCTGCATTAAAGCAAGTAGGCAATTGCATGACACTATCTTTTTATGACCCCTTGGAGGTAAAAGGCAGTTTAAAATAGTATAATTTATTTGAAGTAGATAGAGCAGGCAAGTTGACTGGAGCTGACATATAAATACGTGATTTCATATGTCAATGTTAAGAGAGAATCTACCTTAAAAATAGCAGTGAAAGATTATGGCTTCCTGTCGTGCCAAAATTGCTCTTCCACTTTTTTCCCATTTTTTTTTCACTAATTGAATAATGAATAGAAGATGTCTGGTGGTCACTGGGCAAAATAATGTGTAATGTTAAAAGTTACCATTTTCGCTGCTGATCTTGTCAATGAAAAAAAAGCTGTCACTGGAGAAAACAGAAACCAATTGCTTCTTACCTGAAGCAGATAGACTACTGGCAGAACCATTTTTAAAGAGTATCTGAAAAGAAATTTCTGTAAAAATGTAGTCCATGGCACATAAGGGATCCAACTGTAGATTCTCTACCTATTTAACAAAAATGAACAGAGCAGGTAGATATTTTAGGATCAGAAAAGGAATCAGCCCTCATTTAGGCTGGCATCCTATCCTGAGGTTTTACTACTTGAAAAAGTCTGGTCTCTGCCTGAGTGACAGAGCGGATAAAATAATTTTCAGCTGTCCATAACATTTTCTGTCACTTAAAACTTGTTACATGTATCCCCAGATGTAATATGTTTAAACTCTATAAATGTTCTTGATGGAGAATTTAGAGATGATTCTTTAGGAAAACCAAGAGAAAAATGAAAGATGGAATTGGAATCTGTTTGGTGCCTTTTATGAGCATTGGTTTTAAAGTGAACATAAATAGACGTGAGAAGGGTATGTTGACCTCCTCCTTCCCTTGCCGATCAGCAGAACCCTGATCCACTTAAAGAATGAAATCTTTTCAGTGAGGCTGATGCTTTCCCTGAACAGGTTAGTCATCCGTGGAGCTCAGTGCACTAACTTTTCATGAATCATTAAGAACAGATATAGCCAATAATGATTAGCTAAATAGTTTCTTCTCTAAGTTTAATGATCTGTGAGGTG
This sequence comes from Amazona ochrocephala, assembly GCA_039720435.1. Classification (NCBI taxonomy): domain Eukaryota; kingdom Metazoa; phylum Chordata; class Aves; order Psittaciformes; family Psittacidae; genus Amazona; species Amazona ochrocephala. The sequence continues at coordinate 17,868,784 of CM077879.1, forward strand.
AAAAGTATGGATTTCAGGCAGGAGAAGAAAAACTAGATGGAGTGATTAGACTTTACAATGAAAAAGACTTCACTCTTTAGAGTTCATCTTTCTGAGGACCCTTAGATACATGACTGAGATAATCAGTCTCAAATAAAAGTCAAAACAAATGTTTTGTGGATTGTTAGATGTATAAAAAAGTTTCTTTAGAGTAGAAAGGTCTTAATCCTAGAATTACTGAAAGAGAGCTCAGCATTTGAGGAAATTGTGTAGATCAGCAAGTTCTAGTTCCCTTGGAGAATGCTGTATGTAGGAAAACTGGTACCTTAATCTTTGTATTAATAGTATGGCTGCAGATCTGTTATAGACTGTCAGGATTTGGATCAAGTGAGAAATAATGCTACTCAAGAAATGTGATATTTCTCATATAGTATTATTTGGAATATTTCAAAAATTCCCAGATATAGGTAGGAAAATGGTATGAATAATGCTAGTTCCTACTTACTCCTAGAAGTGACTGCTGAAATGTTAAGAAACTGTCAAATCAGAAAACTTTGATTATTTATGTAAATGCCAAGGAAAATAATTGTAAATGTCTTTGTAAACAGCACTTTCCCGCATTGGGCTTGGACTGAGCAATCCAAGCCGAACTCAGTTGAAATTAAATGGAAAGCTAAAAGTAGACCCTCTAGCAGTGCTTCACAATCTCATAGCAATAAATCTGACAATGTAAGAAAGTTACTGAAGTGAATTCATTTGAGACACTTGGGGCAAAAACTGACTGAAAATCTTGGCATGTTCTTAGTGTAGATGTGTGTAAGCTATCTCGAATGTGGACTCCAAAGAAAGGGAAAAAAGAAGACATCCAGGTCTGCTTGAGTGACCTAAAACTCTCATGAAGGATATTGAGGATATAAAGAATGGGAAAAGAATGGACTGATCAAAAAAAAAAAAAAAAAAAAAAGTATATATTTTGGACAATAAGTGAAAAAATGCAAGAATTCAAGCTGAGGTAGACCTTCCAAGGCTATTAAAATTGCTATTCAGAGGTTCAGTGGACACATGGATAAGAGAAAAAAGAAATGGATTATGAAATAGGACAGGTTGTGACAAAAGTGTGCCAAAAGAAAAAAAAAATACATGGAGATTTTTTTTTTATAAGATGGTAGTCTAAACAGGGAAAATATAATAGAACTAAATAGTCTGAATGTCCAGGAAGCATTTGATGAGATCATGCATAGGAAATTCACCATCAACTGCATAGTGTACCAGAGGTTTAAAGCAAGTAGAAATCATATTAGGACAATATAGATTCATTGATCCTCTTGACAGAAAAAGGAGTTCTACTAAAATATGTTGCGACAAGTATCTGGAAATTAATACACAAAAGAATTTGAGAAGAGATGAATGTGCTTGCAGATTAGAACAACAGGAATAAATCAAATACATGAAATACAAATGATTTTTTAATTTAGGCTTTGAGTTGACTTATGATGTTCCACTTCCTTCTGAAGGGAATCTGGGTTCCGAAATCAAGTTCTTGAATGAGAGTTCAGTGAGAATAGTGCTGTTAGAGACCAAGATGGAGAATTGCACCTATGTGACACAGGAGAAGGACCTAAATACGTGTGAACAGTGCCCTGCTGTGACAAAGAAAGCCAACAGGATGCTGGAATTCATCACCAGCAGAGATAAAGAAGTTATTATCCCACTCTACTCAATGCTTGTCAGCCATACCTGGAATACCGTGTTCAGTTTTGGTCTATACAAAAAAGACATGGACAGGCTGGAGAGAGGCCAGAGAAGAGCCACAAAGATGATCCAAGAGCTAGAAACCATGCTGAATGAGAAAAGGTTGAGAGAACTGGGTTTGTTCAGCCTTTAGAAAAGTAGCCTTATCACCGTGTTCCAGTATTTAAAGGGGGGGGATAAAGAAGATGGACACTCCCTTTTTACCAGGAGTTTCATGGGAAAAAAAAGGGCTAATGGATAGAAGCTACTCCCCAGGAGATTCCAGTTGGACACAAGAGAAAAATTTTTCGTGAGAACAATCAGCCATTGGAATAATCTCCCCAGGGAAGTGGTGGATTCCCCAGTGCTGAACACTTTCAAGATTTAGCTGGACAAGGTGTATCATGTCCAGACCATGCTTTTGCCATGAATGTTTGGACCAGATGATCCTTGAGGTTCCTTCCACCCCAGTATTCAATGATTCCAAGATTCTATGACTTAGGGTATTAACAAGAAATGTGATATAAATGTCAGGAAGGCTAATATAGTTTCTACATATATCTTGGAAGATAATCCCAACAAGTTAGTGTTAATGCCATTGTACAGGGGCCCTACAGGTAGATGAAGATCTACTTTTAATTTTTTCTCAGATATTTTATGAAGGTAGCATAGGCAGCGTAGAGTAGTAAATTTTGCTTGTCATTCTTGAATTCTATGAAATGTGATCTTCTGAGTTTGCCACAATCACTCAGAAAGTGATTGAATCACTACAGATGAGAAACAGACTCACAAAGTCCTCAAAGTCTTTTGTCAGTTGCTGTTTCTAAGTAAATTCAAACTGGAAATATGAGGTTGAGGAACTGAAGAGGGGAAAAGAACCCTTGATCCCCCTGTCCCCCAATGTGTATGTGTGAATTAAAATCCATAGGCCTCTGCATCTGAAAAGTTTAAGCACTGACAGAATAAATACATCCATTTGTAGTTTCAAAGGATCAGCCACAATGTCAATAACTCTGCAGCTTAGGTATGAGGTCCCAAGTTTGCTACAGCACTAATTAAATTTTTTTCCAACCATTTAGGTCTAGCAGCATTAATCCAGTCTATATAGACTATGCAAGATAATTTAATCTTGAATTGTTATGATTAACATAAATTACTTCCATTGTTTGGAAATATGCAGCTGTACTTTCAATGTAGATGTATCCTATCATACACAAAATGAGAATGATAAAAAGTGGAACTTGTTATTCAAAGACCAGACATGCCAGCTGAAATATGTTGTATTTATTCACAGTTTGGGTGCCAGACTCTGTCGTGCCACCTAGAATGACCAAACACTAGTCATGCAAGGAAGTCTTTTATCATCCCAGTTTCTTCAGTCCTTTGAACAAATGTTGTCAATTATGTCATTTAAATATGTTGGGCATGGTGAATAATTGCCTGCTAAGACTAGCCTTTTAGGTGAGAAATAGTCATCTCTGAACTCAGGACAGAAATCTGAGAACAGAAAATGAGACGCCCAGGCCCAATCTTTAATTTACAACGCTCTTTATTCCCCCCCTCCCCCTTCAGAAGGGCTTTCTGCTACATTATCAGGACATGCACACTTCTGGTAGTGAAAGGTCACTTATTAATTCACTCTACAGCATAGTGCTTCGTGAACTTTTCAGATGTAAATTCTGTTGTTACACTTGTTGGAGAACATGTAACTGGAAAACATAAGCCTGTTTCAACCTAAACTATCAATGCAAAAGGACAAAAAGGAAGGATTCTTTCAAGAAGCATCACTAATTAGGTGAATGATATTAATCAGCAAAGGCCCTGATCTCCAAAGTTGCTTTGCTTGTAAAATGCTGAAGAGCTTCTTCTCAGTGATTCTCAGTGAATCATGTTTTTCTAAGTATAAGAATTGCAACTTGTGCTCTCAATCAGGATTATTTTGGTTTTATAAAAGGGAGATGTTGTGGTTTAAGCCCCTTCATGCAGTTTGTTCACTCACTCTCCCCTCTTTCTTCCCCCAGTCCCGGGGGGGATGGGAAGGAGAATCGAGAATGCAACTCCCACAGGTTGAGGTAAGAACAGTTTAGTAACTAAGGTATAACACAAATCACTGCTGCTACCACCAATAATAATAATGACAAGAGAAATGCAAGGAAAGAATACCATCGCTCACCACCCAGCCGGACCAAGCATTGCCCCCCCACACTTCCGTGTCTCTGCCCTCTGTTTTACATCCTGGGCATGATGTGCTGTGGTAAGGAATACCTCTCTTTGGTCAGTTTGGGTCAGGTGTCCTGTCTCTCCTTCCCCCCGTCTTCCCCTCCTCCCAGGCAGAGCATGAGACTCAGAAACTCCTAGGTCAGACCAAAACATTACCAAGCAGTAACTGAAAACACTGGTGTTATCAGCGCTGTTCCCAGGCCCAAAATCAAAACCACAGTGCTGCACCAGTTACCAAGGAGAAAAATGACTGCTACTGTTGAACCCAGGACAGGAGACAAAAACAGGAAAAAAAAAGTCTGCCTATGAAAACTAACAAGTTCAACTGCACTGATTTCCTAGAGATCAGCTTTAATTCCTTCATTTCAGTGTTGTTTTTTTTTGGAGTGGAGGGGTAGGGGGCGGGGGGATAGGAGCAGATTACAGCAATAATGCTTTGCATTTAAAAGGCAATATGCTGAAAATACAAATGTATTTCGTGGCATTTGCTGAACTTTCAATTCTGAGCAGGGGCTTTTTTGTGCAGGACTTATCCCACTAAACCAAAGTGTTTCTAAGCTACCCCAGAACAATGTAATTTCTCTTTTCTGACCTTTTCATCATATTTCTGGGTACAGACTCTCAGTTAAAGCCAAAACAGGGACTTTTTAATTTCTAGTAAATATCTCAAAAAGATAAATGCTAGCACAAGCATGTAGCATATTTCAAGAACAGCACCAAGAATACATTCTTTTCCCTGGCACAGGATATAAACAGAACTTATATAAATAATAAAGCACCACTGTCTAATTCCCTTCCTCATTTTCCTTGATTCTCAGTGTCCTTCAACATTTGGGTCTGTGCTGTTTCATAATTCTGAATCCTCTTTCCTGATCACAGCTTCTCTATGGCTTTGATTCCTTTATGAATGCCTTTTGTCTATGTGAGTATTGACATCCCGTTTCTTTGATGTGATTTCCTCCAAGTAAGAGCTTAGGCAAAGAAAGTGCACCTAGATTTCAGTCAGGCCTCGGCTTTTAACCATGTTTAGGTAACTAAAGAGATAAGAAAATTGGAAAACTATCTTAAAGAAAAAGTTAGTTTTGTTCTTTTTTTCTCAGTTGAAGTGTAATCACATTATTAAAACCCATGATGAATGACATACAAACGCTGTTTTCAAACACTTCAGACCAAGGGCTATACATATGACTAAGAGTGAAGAAAGGTGATCATAATTCTACAATCTTCTGGTTAGAATTCAAATGCTGTATGAACAATACAGTTTCATGAATCTTCTTTTCTTTACCACCTAAGACAGGACCTAAACTCATGCAGGAGAAGTTCTTATAGATCCCTGAGAAAATTGCTTGTAAGGTCACTTTATGGTGAACAGATTCTGCCTCAGTGATGAGGGAGAGAAACAGCTCCTATACTGAGGGCACACCTGATTTAGCATAATAAATGAAAAGAGGAAGGTACAAAGGAGAGATGTTTCATGTATTAGACTATGTATGCCTATATTGGCTTGCATGAGATATCTATGCACACAAGGCAGTAATATTTTAAAATATATGAATGCACAATCCCTCAGACCCAGTTTAATGTGATTCCTGAAAACCAGTTAAACAACTGATGGTTGTCTTTTCTGCAATTGAATCTCAGTGATTTCATTAGTTTGAACTGATGTTTTGTGAAATGATACAATTGCTATATTGTTAAACCACTGAATATTTTTCATTAAAATCAACATGACCTTTTACTTTCTCCTTTTGTGCAAGCATGTTTCCGTCTTATCATAGCTGAAATTATATGGGGTAGGGAAGCTGTTTTAGCATATAAATGAGTAGCCAGAAGAAAGGGGCTTGAATTCTCTGAATCTTTATTTTATACTGCAACAATGCAAATGCATTTTAATTAATTAATCAGAAATTAGGTTTAGGACAACTAGTTAAGTATTTTTCACTGATCATGGTAAGTCAGTTTATAACCTTCATTTATGAAGTGGGTTTTTTCTATTAAAGTTTGTGAATTTAAGAAGGGGAGAGAGCTGTGACACAGGATGAAGAAAGAAATTTGGAATAATACTGTTTAGCACTGAAAGGCATTAGGTGTTAATGGGCAATAATGGTGGGACCTGATAAGTAAAGATGGGTGTAAAAACCAGCTGCAACATCAGCCATTATCATGTGTTGTTTCAAAAAACCCCATCACATCTTCACCACACCAAAGCCATGAGACATTGAGGTATGGGTGAACTTTTGAGTTCTAGGAACAAAGAAAGATTAAAAGAATGAAAATGGTTGTTATTCTTTAAATAAGATACTATTCTTTATGTTAAATTATTATACCTGCTATTGCTTAAATGAGAAGTCCTTTCCAGTTTGTAAGTATAGAACTAGGTAAACTGCATGTGAGTAAGCAGGAATCTCCCACCTCTCTTTTCATGCTGCTGACCAGCTTCCTCATTTCTGTCTTGCATCAGCCTTTACTTCAGGCATTACTTGGTTATGTTCCGTTGACTTCAAAATATGTTTTTAAAAACCACAATCTAATATCCAGCGCCTGCAAAATATTGTGAAGTATTATGAACAGTTGCAATGAAAACTGACTGCAAGCGTCATAACAACGGGTGACATTATTCATAGCCTACAGTTATAACAAGGTTATGATGTAAACTCGGTGATCATAGATGAATAAGCCAGCTACAAATGTGAAAATATCCTGAACTTTAGAAGTAATACAACCAAATATAATAAATCTTGCCTGCAAATGTAATAAAGCCCTGAACTGAAATGTAATAAAATCTATCAACAGCTGCAGTGTATATGGAACATATTATATAGCTTTACTATGAATTATACCCCCTGCTGTTTATGGACTCTACAGTGTCACGGTTTGTCTTCTTCCAGAAAATCAAGTGCTGGGGGACTAAGTGTTTTCCAATTTATATTAAGTATGACAGTGTGTTAATACAAAAATGTTGAGGGTGAAAATGAAATTTTGAATCCAGATGTGCTCCTTCATCATCCTGCTAACATAAGAGAAAGGATGTGGTCTACCACATGTGGCTCAAACACTTCCTCAGCTAGACAAGGAAAGAACCAAAATGGATGCTCTGGGTAACTAATATGTTCTTCTACTGCTAGAAATATAAATACATACACAAAGAAAGAAGGAATTTTGATGAGTGATGCATCAGGAGGAAAGTCCAGTCTGCCTGATCTTTATGTACTTCTCTTTTTTGGCTTCTGAAATTTCATTTGCAGATAGTATATATCATTTCCTAGCAAGTGTCAGTTGTGACTTCTTTACTGGAGTACTATCCCAACAAATGAACAGGAAGGACTGATGTGATGTGGCTGACTGGTTGCCATCTGTTTGTGATAATCTCATGTACCTCTACACTTATGTAGAGGTACACGAGAAACCAGAAATGACAAAACATTCAGTGCTGTACCTCAGGAGAAACCTAGAGGGTTCTACATTAAAGTTTCAAAGGGAAAGTTTTGTTCTTTTATTTGTGTATGGAGGTGACCCAATCTTCAGTAATGTTAAATCCTTTGCTATGGAGGACTTAACTCTGTATGTCATGATGATTTTATACCAACCCATTTGAAACATGAACACTTTCACTGAGAATACAATGTACACAAATAAAACACTATGTGTTTTCAAAAGCTGTTTATATTGTGCCATCTCCAGTCGTGTTACTGTCCCTGATTTGCTTTCTGTCACTTTGTGTTATGGATACAAATACAGCGTCATATGAAAGCAAAATGTTAAGTGTAGTCTCCTGACACTTCCAGCAGCAAACATCTCACTACAAATGTCACAATAAATAAGCCTAACAATGTTATGTCTTAAAACCAAGTTATTAGCATTTTTGGTAAACTTAATGGTTGATTAATGTATCTTGCATATCCCAAGAAGGAATTAATACTTCCAGTATCTTTCTTTTAAGGTTATGTAAAGAATATTGCTGCAGCTCTGTAAGTACAGAGAGACAAATTATTTTATAAAATTTTAACTATGAACTTCTACAGAATATTTTCTTTTCTAACAAAATAATTATGGGCCCAAACTGCATTAGGTACCATTGAATGTACATTAAGGTGTTTATGTAAGTCCAACCTGGATCTCAGTAGATAGAATTTGAAATTAGGAAAATAAAACACAGTTATATTAAGCAGATAAGAAACAGTAAAAATTATGTGAGAAATTTACAAATTTGATAAGAATATTAAGAAAACTCATTTGTTTTGCATCTATAAAATTAATATAATGGTTACTCACAACAAAAGGAGATAAAACATTTTCAGTTGGTTTGCTTTTTTTTGACAATGCCTTTTAAAAGCTGTCATTACCATAAATCTTGCTTTCATTTGAAGATCCACCTGGATTTAATAACCATTTTAAATTTTATTGTATTTTGATTTCCAATTTGGAGTTGTTGAAGACAAACAACTACTTTACTAAAGTAAGCTCATGTCTATTTATTTCACAAATGGTATTCCAAAATAACTAAATCACTTGTGAGCAAGTCACATACAGCACACTGGTTATTTGGATAGTATTTCAATGACAATTGCTCAGCGCTTCTTGTATAACACTTAATTTTTAATATAATTTTAACTCTCAAACTTTTAGGTGGTATGAGGTAGGGCTGAGAAGATCTGAGTGCTTTGTTTAAAAAACGTGAAACATGCACGAAGAGTGGTGGAGACATGAGCTCAGTGAAATCATCTGTGAAAAGTTCAAATTCAAATGTCATGTCCATCTCTACTGTTCTAAGATTATTCTAGTTTTATTGCTCAACAAAGATGTGTCCTGTGTGAATTGTCAAGATCGTAGTCACATTTTGCGTATCTAGTTAATACCTGACTAACAATGGACATGGAATGCTGAAATAACAGTGATGTAAACTTCACAGCTTTTTTTTGGATATAATCTAGGAATTATTAAACTTGTTTTGTAGATACATTCATTAATGCACAGAAAGTAAAGACCATGAAACAAAACCCACTGAAACCTTTAGATCAGTGACTAATCATTTTCCAAAGACACTGATCAGCACCTTGAAAAGGCTAAAAATGGCATCCAGAATGTTGATTTCAGTATCCCATATTCCAGTAGTAAAATTTCTTTGGATTAATTTTGCAATTACAGTCCACTGTGTTCACGTGTAATGGCACACCTTAAACAGTGTAGAACATGGGTGGGAAAAGGGGTCTGCCTCTAGTGATGGTCTGATACAGAATATTCCCCCCTGGAACAGAACAGGAGCTCCAAAGGCACAGCAATTCCAGCAATGCATTTATTTTCTTCCCATCCAAAGAAACAGAAAAGGCACAGCTGCACTACAGCACAATGTACTCCAGAAGTCCAGGGGTGTCCTCATGAGATGTCACTTTTTCCTAGAGCTCTCTGAGGAGGTGTAACTACTCACCAATCCTGACTTCCAGCTGACATGAAACGTAGTGGAGCATTAAATGAAATGCACAGCACCGACATTTCAAACCTTCTTCGTGCCAGAAAATTGAACACCTGCACTGGACAATAGGAAGTGGATGATTACAGTCAAGCAAATTTGTCAATTTTTAAGCGTGATGCTTTACTCCAGATCCTACAAATGAAAGCCACAAATGAAAGCCTATGGCAGTGAAAATCCCTCCAAACCCTATGTTTATGTAACAACTTAGTTATACTCTTTAGTCACCTGTTTTTTTTATTAATGTTTTGTTTGTTTTTTTTTTATAATGAGGTGAAAATATGAAATAATTTAAAAACTTCTCCTAAAGATAAATGATACTTAAATACATCCAAAAGAGAGGGATTATGAAAATTCCCTTATGTCAGAGTTTCTGTATTTATTGTCAATAGTAACTGTTGAAATATTATCGTTCAACATTTAAATTTAAACCAGGAATCCCCAAATACTTTTAACAACAAAGAATATTCTGAAAAATGACATTTGGTTATTCTCCTTGTCAAAGAGTTGCACCTCAAATGAAAATTTTACCCCACAAGTTAGGTAAAGGGGTGAAAGATGACAATCTAATAATGAATTAATGTAGTAAGTGTGAAGTTTTATTAACTTAACTGATGTTCACTGGAGACCAATTTCAGCAGAATATGCCATTCTGTTGGTTTTTCTTTGTTTCTTATTCTTAAGATTACAATGTCTATACTATCTACAATGGTGATAATATGAAATTCTTCAATATAGGAAAAGAATATTTGATATATTTCAATTTTGCAATGATTAAAAAAAAGGGAATGATCTTTTGCTTCTAACTGCAAAGGTGTTGTTATTACTAAGTTAAGTAGATACTTGCTGTGACAGAGAGTAATTATAAAATATTTGTAATTTGTGTTATTTTTAAGGATTTAAATATGTTGAATACAGTTGGAACCTTGTGATGTGGAAAGGCAAATATCTTTATAAATTTTTCATAGTAGTGTTGTTACTGTATGATGACATTCCCTCCTTCAGATGAATAGTGCTAGTTCATGTGAGTGGAACATTTAAATACTCAGATTATGATGGCAGGTGATTTCTTCCTTCCCTTGCTCTGGCAGTAGCTGTCATAGTGTACCAAGGTACTCTATTCAGCAGTTAACTAGTTCTTTCTATTTATGTGTGTGCATGTATTTATATGTGTATATATGCATGTATCTGTATGTGTATGTAAATATGCACAGCAGTACTTACACAAGTGCATACATATATCCAAGCACATTTACATGTTGCTATGGCAGGATACTGCTTTCATCTGAGAAATAAAAAAATAAATACCACCAGAGGGCTCACAAGCTATTTTATTTTTGATGTCAACAGCTGTCTGAACCAATGAGTGCTGAGACTTACACCTTTCCTGGGATTTAATCTCCCAGGTTTTTAGTGTTTCTGTGCAGACATCAAGGTGTCCAGATACCGAAGTGAGGGTGCATTATCTGGTCTTCTGACACCAGAATCTTATGTCAATATTACTGTCATTTTTCTGCTCAGTAAAAGTGTTCATTCTTAGCCTAGGGAGTTCATTTCTCTGTGGAAAAGTGATTGCTGCCTCAAGTTAAGGTGTGCTTGAAGTGTAGAATACTTAAAATATGTTTATAGCCTATATATGGCATGTGTATGCATACAAGTTGATGGACACAGAATATAGACCTGTAATCTGTTTGAAGACAGAATGGCTGTAGGAACATGAGTTGCCTAAATTAAACAACCTTTCTAAGAGGTATTAAAATGAAATACTGCCTTGTGTTTTATGAACTGGTTTCATTGCCCAGGTCAGACACCTCTGCCTCGAGAAATAATTCTAATCACAGAGCTCTTCTGTGGCAGAGAGCTTGACACGTCTCTAAACCCTTCTTAGGGATGCCTGTGTAGAAGTAGGCTGACAGCAAAAATGCAAACAATAGGGTATTGACCATACGCTAAAAAGTAGGAACAAGGAAGACTGTATGTAAGAGAATGACACTGTTATACAAATAAAAGACTTAGATTGTAAGTTAAAGAAAAGGGAAGCTAAAAAGAGTCCAAAATCAGATATACAGAACTGACTGTGTATATGTACAGATCAACGGTGACTGTAAAACCCATTCTGCAGGGCATAACGTGGGAAAGTCTGAGAGATTCCTCTTCACTTGTTGAAATCTAGCCCCAAATTATCTCCAGTCCCTTTATTTTCTCCCCATAACCACCGGCATCCCTCCCTCAGTAGTTCTTATTCTCCCTTCCTTCTCTGTTTTATTCTTTCCTTGTGATCTCTACCAAAGCTGGCTTTGCTCTTAAACCTCCCTTTGATTTCTCTGCTTCTATAATTCCTTTCCTTCCCTCTTTGTTTTCATTCTCTTTGCTTGATGCCAGAGCCTGTATTTTCAATTCTTCCCACCCTTGTGCTCTCAGCTCCTCACTCCCCTCTCAGTGCTCTCCACCTGACTAATCCCCAGTACTGGCTCCTTACCAAAAACACTACTTCCACTTCTGTTCTCATGCTGTCAGACACATCTGGAATAAACTCACTTCCTCAGTTTAAACATAATTCTTTTATCTGAGCTTGTCTAAAGATTTTTACTTCTTTTCCTGATGAATTCTTAAGCTGCAAATTCCCTATCATTGCTCTCTACCTTATAGTTCACCTTAAAATCCTCCGCCCTCAGTGCTCTGTCACTTTCTACACTTCCCCCCCTCCCCCCCCTTAATCTTTTCCACCTCCTCCTTCAGCCAACGCCTTATTCTTTGTCTATGCTCCATATGGCTAGTTATCTGTAACTAAGGTCCCACAACCCACATAGTGCAGGACAGCTGAGCTACCTGACATCGTTGCTCCCTTTATGACAGTTGCAGAGCACCATCTAGAATACAGGATGCCATTGCAGATCCTGTGAAACTCCAGGGGACCAAAAAGGAGCTCCTTATATAACGCGCAGAAAAGACGCAGGTAGTTTCTGTGATGCTGCCCCCTTGTGTAAACCCTCTGCAGGATCTGAGTGTGCAGTACCGTTCAACACGTTAGTGAATTCTGCTTAGTGACAGAATCCAGTGGTCAGTTACTAGAAACTCTAAATAACGAAGAGATACAGCTATTAACCCAAGAATGACGTCTGACTCCGTTAGCACTTTCAGTAGGTTTAATTAGCCATTAAGAATGAAAAAAACCCTCTATACAAATATTCCTGTTCAGTTATCTTTAAACATTCTGTTTCCATCTGCTTTTCTTTTACAGCAGACATAACAAGAAGGCGCTTAAAACTCCCTTTTATTAAGACAATGTAATTGAAACCACTTCAAAGCAAGAGTTAGGAAAACATAAACTGGATCATGACCATTGACTGTAATTTCATGTGAGTTGAAAGACTTAGTTGAATAGACGTTACTCAACCCTAGCAACTGATTTTATTTTTTTTAATTTATTTATTTTAAACTCTGATTTTATTTCAGATTCCTTGGTTTCCATAGATGCTTTTGTTCACAATGTAATAATTTTCACAGGAACTGAATATATGAAGTTGTTTTTCTAAATGTCCATGGTATTTGTAGGCGTAGCACTTTGGTACTGTAGATTCTTGTTACTTAAGTTTTTTACACCTCCCAGTGAAAACAAAAACATTGATCCAGGGAAGAATAATACATGATTGGGAGGAAAAGTATTGAATACATTTACAGCTGAATAGCTATATGAAGCAATAAATAGTGATTTCACTTACATTGTCTTCAATAGGAGATATATTTATTTCTTTTCCTCCAAAAATTACTGTATCTTTAACCTAAATTTTCACAATGTTTGTGACATCTAAATGTTCCATGAGGTTTCTGTCTAGCTTCTATTCTTAATTTGTACCAGTTAACTTTTGCATATAATTCTGGTTAAAACGGTGGTCTTTGTTTATGTGCTATGGTGGTATTTATTTAAAATCATCACTTATGAACAGAAAAGATGAAAAAAATTTGGAACCTAGGGAGAGAAAGGTTTTTTTTTAAATTTGGAGCTAGTCCAATTTTAGCTGTTTTCCATGTTGAAATAAAGTTATACTAGATGTGAAAAAATACTGATTAATGAAGGCTAAGTATGTGCAAAAGTTCTTGACCAGGGCTACTTTACTGCAAACATCGTGCAATAATCAGTTTGCTGTTGTTTTTAAATGTTATGTTTATTAAAGTTTGTGTTCTAGCATGACTAAAATTACTTCAGCAGCCAAGTATTGCACCATAAATCCACTTGGCATATGCAAGATGGATGAACGAGCTAGTAAAGGAGCAAATGCAGAAAGCTGTAGAAAAGAAAGTGGAGTTAAAGTTGCAGCGCGTGTCCTGCATTGGGTGATATTCAGCTAACAGTAAAGTGTGTAATAGTAATTTGCTGGTCTGATCCCTTAGATTAATTTCTTAATCCTTTGCTTTTGTTTCAGATAGATTTTGTGATCTCTGGAGCTCAGTGTGTTGAAAATAAGCACTTGATTCAGTCAGTTGTTTAAGATACTGCCGGATACAAGCACATTGTCATGACAGAGTCAGTTCAAAGCTTGAGCTCCTTTGCTTATGCCACATCTTGGCTGAGTTGGTTAGCCCACTGAACTTCCAGCATGACCTATGATATTGCCTATTTGCTTTTTAGGTCCACCAAAAATGCTAAGGCACATTTTCACCATGTTGATATGCCCTCCTACATCAAATCCCATTGAGCTTGTACAGCAAAGTTCCAAGGGTAAACATCAGTATGGATAAGAACAGAAACTGGAGAATGACATAAAATTGCATAGAGGAGAATAACATGCACAGGACATGACAATGGTCACTGATACATTTACCAGAGGGCTTCCCTTTTCTTTCCATTGCATTACTGCTTCTCGTGGTATGTCCTTTCTGTCATTTGACTGGGAGGCAGCCATAACCCCGAGCAGCTGCTTGTCAGTCTAAGGGTCTGTGTCCAGCTCAATAGTCATCAAGTGATAAGCAGCACTGCATTTTAAGCCTAACTAAAACACTTCCAGAGCCCACACTTCTGTAAAATACTTTTTCTCCATGTATATAACATATTACTATAGGGAAATCTCATCATTAAGAATTTGATTTTTATGTATGTTTATAGGTGCACTAGAAATCATTTTGTTAGTGAATAAATAAGAAAAAATATGACTGAAACAATAGTAGTAGTCCAGTCCTTTCAGGGCTATAGGTATTTTCAGTGCCATTTGTATACTTTTTAAGACAACAACTCGAAATATTTTTCAGAATGTTTTCCAGTGCTCATTTTGATAACCTTTGTATCACCAGGCTACTTTTCTTTAAAGGAAGAAATCACACTTTAATTAGTAACCAATCATACAGAGAATTCTACAACCAGAGAATTCTACAATCAAAGAATTCTGAAAACAGTATAAGAGAGTGACTTGACAATGTAAGTTTCAAAAATTTACCTGAATTCAGACTCTACAATGAATTAGTTCTATTTGCCACTTCCTTTGGAAATTAAACAGTGGAATGGCTTCCTCCTGGCTGCTTCTTTCAAATATCATATATTATTTTTGCATCTTGGGAGCCACTACTATCACCACTGGGAAAACAGATTCCAAGTCTTTAATTTAAAACATAAATTTAAATTACATCTTCACTAATACTTAAATGTCTGTCAGCCTCTTCCAATTAATTTCACTTTTGATGGTGAATTTAATCACAATTTGTGATTTATGTTATTTGTGAAGAGTACTTTTGTTACCCCTGCATGCTTACAAACTTGACTGATCTGCAAACATTCCAAACTTTAGTAAATCCTCTGAATGCTTTGGGTAATGGCAGTGTTTCGGGATTTAGACTGTAAACTCCCTAGTTTACAAGGCTGGTTGGAGTTTCACATTTGGGTAATGTATAACTCCAGTAGGCCCTCTTTGGATATTTTAGGCACGATCAAAGGGGAAATAATGCTACTTGCTGCTTGCAGCATGACCTAAGGATATGATAACAGATCCAATGCTCTACTGGGTTAGAACAGCAGTCTGTGTAGCTCAGTGCCCTGTTTCCAGACATGGCAGCACGCAGTTCTGTTTGGGGAGAGCATGTGAGTCTGGCTACTCTCTATAGTGCATTCTTTCCTTCCTGCCCCAGCCCCTTTAGTTGGTGGTTTAAAGGTCATAGAGCATGCCTTCTGCTGTTTGCTTTAGTCTCTCTCCCTGTTGTTGACCAGGTCTGAACTCCTTCCAAAACCTGCAGTGGAAACGACTTCTACAAGTTCAACAGCAGTGGCACAAGGAAGTATGTTCCTTTAGCCTCTTATAAATTAACCTGCTAGTTTAGCTGAGCGCTGGTCAATTCTACTATTACTGGCTTCAATGAGTGACAGTTTCACATTTGACTTATTCACGACTCCTGTAATGGCTGATGACATTCTGATGTTGATTGTATAAATCCTATGGTGGGAAATTGCAGTACAGTGCTCACGCAGCCCAGCAATGTCTGTTCCCCTAATCTAGCAGCTCAGTACCTCTCATCCTTTGCATAAGATGAACTATTTGAGATGAATAGTTCAATACCAAACTTTAGTGGTTAGTTCATATAAAAGTGGGAAGCTTGGGTATTCTTAAGCTTGGGCTGTATGTAGCATTCAAGATCTGTAACCTTTTCACTAACATTGTTGGTTCAGGTAACATAAATTGTCAGAGTAGTATTTCAGTGTTTGCCTACAGTGCAAGGAGTGTATACCTTCTAGAAGTGTATACCTTCTAGAAGTGTATACCTTCTAGAAGTGTATACCAGGTTTTCTTCTATTTTTAATGAAAAATGTCGCTGTCTTTAGTTTTATGTGCGTCCGCTTTAAGTTACTGAGTGGGAACTCAGAGACTTACATAAGGCTTGACAAGGGGACATGGGGGAGTAAGTCCCTCCTACAATACCTACCCCACTGAATTATCCACACTGCATGGAGAAGATAGGATCATGAGGTCAGAGGGAGAGCATCTGTGCTAGAGGATTACCCATTAGTAGCAAGGGGGTTTTAGGGTCTAATTCTTTCCAGAGACAGTGTGATGTGAAGGCAATGCTGTGTGAGGCTGTACTGCATGGAGATGAGCTGTACAGCCCAGGCCTGACTGTATAGTTAGCATGCCTATGTGGCCTGTAAAGACTTGGCTTCATACTGAATCAAACTGAAACGTAATAGAATTTCCTTCCTCTTGTATTTATGCCACAGAATAAGAAAAGTGCTTTAGCAGCTGGCAGTTGACTGGAAATAGTTAAAAGAACAGGATAAAGTTAAAAATTCTTGAATGCGTCTCACTTCACACTATTAGAAAATAATCTGGGATCAAACTACATAGGAAAAGTATGGAATTACGAGAAATGCTTTTTTCTATTGCTTTCACCACCCATACTGTCTATCGTATTTTGGATTCTGGCTCTGAACCCTCTTTGCTCAGCCAAGGAGGGGTGGAGGGGAAATAAGAACCTTTTCTTCTTTGTACAGTGGTGTGAGGGCAGCAGACAATAGCAGATCCTGGGCTCCCTTCAGTGAGAGGAGCTTGGGAACAGCTCGCACCAGTATCTGCTGATGAACAAGGTTCAAGGAAAAGCTGAGTCTGAAGCACTGACAACCTCACTTCACCTGGGGGAGTGGGACAGGTGAAAGGAAGAGAGCCTCAGTGGCATGGGAGAGACAAATTCAGACTGAGTAGGGCCTCTCCCCACACTTGGGGACCATATAGGAAGGAAGGTCTGGGGCCTGCCAAAGGCAATGTATCTCCGGTGCTCTTCCTTGGGCAGTCTCCTCACCACCTGCTATCCAGAACTTGCAGGCAAATCTACCCTTCCTTTCATCTTCAGGACTGTAACAGCATTATGCAAATCCCAGCTATGTCCCTAGCAACACAGTCCAAAGGCAATTTTGTAAGCCTTTTTTTTTTTTTTTCCCTTGTGGCACATTTCATCCCCAAAGAGATGAGTCCGGTAGAGGACAGAAGTGAAGGCTGTTAAAGTACAGTGTGTCTAGTTTTGAATACAATGACTCGACGACTGCAGCCTAAGGCACTGGTGTGATTTTGTTTAAACAAACATAAGCCAATTAAAAATACAAAGAGATTCAAGGAAAAGATGCTCTTAGCTGGAAGCCTCATGGGAGAATAATTTAAGGAACAGATCAATAGCAGTGAGAGAGATTTGTTCCCATAAGACCAACAGCCAGCATGTAACAGATCTCAAGAAAGGCGTTTTATAGGATTGTATTTTGTGAGTGACTGTAGCATAAAAGAATAGTGCTTTAGCATAATTATAGTTAAATATTTACTCAGTCTTAGCTGTTTCCGGGAAAGCAAATATCCTTGCAAAGATGATTTTCTCCTATTCAGTGTATCACTGAAAGTGCTTCCTGTGTGTATCTTTATTACAAAGATAATAATTATATAAATGTGCCTTCAAGGAAAAGGGTAGTTAAGAGTGCTGTCTTAAAATCACAAAACAACAATATACACTATTATCTACAGGTTAAAATATTCTCTCCCTCATTTTCCAAGTCACAGCTTTTGACTTATAATCTCTTTCTTGCTCAATTGCACATAGAAAAAATTCTTAAAAGGTGCAAGAAGAAAAAATATTTTTATAAATAGTCTGAATTTTTTTTACCCAAATGTTATATTTTAAATCTCCATCTGTACCATATTCTGGGACCTTTCAGGTGTAGAAACTATACAGGATATTCCAGCTAACTTGCTCTTTAGGCATGTAGTTCAGGTGTCATAGTTATAAGAGTATATACCCTTGTTTTCAAATATTATAGGTGGAAAAGGGGAAATCATAGGGACCAGAAATATTTGTACACTTATATGTCTTCCAGAGGATGATTCAGATCAGGAGTTCAGTTTAGAAATTATTTGTGCCCTGGAGAAATACCTATCCTGCTCTATTGAATGTATAGTGACAGTAGCGGGATGGGTATCCTATACTAGATCCTAACAGTTGGTAATATAAATTTTCTTATAAACTTAGAACTTTGAGAAAACAGCAGCTGAAAAATATTTTTTTCCAAAGAACAATGGCTTTCTCTCAGATGTGGGAAATCCTGAGAGACTGCTTCTGAGCTATAACATTTATCCATTTTGCCCAACAGAACAGAATTACTTTGAAGAAAATACTATAATTCTTTGTTGAGATTGGAATGAGGAGATTGTTTCTGCAGTAAGACGACTTAAAAAATAGGGCATACACTACACTCTTGGTGTATGTATGCCTGTTTGGTTCCACTGCTTTGCTCTGTGTTCATTAAATCAATGGTAAACATCAGTTTACATCTGCTGAAGAAATGCCCCATTGTTTTACATTGCTCAGAGGGTAAAGTAGGAGCAAGATTAGTAATGCAGCACAGATGTTACAGAAGTCCAATAACTTCATTGTGTTGTTGTGTTTACCGGAACCATATGGGTTCCAGAAACCATGTCTCTCCTGTGCATGTGTTTAGAACCCTCATATGTAATTTGAACATCTTAATGACACAGTTTGAATCCCAGCTCACTTATCCCACTCTTGGAGACACCAAATTAACTTAGTAGTGACAGTTTAACTGATTTCCAGTGTTAGTAGCTACTGATATCACATTCTAGTAAGGACCATGTGCTCCTGGGTGTATCTCACTCGATCAGCAGGCTTGGACTGAGGATGCTGCTTGATGTCAGGAGATGAATAATATTACAGTGCTACTGCCAGGTGCTGGTATTTGGTGACTAGTAAGCTTTAATATGTCATGGATGTGATTACTAGATGAATAACGTAATTCAAGTGTGGGCACACATACACCCAACACATGCATAAATGTGCTTCTTAGATGCAATGTCTTGCAAAATGCGGAGAAAACCTTTTTTTCATTCCCTCTGAAGCATTACGTGAAAGGTCTGAACACAAGTCTCTAATGAAAGCTAAGAATGTGGCCTTACCTCAGG
This sequence comes from Amazona ochrocephala, assembly GCA_039720435.1. Lineage (NCBI taxonomy): Eukaryota > Metazoa > Chordata > Aves > Psittaciformes > Psittacidae > Amazona > Amazona ochrocephala. Next base: position 17,888,113 of record CM077879.1, read on the forward strand.
TGTTTTCTGCTTACCTTTCAGATTATTGGTGTTTGTGGTTGGGATTTCTCTAATGGCTCATGACACAGGTGCAAATGTCATTAGGAAAGGCTTCTTGGGAATGAAAGCATGAAAAGTCTTCAATCTCCATGTTTAACCACCTAAGTACAGAAGAAAGCAGGAAAGTAGAGAAAAGAAGTCAATCCACAGAAAACACAATATTCCATTTGCTGAAAATAAGTCATGGAGCCAGGAAGAGTAAGAATAATAAAATAAAAATATTTCTTAGATTTGCAAAATATGCATAATAGAAAAAATAATGGCAAAATTTAGCAGAATACTAGAAATTTAAGACATAAGATGTAGTAGAGGGTTTTTAATCCAGCATAATTATAGGAGGCATGAGTTTTTAGAAGTGCTTCCTTCTAAACTTGGAGGGAAGCCAGCTGGATTGTTCATTGTCTTTTCACCAGACCTCAGAAAAGGCTACACATTTATGCCACTGGGCTGTATTTGACTTATCACTTACAGCAGGACAGAACAAATGTCCTTTAATAAAAAAACATGCTTTCCATTTTCACAACTGAGAAGTCAACAGGTACTTTAATAGTATTCATCAGAAGACCCACAAAATATAAAAATTTGGATCAAAATATAGGATTTGCAGTACACTATTTTTATGCATATAAACAATATAAATATTTACCCATAGAATTAAAAAAAAATACCCAACAACAATGAAACTAATAGAATTGCACAGTTCCGGAGTACAAACCCTTTGAAATTTGTCTGGTACTAAAATATTAATGGTATACTTCTATACATATTAATGCGTACAGAGAAAGGTGTTTGTTCAAGAAAAGTAATCTGAATGGACTCAAAGTATTAATGTTATACGCTATGCAATATTATTTAATCACTTTCTAAGGAAAAATGTTTTTGACAGGGTGTATTTTATAGAGGACTTCTAGAGATAATTAACCATCTGAATACATGCTGTAATAGGGGATTTACATCCGTATGTGCATATTCTTGTTTATTTGACAATAGAAACATTATTTTAATCATTGCATTAAAATATAAACCAGTGTTTAACTGCCACCTAAATGTCTGGAAGTTCTTTGTTAAATTTCCCATTGTCTTTAATCTGTGCTTCAGTCAATATTTGTTAATAAAAGGATAAAATAATTGAGTAATTGTGTAATGTGATCTTCAGAGAATGATTGGGCTTTTGTTGTTGTTTAAAGACAAGATTAGGCATCAGAACACTTCAGTTTCTTTCATGGGCCACTGAAGTTTGTTTCATGGAACCAGCGCATCCTGTGGGCAGCACCTTGATGTTTCTGAGTCTTATTTTTTCAAGCTTGGAAATAGTGACAATGATTGTTAATATTGTTTACACATGACATTAAGTGATATTTCTAGAGTGTTTAAAATACACTGAGGGGAGTGGCGGGGCGTGTGTGTGTGTGTGACTTGGAATAAATGGCAAAAATTATCTATAATTTAAATGATCAGAAAAGCCAAACACTGATCTAAGAAAATAAATAAATTCCACCTTTGGATATCTTCATACACAGCACATAAGAGGTAAAGGTGTATTTATTTATCATCTGTAGTTCACTTTTCAGTTACATTCAGGACTCACTGGAAATGACTGTGGGGAATGTGTGTGGGTGACTACCTCTTTCAAGTATTTCCTTCAAAAGCAGCAGCCCAAATCAAGACCACGTGTTGTCCCCCCTGCTGCACCTCTCCTATTGTGAGGGTTGAAGAGTCCATGCCCTCCATAATCCTGTCCTCAGTGGCATTTCTGTTTCTTGATTTGGATATTAATAAAGTGTGAATGTAGTTCCATACTTTTTCCCACATTTCTCTTTCACTGCAGGTTAAAGGTGTGCCCAGGTTTGGCCTTTTGGCAAAAGTTATGACTTTGGTATCTATTCATGTGGACTCTTAAATTAAAAATTGATTGGGCTACTTCTGTTCTTTGTTCTTCCAAGGAATGACAACCTAAGAGGAGGCAACCTGAAGAGCAGACACCCGGGAAGTAAAATAACAAAGTATACTATGTGTATGATAGGCTTTACTATCTCAGCATTATAGAGACATAACTACTAAAATGAAGTCTGGCATTGTTTTTCTCATGGCTGAGTGAGTGGCAGACCCTGGGGAGAATGTATTAGAGTTCTCATCTGTAACTTAACTTCTCCTTTTGTTGTTCTGCATAATTGCTGTCACCCAGGTAAAGCTGGATTGTTTCTTCCATAGTAAATTCTCTCCCACACCACCCTTTGACCTTCAGGCAGTGAGAACAGCAGGGTTTCTCATCTCATGATTTAACTGAAGAAAATAACTGCTTGAAGAGGAAATGCTTTGAAATAAACAATATCTCTGAATTAGAAAACTAAACAACTAGGTTTTTACTGCAAACTGGCACTCCTGAGAATATTTGCCTAGAATTGACAAAAAATACAGCATTTTAAGAACTAAGATGCTTAATCATGTGAAGAATTTAAGCAGAAATCTGAGTACATCTGGGACAATTGCTTAATTATGAGTAGAATTCTGATAAATGTAAAAGCAGCTCATGTTTTCTCAACAGACATTACAATGACTTATGAGCTCACGCTGGCTCTCTAATTCTTTGGCATTAAAAAGTCCAGGGTATTTTTAAAATGCTGAAAGCATACCTTCATTAACAATGAAGGTATGGAAAAAATGTGTCCATTTGATCATTAGATATCTTATAAATGAATGGTTTTGCTGATTATTCTGATAGCTTTTCCCTCAACCAGGAGGTTTTCCTGGAAAAATTCCTGTAAATCATCTTCTCCAATATTTTTTTTTAGCTTCTAGGGGAGAAAAAGTGATCTGATTCACACTGAGGATGTAAGCTGTCCTTAAAATTTTACAGAAAATGCTAATGCATAAAAATCCACTGTGGTCTCAATCTGTTAATGTGTTCTGATTACTTGCTGTATTAATTTGGTGATTTAATTATTCAATCTATTGGTGTATTGATTCCATTTTAGTTGAGAACTTAATTATTGCATTATTCTAGTTTTAATTAGCAAAGTAAAACTAGTGTATTAGCTTGGTAATTGTTGTATATTGCTCGTCTTTGCTGAACTGACATCTAAATTTTTTTTTTCCTTTTTTTTTTTCTTTTTAGAAATCCATAAAGGCACAAAGAAATAAAATATAGCTTATTCTTTAGAAGGTTAAAAAATATTGAACAATTGCCACGCCATATATGTTTTGCCAGAGCAGCATCTTTTGATGTCCTGTATTTTTAATTTTTCCAGTGTCTTTCAGTACTGTTGCAGGTTAGGAATGTGCCTTTCAGTCATATAAGCTAAAGGACAATAAAGATGCTGACTTTTGTTAAACTACCTGAGTAAAGACTTCTAGTATTTTAGTTTGCGTGTTCTCACATGTCATGATTGTCTAGGAAAAACTCAAATATTTCACGTACCTAGCTAGAAAGCAAGGAATGGACCATATTTCCTTCCTTTCCACCACCACAATGCTTTTGTGTTAAACCAGAAGTTTATCAGTGATTTTAAATGTGATGAAAACACACATTTCATAAAAAAGTAAGAAATATAATATGCACCAGCATTTCTACTGTTATTGAAGTATGTCCATTGAAAGTCAAATTCAGGACATTGTACCTGACCAGAAAATGGAATTACCTATGCTTCTCTGCATTCTCCCATTCTCTTCCTACCTCAGACTGTTCTTCCTCGTTTGTGACTGCTGCTCGATCAGTCCTACATGTATATGATGTAGGAGGCGGTCAAGGTCCTGGCATGCCAAGGAGTCACCTTAGGGGGCCAGGACTGTCAGTCTCATGCAGAGAACAGTTGTATAAAGTACCCCTGACATACTGTATGCATTTTTTTTGCAATGGAGGCAAAACCTGTGAGAAATGAATAAATGTGCCCTGAAGTGTAAGGGAGTAAACAAACTCTAATGTAACTTGTGATTCCTTTGCAAGCTTGGACAGCCCTGTGCTTCTACAGCTGACATTAGCATTTTAAGCTTGCTTTCCCAAGGCGTAACTTTTTTCCCCTGAAGTTTACATAAAGTACAAACCATCCATTTCCAAACAGTCTAAGCAAATGAAAACGCAGTCGTAATTTTCAGGAGGATCCAAACCCCTTATAGTATAAACAGGAACACGGAGAGCAATGTACATTTATTTTAGAAGGCCTGGGAGAGTGAATTACTAAGGTTTTTAATATAATTTAGTTTTAAATGTCATAATTGTTGACATTTGGTTTAGGTCATAGATCAGAAACACCATTTGCAGAATTTGTCATTTTATTCTGAGAGTTATGAAACAATCAGAAGAGAGGTTGGTTTTTTTTTTTTTTTTTTCCATTTTCCCTTCCTTTTTTGTTCCATTTCCTTTTTTATTTTCCTTTTTTCCTTTTTTCCTTTTTTCCTTTTTTGTTTTATTTTCCTGTTTTCAAGTGTACTGAATAAATGGCGCTCACAAAACTCACACACAAAACCTGAACTCTATACTGAGTAGAGTAGATCAAAGACAGTCTTCCTTGAAGGTAGTACATTAGTTAAAGTCCTGGAGGCATCCTTTGAAGGCTGAGTAATTGCAAATGGTGTCGTTGTGGAAAGGGGACAATTAACTTGGATGATCAGTGGGTGGTGACTATTGCTATTGCTGCAGAGTCTGGATTTACAAACAGCAAGGGTCAAACACTTCACGCCATTCACCACAGAAATGAACCATGTAGAGGACCCAGTGGTCTAAAACACAGCACAAGCCTACATTTTTTTGTCTGTCAAAAGATTTCAGAAGTAATTCATTGTTACAGCTCCCTGGAGTGAGAGTCTGCTTGTCCATCTGATTTTCCTGACTGAGCGCTTTAAACATTCTCTGAGGGAAAAACTGTTGTAGCCTTGTTTCCAAAGCATAATAGTAAAGACGGGAAGTGTGAAACCATTTGGAATCCTTCTTCCCTGCTGTCATATTTTATCACTACTCGGGTGTTCATGAGCAGCTCTTGATTGCAAACCTTAGAGCCAATATTATTTCTAGATGCTGTCTGGTGCCCCTCCGAATGATCTCTGGATTTCAGAAATCAAATATGCAAGACTTTGGTTATCAGATATTTCAAATAAAGTGAACAAAAATGCTCTCGGAAATGTCTGTCTGATGCTAGTCTACACTGTAGAGTGGGACCAGGATTATTCTGAGGAAGGTTTTGTGACATTGATGGCATTGCTTGACCACCAGTTATATATGGAATTGCTTGACCAATTATGAACCTGAAATCAGAATCTAATTTTTAAGTTGTGACACTCTGTGGAGACGAGAGGCATGTGCTGATTCCTGCTGTACAGATCTGGTTGTTGCAAATAGACCGTTGCCTCAAATAATCAGTCTGGTCCTTTTCTTATTAAAGAAGATCACAAACAACATTCCTGTTAATCGTGAGAGCTCTTTTTTTTTGTATGCACCACAATCGTGGTGATCATTAGAAATTAGTGAAAAGGTAGCATTTAGTATATTTAGTTAAACTCCTTGAATATTCCCATATTGTGCTTTCTTTTAAGAATAGCCTTAGAACCTGGATTTCAAGGAAATCTGTGACTGAAAACTGAGTGGGGAAAGGACACTTGAATCCTGTCTAAAATATTTTCAGTGTTTTGATTGTAGCAAGAACTTTATTGAATGGAGAAAATGTGAAAATAGGTTGACGTGTAAATATTTGTTCATCCCTCACTACAGGAAAATTTTAGTTAAAATAAGGTATCCTCATCAAGTGAGGAAGCTTAATACACTAATTGTAGGAAGTCAGCCTGCTCAGCTGGCAGACTTTTTGAAAGTTGTTCCTATTCTGCATGAAATGACCTTCATATCTGTTTTGTTTTTGTGCAGGTTATATTGGATATTGCCTTGAAACGCAGCCTGTGGGAAATCAGCTAGCCCAGTGCAAAGCGCAGTCAAGCTGATTATTGTAAAAAATACCTCATGTAAGATACCCAGTGCTGTGATTCATAGGAGCTTATAATCACTTTCCTCTATGCTGTTATTACAGACTTCTTCCTGACTGATTTGCATTTTGATGAATCACCACTGCTGTGTGGAGTAATGTACCAACACATATTATTAAAGTGCATCTTTCAGGAGCAATGGTCTGCCAGAGCTGTATAAAACAATATAATGTGTTATAGATAAATAAAGCCAGATGGCATGAACTTATTCTGTGTCAAGTTTTCTGGTTGAATAAACTTCTCAATTGTACGTCTGACTTTTGAGCAGCTCATCATGGGAAAGAGAATAAAAGATATTAAAAAAAGGCCTTTTCTATGATGTTGGGGGTTTCGCTGTTGTTTTGTTGGTTTTTTGTTTGTTTTAAATTTTGTTTCTATCAGCCCAAGAAACTCTGTGATCCTGCAGGTAGATGCAGCTCCCACTCCTACAGTTACCCCAAATAATCCTCAAATATAAGAATACTTTTTTTTTTTTTTTTTTTTTTTTTTTCTGAAAATGGAGGAAATGAGCAGAAAGATAATGGGTAAAAGAGAGCTGAAATGCGCTGGGAGTTCTTCAGCTGAGACAAACATACCCGCCTGTAGATAAAAGTGACATTCTTCTTGCCAATAAATCGCCAGTGTAATCCCTAGCTTTCTTTAATCAGTTCTGGAGGATTTCCACTAGGGCACAACACACATGTTGATTCAAAGCTTGTTAATAAAATTACTTGTTAATTCAACATTAATTAAATTGTAATGTGGACAATAATTTCTCTTTTGTAAATATAATTTCATTTTGTGATGTAAATGGAAAAGAGGAGCAACTGAGGATAAAGACTGACACTCCAATAAATCTTAAAATAGAAAGAATGTCTTTTTGGCAGTTCTATCTGTCAGGAGGGTAACAAACTGTAACATTATGCTTTGCAACCTTGTTAAGCAGAAAGTTGTAAAGGAAACAGCATGGTTCTTTTAAAAAAGAACCATACTTTACAATCAAAGAGAAGGATGCTAAATACATGTGACTGATGATCTGAAACCAACTGTGAATAAAATGTCAATATTACATTTTCATGTTTCACTAGTAGTGGGGAGTTTGCCTATTCCAATATTGTTAGGCTTAATCTGTGAAAAAAATAAATGAATAAAGACAAACTCTGTTTTCAACAATGATGTAGTTAACAAGGTATAAACATGTGAAGGCAAGGTGGGAAGTGGTTTTTTGATTTTCAGAAAATTTCTGTGATTTAAAAAAAAGAGTAATATCCTTTTTGGCTGCACAATGTAAGTTCTTTTAATATTTCTTCATTGAAGCCAGATTTCAGAGTACAATTCTGCCTTTACCATATTGCTATTTGCCCCTCCAAAAGGCAAATGTCCATATCTTCTACTTAGTATTTGTATCTCTCTCTTTTCATATGAACTCTACAATTTATTAACTTATGCTGTGAACACCCTGTGTGATACTTAGGTGTGTTAGCACTAACACACCACTAACAGTAAGAGTGAGGAAAGACATCTTCATCACATCTGTTTGATCATGTTTTAGATTTGGCAGATTTTCTTTTTTATAAAGGACATTGCAATTTTTTTTAAAGATTTCTGAACTCTCAAATGCTCCACACAGCTTGTCTGTTAGCTTCCCTATGGACTGCAATACTGGTGCTTGAAGAGATAGTATTTAACTTCACTTTACAGATCATAAAGCATCATATACTTGTTACCCATTATTTCTTGTTCTAAAACTGAGAATTTAAAGAGGGGAGGGAATTAGAAAATTAGTGGCTGGATGATTCAGTAGAAATATGAAGTTGAAAATCCAGATTGCAGAATTTTTGATCTAATTACAAACCTTGGATCATGCTACCTTTTATCTAAGAACAAGAGAGGTGAACTTTATTTCAAGACAGACCATCAGCGCTGGTTACAGGGCATGGGAAGAAAAGAAAAAACACTGAAGAATAGGAATGCCATGACTGACTACAGAAAAGGAAAGGAAAGACTTTTTTTTTCCAGCTACAAATTGCTTGCTGACTGTGACTTTCAATAACACTTACCCATGACCCTGTCAGCTTTTAACTTTCACTTTTTTATTTTAAAAAGAACAGATAAGTAACAGATATTGCTCAGCTCTTGATTTGGCTTTTTCAATAAGTGAGAGTTAAACTCCACTGCTGCTGCTGTAAGTGCTATTGAAAACCATCAGCTTCAGTAATAAAATAAATCAGGTGGGAGCAGATGAGTGTGAAAAAAATGCCTGGAAACCTTGCTTTTTTATTAACCTTTTGTTGACATTAATACTCTGCAGTAGGAGATTCGCACACTGGATGTATAGAAACACATTAAAGAATGAAGCACATTTGCTTACACAGGAAAAGGTTAGAACTTACTTAGAACTAGAGGTCTCTCCCAGGATTTGTCTTCAAATAAAAGCTGTAGTCAAGCCTTTATGAGTTCCCTTGACAAAACTATGGACCAGTTGCAACAGGAGATGTAGGCAGCTGTTAGATGCTGAAGACCAAGTGTGCCTTTCTGGAAGCCTCTGTTTAGCTGACTCCTGATAATCTCCATGCTGAGATTGCTCAAGCTCCCCAGATTGCATACATCTTTACTACATTGCTCCAGATTCCTCCACAAAGATTTCTTTACACACACACATCAACATCTCTGTTTTGATGGTGGAGCCATCAGACTGGAGCCCTTCTCTCTATTTAAAGCCCTCATCGAGGGAAGGAGGATTCTGTGTTCCATTTGGTTTCAGGTACATTAATGACTTTTGTGCAGTAACTTCTGAAAGCAAAATGCACAAAGTTTTCTGGGAATAGTCGTCAAAGCTCAAGATTAAAAATTTCTGGCAGTTCTGCAAATATCAAGCTATAAAAATCAGGCGTTAATTATTGCTTGCTTATAAATCAGTGACTTTGGGACACTCTTCTGTACAGTATCAACAGTGTGGCAAGTTCTTAAGTATATACTATGGTATCTCAATCTCTTTTCAACAGGTAGGGAGAAGGAGTGAGGAAGATACTGGTCTTCTCAGGTAGAAAAAGGAGCTGAATGTGACCTCCCAATAAAAGTGTTTGTCTTTGCTCACCTTCCTTTTTTAATGGTGTACTTTAAAAGAAAACATTGAATTCTTTCATTAAAAGCAAGATCCAGACATTGAAAGAAGAGTGTACTGCACAGGAACACAACACATCAATAGAGACAATGGAATTCTGAGCACCATGGACACAAGCTACTGCTTTTTACATGGCTGTGATTTAGCAAAAGACTCAAGTATATTCTGCCTCTATCCTGGGACCTTGTTTCTAGGGAAAGGAGACAAGACACAGTTAAAAAATGAGAACACATTCTTGCATGTTGCTTGCATTGGTCAGTTTGAGTGAAGGACTAAAAGATGTCCTTTGCATACATAGATGTGGTATTTTAGACCAGGGGAAAGTTTCTGAGAGGTAATATTAAGTCATTTCCTCATTTTCATCATTCATCTAAGTAGCATTTGGCATTTTTATGTGACTACAGGTGACTCAAAGCACTACGTGGCTCAGGATTCTGATTCTATTTTTTCTTCTGAGAAAATGTGAATTTTATCTAACTTGTGCAAATATCCAAATATTTAGCTATGCTGTATGGGGTATCTGAACAATTGTGCTTAATGCTTTAGCACAAGGTATATAATATTAACTGTTGTGCCTTTTAAATTATTTACTGGATATGGCAACAAATATGCAATGAATTATATAGCACAGACAAGTACAGCTTTGCTTTTATCTTCTTGCACTCTTTTTAGATTACCAGAGGCAGTAGTTGCTTAAGTAAATACTCTTCTCACAGCTTAGCTGCTTCTCTGTTTGTTATAATAATGCCAATAGTTAATCCTCAGCAGATGAGACCACATCTCCTGTTTGTAACCATGGTATTAACTACAGAGCAGAGAGAGCTGAATAAGTATGGGTTGATCTAATTTAGATGATTATTAAATATTGAAACTTGTTCAAGTGTCTTTGTACACCTAATTTAATAGACTTAATTTTACATTTTAAAAATTAATTTGTGCATGAGAAACATGACAGTCTGAAACCTGAGAGTTTGGTCCTCATAGGTATTACAATACTGATACTGATTTTTTTTGATTGCCTGATAGGGGAGAAAAATGATGTAGTAGCTGAATGGTGTCCCAGCCAAGCTGACTACAGTTGTGTTGTTGATGATCCCAGCCTGCACTCTGAGCAGAACGGGTCTATGCGTTTACTTCTTACAAACCACAGGAAAATAGTCCATTTTTTTTCTTCTGACAACTGCTAAACTTTAGGATACCCATAGTTTAGTTTTCTACCTCCATTCCTCTCTCATATATCCTTCCAGAGAAAGATATCTATATTTCGGCATGTAATTAGGGAGTAAACATTCATGGCAGGTTTTTTAGCACACATATACTGGAAGTGGGTTGGGCATCATTCAAGCTTGAATTGCCGTAACTGTTCTGGAAAATGGAGACACTCCAATTAGGTCACATTACTTTGAGACATCCCTTTGCATGCTAGTGAGTGCTTGTCTTTGTTATTGCTTCTTTAAAACAAAACAAAACCTTTCGCTTATCTGATGCCGGCTATTCAGCAAGTCAAATAGAGTAAACTCAAAGGTTACAGAGGATCAGGGCAGTACTTATGTCAGGGCAGAGATCAGCATATATGGCAAGTAAGATTGGAAAAATCCTGTAACAGCTACCTTGGACATATCTGCCTGAGGAATGAAAGATCTTTCTTAGGAATAAATTTGCTTTTATTTTTCTCTACTTTTTTAGAGAAAGCTGAGTTTAAGGCAGTTTTTAATGAAGAGTCTTAGTCACATATCTCTATCCAATAATTCACAAGTTCTTTTTTTGACAAGAACGTGTGTTGTTTATCTGTCTCTATGTCACCAAATATATTGCAGATGACATGAATTTTTAAGATAACTTTATTTAAGAAGAATTTAAAAGCAATAAATTGTTAATGTTCACCTTGTCTAAAAGTACATTAAAAACAAATGCAGTACTTTCATACATAGCATATAATTTGTTACACATTCATTCTCTTTCAATATTGCAGCACATACTATTACTTATTTATTCAAAAGCATGTTTTCTGGTTTAGCTTTAGAAACTTTTTCTGAAGTCCAAAAGACAGCTATAGGCATTCTTTGATGGAATTTTTACCATTCATCTGTATTTTGCTTTATTATCTTCTTGGTGCCATGAAACAGTCATGGCATGTGCATATACCCATGGAAACTGGCCAGGGAAGCAATGCTCTTACTCAGTCCAGGGTTCAGATTTAGACTCACAAGTGTTAGCTGGGAACCTGTAAACATTTCTCACTGTTTTTTTGACATAAATGGTGGGAATTCTCTTGAGATTAGTGTTTCTTATGAGGTGACTGCCAGTTTGGTCTGAAATCCTGTTAGTATGATTCTTCTCACATGATTGCTGTCATGTTCAAAGTAGAGAAGAGAAGCTCATATCCCTTCCAGTCATAGCCATGGTGATACACCAGTTCAATAGCCCCTTGCTGACATTTGGAACAGTTGGGTGGGAGGTTCCTTTTGCCCCATCTCTAATTTAGGCTAAATGGAATCAATTGAAAATGTACTTGATCTCTAGAAACAGGAAATTTTTCTTCCTCATGGGTGGAGAAAAGAAAAGAAGCCTGGTTCTGAATGGTAATTAATAGATATTAGATGGTAAAGGCAATATTTTGCTACTGTTTGGGCAAATGTTCTTGAAATTAGACATCACTCTTCTTTCTGAGTAGATGGTGGATGCCTAAGTGCAAAATATGATTGCCATATTGGACAGTGCACAACTGAGAACAGAAAGGGCAGCAAGATTAATGAGATTTAGAGCTTGTTTATACTACCTAACTACTCTAATTCACATTCCATAATAAAAGAAAGAAAGAGGTGTTGAAAGACCAAAGCTACTTCTTTCTGCCTGGAGTGTTCTGAGGTTAGTATAGCAATTCAGCTGAAAAAAAAAAGTGTTACTAAACAAAATTGGAGTCTGTGACAAAATCTGCGTTTTCTCCATTCAATACACATTTTACCGAGGTTCCATTCCTCCTCCTCAATTTTCTTATAAATTTTCAATTCCGTTTTACTGCAAATAAATTAGAGAGATGATTTCTCTTTTACAGTCCATGACAGTATAGCAACTGTTCCAGTTTTATAGCTCCATGTCCCTGAGGACCCTTGGAGCTGAGCATTTATATTGTTTAACAGCTGGCTTTGGATAGCATGAGACAACATACTATAGCTAAGATCACACTGGCTTTTCCTTAAGGAAATAGAATGAAAGTCTTGGCTGCTGTACCCATAGTTGCCTTACTATAACATAGTTCTTTTTTTAATGAGATGATTACCTTATAGTTCAAACCTGAAATGAATGATTTAAAATTATTTACAAATTTGTTTGCATACAATATTTGTGTATGATATATAATAGCACACATATGTGCGCAAATCTTTTTAAAACAAAAAATACTCCATTCTTTAACAGCACTGCGCATAAGAGGTACTTTACAACACACACTTTGAAAAAGCTCCATTTGTCTTAGTTTAAGAAGCTGCTCTCTTAAGAGTAAGCGTAAGGAAATCTTGACTCCTGATTAAATATTTACATGTGTCTGGCCAATAGGTCATACTCTGTAATAGCTTTTATAATATAGTTATTAAATTGCAATTCAGCAATCAAACATTTTTGCACTACATCCATTGGTATTCATGGCAACAAATCATAAAATCTTAATAAATGAGACCTATTGTGTGGGCTTATGAGACTGCCAAGAGGACAGGAGGGGGCACAGAGGAGAGAGCCTTGGCCATCTTTATGTTTTAAATTCAAACTGAAACACAAGAGGAAGCAAACATTCTAACATTCTAGTTTCTGTGCGTATCCTTCATAGTGGATATGTGTATCATCAAAGCATATAAATCTTTGCATGAGAGTTAGAAATGTGAAAGATTCCATACTGAAGCTATCATATTTTTTTAACTTTTTGTAGCAATATATTTTTGTTTTAGAATTGTAAAAGCACAGCAACATTTTTCCCCAATTAATTTATGTTGTGCTAACTTTGAAATAATCACAGTGTCTATTCTTTTCCTTAGAGATTATCATATGGCATAAGTTCCAAGCTAAAAGCATTAATCTTTAAATCTATAAAAGGTTGAGAAACAATGTATTTAATGCACACAGTAGCTCTCAAACCTGCAACAGCAGTGAGGGGGAGTCTGCCTCGACATCAGTGAGTGGGAGTTTGCCTTCCAAGGACTTAATGCTCTTAACTCCCTTTTCAGTGAATGCAAGTTGTAGAAACTGGGCACTCCAGGGTGGTTTCCTGTGCACCTTGCAAGGACCAGCTCCCTAAAGAAACATATTCATAACACTGAACTGAAGATGGCACTGGAAGAAATTCTTGCACGTTCCTGGCTTTCATTCTTTCAGTGCCATGGCACGCTAATTAGCAGAACGCTGCTTGAAAGTGAGCCATCAATCAATGTGACTGTTTCTCAGTCTGACTCTCAGTTTATTAGTGAGCTAAGGAAGTATGTGGTATAATGACAGATGTACTATTCTGTATATTTTTTTTTTGGTGAAGATCAGTTAATACATTTGACAAGCAAGGCCATTTTGAAACCACTGAACAAGGAGTACTCAGAAGAGCTATTGTTGAGCTTTAAAGGCATGCCTGCATATGCAGAAATAGCATCTTCTCCCTTCTAAAAATACTCGATCCACAAGCCTATTGTGTAGGTATAGTCAGAGTCGTATTTAACGAATAAAGAAAAAAAAAAGCTTTTCAGTATTCCTTGCCTATGACCCAGAGTCCAGATGGGGAGATTCTGTCCTTGCTTTTGTATCAACAGGAGTATAATCCCAGTTTTAACCATCTAGCTAGACAGCAGAGTCTCATATGTGTGGCGGAAAGCTGAATAAAAGACAAACCCCAGACTTTCATAATCACTTAGAGTTTTTTTGGGCCAGTTAACCACAAATATATGGAAATGTTCACATAAGAAGAAGCATGGCTACAGGAAGGTGTTTTTTTTTCTTTTTTTTTTCCTAAGGCTAATAACTAATTCTAAAATTATAAACAGTATAACTGCATAAATGCGTGTAAGTTAGTTTTATTTGCATTCAGATATAGTTGGCAAAATGGTGAACCTTTACCTAAAATAGATCCTTATATTTTTAAAGTTGTTATGGATCTTCTCCTGCACATTTGTCACTGAAATAAAAAAAATTAAACAATTATTTCAGTGAAAGATAGCTGGAAAGAAATGAAACTTTTATACTTTTTCAGAATAAAAGTGTCATTCCTTGAATTCCTGTAATGATTAGTATTGTTTAAATAGCTGATCAAGCACAGAGACAGACTTGATTAAAATGCACAACACATAACCAGGAATGTATGCTGCACATTTTAGAATAGAAAGTTCAGGCATAATGGTAGCTTACAGCAGGTTTGTGATAGTCCAGCGCCACAATTCTTGAAACAGACTTTGACAAGAGGCAGGGCTAAAAGAGCTGAATGCTCCGTCGAGCTGTCTAGATGTGTATGTTACCTGCATCTTTATTCTTTCATTTTTATTCTTTCAAAAAATGACTTTCTGAGACAGGTCTATGAGAAAAATTCCATGAGTTTGTTATTTATGAGAAATGGCCTAAAAAATTTTGCTCTCCTCCAATACCTGAAAGTGCTTTGAAACTGTTACTCAGCAATTGTGAGACAATGTTTAAATTATATCTTAATGAATGAAAACTGTTCTTCATATCTTTACTTTTTTAAGTTCATATATATAGTAAAAAGTCAATAGTATTCCCAGGCACTTTGGGTAAGCAAAAGATTTATTCTGTTTTCTGCTGTTTCTTTTTTCCCTACTTGATTGCCTCCTCACTGTTTCATGTAGAATGGTGCAGTAATTCAGGGAATGGAGGCAATCTCAGAAGGTCTTCAGTTCAACCTCTTCCTAAAAGCAGGGTTAGCTATGAGATCAAACCAAGTTGCTCAGGACTTTACCCATACGGGTCTTGAAAACTTCCAAGGATGGAGATGATACCAACTCTATGGCCAACCTTCTTCCCTGCTGGAATGTCCTCATAAAGAAAAAGCTTTACTGATATCCAGCCAGAATCTCTTGTTTCAGCTTGCTATCATTCTTCTACCAGACACCACTGTAAAGGTCCTGGCTAGGTTTTCTCAATAAATTGCTCAAATATATTGGAAGGCTGCTATTAGGCCTCCATTAAGCTTTCCAAGACAAAATAGCACGGTCTATTGATTTGTTGCCCTGTCCATGATTAAAATAACACAGCTAGATAAAATTCATGCAAAGAAACAAAGCCCTTAGCTATGTTATTAATGATTTATTTTGTTGCTCCCATGCTGGGAGATAATATTCTGAACACATCTCACATTCTTACTTTGGCTAAGAATGTTTAAGAGGCACTGTAACAATCATTTAGGAGTATTGAACAGCATAAGAATAAAAGATGAAAAAAGAGCTATTTAGGGTAGTCCAGTGGATGTAACTGAGCATGATGTGATGCACAATACAAAGAAAAATTAGGCTGACAATTAGTTCAATTTCTTGAATAATTTAAATCTAGTCTAGATACCTCAGTCAAGAGCATCCTGTAGACCTGCAGTAGAGTGAACACAATGGAATAAAGGGGTTTTGCAACTCTTCTTGTTTTATCACCATCCTGATGTGTATGGCAATATTCAGATATACAGTGAATGTATTAAAATGTGTGTTAAAAATAGAATTCCCAACAGAATAATTAGAAAAATATCCTGCATATCTTTTGTAACATGGAGGCTCTCTCAAGTATTGAAAAATTGATCTAGAGGCTTCTGAAGTCTTGTGAAGACTAGTTGCTTATACAGACAGTCCTGATGGCAGTCTTTTTTGATTTGCCTCTGGCAGCAGTCTTATCCCTTAGCTAAGTTTGCATAGTGTTTCATCAGATGTACTCTCTCAGTAAGCGAAGTGGATAAAAGATATCTTAAAAGCTGAGAAGCAAAGCAGAGCAAAAGAGGAGGAACAGGGTGACTGCAAGGTTTTGGAGTGAGCAAGTGAGAATTTTTATAAGAGACAAAATATGGTAAGATCGGGGTAAAAGAACACTAGAGACTGGAAAAGAAATGGTGAAAAGATGAAATGGAAAGGCTCTTCTATCATCTTTTTACATCCTCATTAAAATATTCTGAGACTCATAATTGTTATTAGACTTTTCTTTGGTAAATAATTATATTTTCGTGTTTGTACGCTCTTCCCAGCAAATGGTGGCCACCTCCTTTATCTTCTAGGATCTTTACCGAAGAAAGCAGAAAGAGAAATTTGAGAAACAAGCATGTTTTATGGGAAATTTAATGTTCTGGAGGGCTAATGGAGAGAAAAGGAAGAAAATGCTTGTGCAAATCTGTTTGCAAACCAGAAATAATCTCAGGATTCATTAGGGAACCCAGAGAGATGTGACATTTTATTACACCAGCAAAGCTTATTTCTCTCTCCAGATTTTACCAACTTTCTACCCCAAAATTCTTCTATAGCTTCTGAAATGTCTACTCCCCATAATAAATAAAAGAAACACTGAAGCTTTCTCATATACTTAAAATTCTTTCAATGTTTCTTAGACATGATTTGAAAAATTGGTCTACTGCATTCCAAAGAGTAATAAACATTGCAAACAAAATGCTTATTTCAGAAATTCTTTTAATTAAGGTCTTTATTTAGCAGATATATTTAATGCTGTGTTGTTTTGCTTGTAGGACTTGCTTTTTGTGCATTAAGGATGATTTATGAACAAAATAAAAAAGTGCACTAAGCGTTAGAGCACATGTGTTCCTGCAAACCACCAAAATTGGAATTGAAACTTGTCTTGGAAATTATTTAATTTCCCATGTATAAGGGGATAATAGTATAGATTTAGTAAGGCCATATTTTTACAATGTTTTGTCCAGTTCTGGTGTCTAGACTTCAAAAGGCTGTTGCAAAATTGGAAATGTTTCAGAAAATTCTTGGAAGAAACATTTGACTTCTCTAAAGCTTCCTAACATTAAAAACTAGAACTCATAAAACTTCTGCCCCCAGAGCAGTTGATGGGAAATGCTGATATGATGATATTTCTGGGCTAATTTAATTCAGTTCCCACCTACAGAGTTATTTTGTTATGGTTTAAGTTGGACAGTTGCATGCTATTTTTTCACCTTAAAATTGTCTGACTCATTGCACAGGCTAATTAGTGCTTACTTCACGCACACAGAAGTATTTTGCTTTTTCCACACTGTTGCTTTACAGTGTGATATTGCATACTATTCAAATCTTATGCTCAAAAGTTGAATTAATGGACATTAATGATGGGTGCTTTTGTTTAGCTCACCACAGTAGTGTATGAGTACTTGACAAAATTTAATATCACAACCCTGTAAAACCAGAAGTGGATAGTGCTATAGTTTTTGAGATAAACTAATGAAGTGCCAAAGATGCATTGTTGTTCAAGTTGCCCAGTGTCCTCATGTTCTTAGAATGTTAGTGTTTACGCATAATGTTGTATGTTCAAATTGTTGCTCTCATTGTCTTTGGTTGCACTGGTAAATAATGAACATTTCTGCATTCAGGAACCACAGCTTCAGAAAACGAGTACAGAATTATTAAGCACTTTGCTCTGACCACACCACCCAAGCCTTGGAAGGCAGATGCAGGGACAGTGAGAATGAAGACCCTGGGCCCACTGTAGGAGAGGATCTGGTTCGAGACCACCTTAGGAACCTGAATGTATACAAGTCCATGGGACCGGATGAAATCCATCCATGGGTCCTGAAGGAGCTGGCAAATGAAGTTGCTAAGCCACTGTCCATCATAGTTGAAAAATCATGGCAGTCAGGTGAAGTTCTCGATGACTGGAAAAAGGGAAATATAACCCCCAGTTTTAACACGGGGAAAATGGATGACCCAGGGAATTACAGACCAGTCAGTCTCACCTCTGTGCCTGGCAAAATCTTGGAGCAGATTCTCCTGGAAGGCATGCTAAGGCACATGAAAACCAACAAGGAGCTTGGGGACAGCCAGCATGGCTTCACTAAGGGGAAATCCTGCCTGACCAATCTGGTGACCGTCTAAGAAGGGGCTACGGAACTGATGGACAGGGGCAGAGCAGTTGATGTCATCTACCTGGACTTCTGTAAAGCGTTTGACACTGTCTCACATGACATCCTTCTCTCTAAGTTGGAGAGACATCAATTTGATAGGTTGTTGCGTTAAAGAGTGTGGGGGGGGAAAACAAACCCCTTGTTTCACTTTCGGATATGCTGCTATCGGTCCGACCGCGTTCGCTTATATTGAACCTCTAGTGGTCTGGGAGCCAATCCGACCGCGTTCGCTTATATCGAGCCTCTAATGGTCCGGGTTTCAACCCAACCGCGCCCGCTTATATCGAACCTCTAATGGTCCGGAGGCTAATCCGACCGCGTTCACTTATATCGAACCTCTAATGGTCCGGATTTACCGATAGTGACAATTAGATATCAAAACAGTATGACTTATTAACTAAATTTATTGGTGCAACAGGTACAGGTTCTTATGGATTGCCGGTGATAAATACTGTCTGCAAAAGCACGTGCATATAATAGTTACATGAATACAAGCGCTTGATAAAGTTGACACAGCTGAGCTCTAAAAGATACAGGTGACAAATAAGAATAACTCTATAGAGATAGAAGTTTTTCCTAGGAAAGCACTGGATACAGTGCGAGTCTTACCCATAGGCGTCCCTATGGGGGGGGGAAGAGAGGTCCGGCCCGTCGACCGGTCCCAGGAGTCGGTTGATGTTATTTTCCTTAACTCGTCCACGATGGTATCTTCCCCTAATATCCCCCTCTTTCTTGGGTCTTTTTATATTATTTTTTATCTTTAAGGTGGAGCTTGAGTGACTCTAGTCATACGTACTATTATTATTACTCAGAGAGGGTTGATCTCATTTTGGAGTGGGGGTCTCATTAGAGATGAGTGAGTAATTGCATTATAATGATGTTATAATGAAGCAAAGTCCACACTGAGGACGGCATTCTGTCAAAAGATGACAGGCTGCTGGCCCAGGGTAAGAAGTCTTATCGGCTTTTGCAAGGTCTCCACCTCACTCTACCACGCAGCTTATCAGCTTCTTGCACCATCTCGTTCCGGTCAGTATTCCCAGTTACACAGCTTATCAGCTTCTTGTACCATCTCGTTCCCGTCTTTGTGCTGAAGTTAGGACAAAGCGTAACTGCGAGATCTCCACCTCGCCCTACGCTTCGTCTTCGCGTTGCCACGGGAATTGCGGTGGAGTGCACATTCCTGGCATACCCAGTGCGGCTGCATCTCGCCCTAAGAGGCCTTGAAAGTCCGTTTTCCCTTATGTGTGGACAATGCTACATTTAAAATATAAGTTTAATTCCTAATTATCCCGTATTTCCTAATTATTCCACAGGTGGACCACTCGGTGGATAAAGAACTGGCTGGATGGCCTCACACAAAGAGTAGTGCTCAATGGCTCAATGTCCAGCTGGAGACCAGTAACGAGTGGAGTCCCTCACGGATCGGTGTTGGGACTGGTCTTGTTCAACACCTTCGTGGGTGACATGGACAGTGGGACTGAGGGAGCCCTCAGCAAGTGTGCCGATGACACCAAGCTGTGTGCTTCGGTTGATATGCTGGAGGGAAGGAATGCCATCCAGAGGGACCTTGACACGCTTGTGAGGTGGGCTGATGCCAACCTTAGGAGGTTTAACCATGCCAAGTGTAAGGTCCTCCACCTGGGTAGGAGCAATGCCAGGCACAGCTACAGGTTGGGCAGGGGAGAGATTGAGAGCAGCCCTGCAGAGAAGGACTTGGGGGTGTGGGTTGATGAAAAAATGAACATGAGCCGGCAGTGTGCGCTTGCAGCCCAGAAAGCCAACCGTATCCTGGGTTGCATCAAAAGGAGTGTGACCAACAGGTCGAGGGAGGTGCTCCTGCCCCTCTACTCTGCTCTTGTGAGACCTCACTTGGAGTATTGTGTGCAGTTCTGGTGTCCTCAACATAAAAAGGACATGGAACTGTTGGAACAAGTCCAAGGGAGGGCCACGAGGATGATCAGGGGACTGGAGCACCTCCCGTATGAAGATAGGCTGAGAAAATTGGGGCTGTTCAGCCTGGAGAAGAGAAGGCTGCGTGGAGACCTCATAGCAGCGTTCCAATACCTGAAGGGGGCCTATAGGGATGCTGGGGAGAGACTCTTCATTAGGGATTGTGGTGAGAGGACAAGGGGTAATGGGTTTAAACTTAAACAGGGGAAGTTTAGATTGGATCTGAGGAAGAAATTCTTTACTGTGAGGGTGGTGAGGCCCTGGAATGGGTTGCCCAAGGAAGTTGTGAATGCTCCATCGCTGGCGGCGTTCAAGGTGGGGTTGGACATAGCCTTGGATGGCATGGTTTAGTGTGAGGTGTCCCTGCCCATGGCGGGGGGGTTGGAACTAGATGATCTTATGGTCCTTTCCAACCCTAACTATTCTATGATTCTATGATAATTACATCCTTGGAAATATTCTAATCCTGACTAGACATGAGCCTGAACAACTTGGTCTGGATGACTTTGCTTGAGAAGGAAGGTTGGACTAGATGATTTCCAGGGATCTCTGCCAAACTCAACTATTCTGTGATCCTATGATTCATTGTAGCTATGAATCCCTTCAATTCCTCAGACCTTCATCTAATCTACTGATACAGCATAATCCAGAAACTTTCTACAGTGTGAAGCAGGAAGCCAGACTTTTTGTGCAATGGAACATCATTTATTTTCTTGCATTCTTTTTCAGAAAAGCCTGAACTTTCCATAAAAGTTTGATCCTGAGTCAAGCAGATTCTGTGCAAAATGGATAACTTTTAGTAAAGACAGAAGTAAACATAACCAGGCTGTTCCGAGTGAAAAAGATCAAATTGCCTTAAAGGTATCAGGCAGGCCTTGAACTCTCTAACAACAAGGTTTGACAACATCTACATGCAGACAAGATTTCTGTCCATAGAGACCCTTTAAAGGAGAAAAAGCATAATGAGAGCCATGAGATACAAGCTGGAATTAAAAAAAAAAAAAGCCTATCTAAAGGTAAGGTGCATACTTTAACAAATGTAACTTTTAAAAGATTTGTTTTCATTTACTTGCAATTTCAAGTCACGTTTTGATGTTTTAAATACCTATGCTCCAAGCTGAATATAATTCTCACTGATATCAGTTTCATGGAGTGAAAGTTAGGGCCTGTGCTATGCAGAAGGTCGAATTAAATTATTATCATGTTCTTGCCTGGCCTTAAATTCTGTGTTTATGAAGCTATCTCGCTAGAGAACTTAGAAGTCATGGCTTAAACCTGCAATTAATACCACTTCAAGCAAAACTGTTACACTGGGTTTGATTTCCTTAAGACTTATGAAAGATAAGAGGTTAAACAACGACAGCAGCACTATTTTAAGAATACGTCTCAGTTGTAGCCTCAGGTTCTTGGATAACTTCCAAATACCACTCATATTAGATAAGATGACCCTGACCATTGCTTACATTATTTCAACTTTCTGAAGTTCCACTCAGTTTATACTAACTAGAAGTGTAGTCCTGTTACAGATAAGTCGGGATGATGACCTAAATCAGTATAATAGGGTGACATTTCTCACTGGTGTAATTTTTCCCTATCCTGAGTATCTCTAATTCATTTTAAAATTTAAAAAAAAAAAGGGAAAAAAGAAACAAAAGGGGCAGTTTTAATTGACAAAGGCTGGAATTTTCATTCTATCAGGAAACAGTTCCTACTTCAAAATAGTGATTTGTTTTTCTTCTTTGATTTTCTCTTTGCTTTGATATTATGGCCACTACCCAGTGATTCAATAAACTGAGTTTGCTCTTGCTATATCTTTTCTGTACATCTGATGAATATCTGTTTTGAATAAAATTGCCTTCAGTCTTGGTTTCTCATTAGGAGAGAATGAAGATAAGCTTAGAAAGGCTAATCAATCAAAGAAACACTTTTCATCCTAATGAGGAGCATAGTCCAAACCTCATAATGAAAGAGACAAAGATTGGCCTTGGATGTGCAAGTAATCTGTTGCAGCCCAGTTGCAACAGAGTCCCAACAAGTGTGCTATACACATTTGAATAAGAGCAAGTCTGTCTGTATTAGCTAAATTTAATGTTACCTGTAAAGATTCACCATTTGCCTTGCTGTCAAGGACATCCTGATTTATCACCATGACAGATGGATGTGCTGTGCATAAACCATTACTTTAGGATGAAATCCATTATATCCATTAGTCTTCTCAAGTGAGTTACAAGTATCTGATAATTTTTACACACAGATGCTATTATTAAAAGATTTAATAAGTGCATTAGAAATAAGAGGCTGTGACTATGATAAAGTGATTGAAGGAAAGAATGAAAGTCCCACCTATCAGTTCCATGGACCAGCTGTACCTGGTTTTAATTAAAGAGAAATTGACTTTCATTGTGATATTCAGGGAACTATTATTTTTATTAAGATCCAAACTTACTTACAATATTAGCAGATTAAGTAAATCCAAATTGGTTTGAATTCTTTTCTCTTGGTTCATGGGTGTGCTGATTAGTCTTGTTTCAAGTCCTGTCCAGTGTCTGTGATCTGAATTATGGTTCTAGTGCTATATGGCAAACTGTGATCTTTGGAAATGCTCATTTAAGGAAAGAAGTACTAAGTACAAGGGCAAGAAAACATGCTTCTAAATTAACAGTATTTATGCAGTTATTAGGAGTATCTGTGTTAACCATTCCTGAACTTGAAAGATAAACCTCCAGATCTTTATTGTATTACATCACCATATTGTATATATAGTCATATAAATTACTAAATCTTACATGAAACCCATATATATTAAACACGTCTGGGGGACTGTATTCACATTGGTTCAGATTAATTCATGCGACTTGCAAATATTTAAGCAATGTTTTTGCACTTCCCCAGACTTTGCATCACTTTTTTCGTCCTCCCCATCTCTCAGATCTCTCTTCTGCATGATTCCTTACTGTTTACACCATCATTTCCTACATTACGATTTTGCTTACAGTAAGTTCCTTGAAGAAAATCATATATTCTTCTGTTTTAGAAACAGTACATCCTGGAGCTTCAGACTCTAGCACTGGGACTGATATGTGCAGAATAAATTAACGGGAGAAAAAAAAAAAAAAGGAATTAATACTGAAGTACTAAAAATTGCTAAAAATGCAAATTTGGGGGGCCACATATTTCTGCAAATGGCTAACGGGCTAACTGCTCTCAAACTCATAGAAATTGTAAGCATTTACACAACTTAATTCTGAGATCCTATCTCATCACAGACCACTGAATATTGTCTCATCTACAGTTTTGCAGGACAGTTCTGCAGCACAGCTACATTCACATTTAGGACCAAGTCTTGGGGACATTGTTATCTAGTATTAGCCATATTTTGTTCCAACTATATTGTGTCTTTATAGGTCTTGTAGCAATTTTGTTTGATGCCTTTCTGAGGCAGTTTCCATGAAGGAATCAGTTTTGGCTTTCCTTTCATTGCAATAACTTCAAAGCATAACTTATCTTTCTCTTAATACGTATTCACAGTTTTTCTAATTCACACTGTACAAGGTGGATTGTTTATCTACAAGATAAACAAAAAATGAAGATATGTAAACACAGCTGTATGTGCAGGAAGTAAGATTCTGCTGGGCAGCATAGGAAAGTTGGACCCTGTGGGTCTAAAACGACCATGGCTGACCAGAATTGTCAGCGTGGCCAAGATGGTCAGCCAGGCTGCCTGCCTGGTTTCCTGGTCTTTTCAGTGAAATTGCTGCATTGCTTCAAAACATTTGATTCTCAGCATTGGCACTGCAGAAGGGAAAACCTTTTTTTAAATGACATCAACTTTAAGCAGCAGCACATGGTTAATAGGTCTTCTGTGGCACAGCTGTATCTAAATCTATTGATGAATAATTTTATTTTTGAGATGAAGTTAAGCAGAAATTAGAGCATGAAAAATTTAAATGAAAAGTAAAATCTAGAGTGCCATTGCCTGAATCTAAGCATCGGTTAAAATATTAGTAAAGCAGGACAATTGTATTTATTTAGTATAAAAGCTGATCACTGAGTGCATCACAGATATTTTTTCATTTTCTACTGCTACTCATAACTGGAATTTCCTTGCTATATGTCTCATGTTGTTTGAATGAAAAAATTCCACTTTTGCCTTCCGCTGGTAGTTACTGAGATTTTTTCTTCCACTCCCTGTTTCCCCTCATTATTTTGTATGGTCTTTAATTCATTTGTACATTTGAGATTGTACAGCTGCAGGGTACTCCTCTTTTCTATGCGTTTGGTTGCATTTAATGCAACGTTCATCTCCGCTGCCATATATTACTCTATCTTCATCGCTTGGTAGCCTATTTACCCCTGAGAATATATTAACTAATCTGACAACTATTTCCTTCTGACATTAAGCATCCTGATGTTTTTTTCCCTTTTCAATCTCAATTTATTTCTAATTATAAACCTTAATTAGATCATGGTTCCTACTGCTTAGGTATTTTTTAATTTGTTACATCTTTAATTGCTTTCTGTTGTACTTAAAGAGAGTTAATTTTTTTCTCTCAGCTTCTCTAGAAAATAAAACCTCACATAGTTCAGAATATTATCAAAAGAGAGGCTAATAAATCGTGGTTTTGCTGGTTAGGTATTTGAGTTTAGCCTCAAAATGCGTGATATTAAAAATCATATATCTCAGGAATAACTCCATCACAGCTCTTTATACAAATGATTTGGTAGTTCCAATGAGGAATAGGACATTTGGAGATTGTTCCTGCCAGGAGAAATCAGGAATAAAGGTGTGTATTTGAGTCTGGGAAAAAGGAATGGGAGGAGGAGGGAAAGGTGTTTCAGGTTTTGTCTTTGCTTCCCCCAGTCCAAATCTATTTGAACTGGCAATAAATTAAATTCGTTTTCCTCAAGTCAAGTCTTTTTTCCTGTGATGGTTACAGGTAAATGACCTCCCTGTCTTTTTCCTGACCCATGACCTCTTCAATCTTATGTTCTCCCTCTGTCTTGTTGAGGAGTAGGGCTGAGAAGATAGTTAGGTGAGTGTCTGGCAGCCAACCAAATTTAACCCACCACAGGGTGTCAGTTCTTATGTAGGGACTGAAGAGCAGTGTACTTATGCTAAAATATATACCGAAATATAGTAACCAAATCCATAATGTAGCAGGTTTCTCTTCCATCTTTGTCATTACTCTCATTTTAATCCTTTGAATATCAAGTGACAGGAGCAGCTTTTTTAACCCATTGTTAGCGAGAATCATAACTCTATTGGGCTTAGTTTTACTTAAAACTGTTTTGCACAGCAAGACTTATACAAGCAAATACTAAAATTAATACAGCACCATCACATTTGGGAAAGAGTTTTGTTACAGAGTTTACAGGCAGGAAAGTCGAGACAGAATTTATAGATTATATTGAAAGCAGGTTTCTGAAAATACAAAGATAAGACTGTGGGTTAGAGAAAATGAGCTTTTTGTGAAGAAATTAATAATTTTACAACATGGGTAAGTAACACAACCCAGCATTTTCATGTGGCAAGATCCAAATGCTTAGCAGTGTCTTTTAGTTAAACATACATTTTTCATTTCTGACGCAGTGGCAGAAAGGAATGAATATGCTGTTTTCCTAGTCTTGTAGGTTTTTTTAAAGATGTTCTGAATTTCAAGTTTTATTCATACAGAATCTTTTGCAACATCTTTGTTTGCTTTATTCTTCATTGAAAGACCGCCTGACCAAGGGGACCATAGGCAGATAGAAGCAGCCTCACGCTTGCAGGCCCTTGTTCTAATGGGAGACTTCAACCACCCTGATATCTGTTGGAGGGATGGTACGGCCCCGCACAAGCAATCCAGAAGGTTCCTCGATTGTGTGGAAGACAACTTCCTTCTGCAAGTAATAGAGGAGCCGACAAGGAGAGGTGCCATGCTTGACCTCGTCCTCACCAACAGGGAAGGGCTGGTTGGGAATGTGACACTCCAGGGCAGCCTTGATTGCAGCGATCATGAGATGGTTGAGTTTGAGATCCTCAGGACAGTGAGAAGAGCGTGCAGCAAGCTCACTGCCCTGGACTTCAAGAGAGCAGACTTTGGCCTCTTCAGGAACCTGCTCAGTAAGGTTCCATGGGATACAGCCCTAGAGGGCAGGGGGGCCCAAGACTGTTGGTTGATATTCAAGGCTCACCTGCTGCAAGCTCAGGAGCGGTGCATCCCAACTAGAAGGGAGTTCAGTAGGAGGGCCAGGAGACCTCCTTGGATGGATAAGGAGCTGCTGAGCAAAATTCGAAAGAAAAAAGAGGCTTATAAAAGGTGGAAGCAAGGTCAGGCAGCCTGGGAAGAATACAGGGATGTTGTCCGGGAAGCTAGGGACCAGGTTAGGAAAGCTAAGGCCCACTTTGAATTAAACTTGGCTAGGGATGTGAAAGATAACAGGAAGGGATTTTATAGGTACATTGCCGATAAGAAACAGGTTAGGGACACCGTGGGCCCTCTCCAGAAGCTATCGGGAGAACTGGCTACCCTGGATTTGGAGAAGGCTGAGGTTCTTAATGACTTCTTTGCCTCAGTCTTTACCGGCAAATGCTCTGACCACACCACCCAAGTCTTGGAAGGCAGAGGCGGGGACGGTGAGGGTGGGGACCCTGGGCCCACTGTGGGGGAGGATCTTGTTCGGGACCACCTTAGGAACCTGAATGTATACAAGTCCATGGGACCGGATGAAATCCATCCAAGGGTCCTGAAGGAGCTGGCAAATGAAGTTGCTAAGCCACTGTCCATCATAGTTGAAAAATCATGGCAGTCAGGTGAAGTTCCCGATGACTGAAAAAAGGGAAATATAACCCCCATTTTTAAGAAGGGAAAAATGGATGACCCAGGGAATTACAGACCAGTCAGTGTCACCTTTGTGCCTGGCAAAATCTTGGAGCGGATTCTCCTGGAAGGCATGCTAAGGCACATGAAAACCAACAAGGTGCTTGGTGACAGCCAGCATGGCTTCACTAAGGGGAAATCCTGCCTAACCAATCTGGTGACCTTCTATGAAGGGGCTACGGAACTGATGGACAGGGGCAGAGCGGTTGATGTCATCTACCTGGACTTGTGTAAAACCTTTGACACTGTCTCCCATGACATCCTTCTCTCTAAGTTGGAGAGACATCAATTTGATAGGTGGACCACTCAGTGGATAAAGAACTGGCTGGATGGCCGCACGCAAAGAGTAGTGCTCAGTGGCTCAGTGTCCAGCTGGAGACCGGTAACGAGTGGTGTCCCCCAGGGATCGGTGTTGGGACCGGTCTTGTTCAACATCTTTGTGGGTGACATGGACAGTGGGATTGAGTGCGCCCTCAGCAAGTTTGCTGATGACACCAAGCTGTGCTGTTCGGTTGATACATTGGAGGGAAGGAATGCCATCCAGAGGGACCTTGACATGCTTGTGAGGTGGGCTGATGCCAACCTGATGAAGTTCGACCATGCTAAATGCAAAGTCCTCCACCTGGGTCGGAGAAATGCCAGGCACAGTGACAGGTTGGGCGGGGAGGAGATTGAGAGCAGCCCTGCAGAGAAGGACTTGGGGGTGTGGGTTGATGAAAAAATGAACATGAGCCGGCAGTGTGCGCTTGCAGCCCAGAAAGCCAACCGTATTCTGGGCTGCATCAAAAGGAGTGTGACCAGCAGGTCGAGGGAGGTGATCCTGCCCCTCTACTCTGCTCTCGTGAGACCTCACTTGGAGTATTGTGTGCAGTTCTGGTGTCCTCAACATCAAAAGGACATGGAAGTGTTAGAACAAGTGCAGAGGAGGGCCACGAGGATGATCAGGGGACTGGAGCACCTCTCGTATGAAGATAGGCTGAGAAAGTTGGGGCTGTTCAGCCTGGAGAAGAGAAGGCTGCGTGGAGACCTCATAGCAGCGTTCCAATACCTGAAGGGGGCCTATAGGGATGCTGGGGAGGGACTCTTCATGAGGGATTGTGGTGAGAGGACAAGGGGTAATGGGTTTAAACTTAAACAGGGGAGGTTTAGATTGGATGTGAGGAAGAAATTCTTTACTGTGAGGGTGGTGGGGCCCTGGAATGGGTTGCCCAGGGAAGTTGTGAATGCTTCATCCCTGGCGGCGTTCAAGGTGGGGTTGGACATAGCCTTGGATGGCATGGTTTAGTGGGAGGTGTCCCTGCCCATGGCGGGGGGTTGGAACTCGATGATCTTGAGGTCCTTTCCAGCCCTTACTATTCTGTGATTCTGTGATTCTGTGAAAACTGCGTTCCTTAGTATAAATGCTAGAAGGCATTATATGGTCTTCTTCACGTACGTAGCCATCCTATTTCATCAGTCTTCTTTCTCTTGTTTATTATCTTGGAAGAGCCTTTGGTTATTTTCTAATTAGGTAGATCCAGGTTCACAGAGAGTGAGTCACATTAAACGCTTGATGCTAAAATCATAAAGTTTTCTTTTCATCAAAAAAAAAAAAAGAAAACCAAAACAAATTAAGAAGAATGCACCTTAGGATGTCTTATCTGGTTAACCACCTTTCATAACCTTAGAGTATAACACTGCATCATACTGACTTGACAAAAACTGCCTACATCTTTTCTCCTCTGTGGCATAGCTTTTAGCTTTGTTGTTTTGATATCAACACCAGATTGCTATAAATGATGCAATTGTCCTGCAGAACAGCCTGATGACTGCTGGCATTTATTTTGCTTCTTTTTCCCCTCCCCTCACCCTCCTTGTTCTTTCTTCTTCTGAATTACAAGTTCCCACCGGTCAGCCAGCAATGGGGAAAATTTCCAGTGTTAACATGTATCACAAAAAAAAAGGAACAAAACCATGGTGTCTGCTGAGGAAAACATGCCTTGTAAATGATTGTGGCTAATTAGAAGAACTTCATATTGCAATAGAATCATTAGTAGTGCTTCATTCCAATGCGTGTTAACATTTGATAATGCTAAGGTGTTGTATTTATAGGCATACATAGCATTCTTTTCTGCTGTTATTCTGCTTATGAATATTCTACATCTATGGCATTCCCAACAGATTAAAGTAAATAATATTTAAAATTTTGCTCCTTAGGGTAGCAGTTAAAAATCTGCTATAAATTCTGAAATCTTAAAGGGCTTATAGCCAGTTTGTAGAAATTAATTAGAATGATGTTTCAAATGGTTAAAAGGACATCATTTAAATCTGTTAAATAATTATTTTGTGTCACGTGGTTTTCAAGTAAAACATACCTAAAGTCTACTTGCTAAGGTTGCAGAAAAGCTGACTTCAGAATGCAATTATCAATATGGAAAAGACACCATTTTAACAGTTAAAAAACAGTAAGAAAATGCATGCAAGATTCAATTCTCTGCTGATATATATTGGCTTCATAGTGTGGGAGTCAATATGATGTTTCATTTAAGGCAATGGTCCAAACCAAAAAGTTTTCATAGTCCCAATACAAGAGATTTATTCAAAACTGAAATGTTTCTCTTTACATGAACCATAGCATCACAAGCCTTGGCCTCTTCCATCCACTTACGAATTCCCATTTTTAATTCTAGCAATGGTGGCCCAGTAACATGCCCCAAGAACCACCCATTGTGATCTGCCTCTGCAGGTTTCTTCTGGGCTGACAAAGCTGTGGTCAGACCCTGCTGTCTTTGTCTGCCACTGTTGAGGTGCCTGCTATCTGGGGCTGTGATGTGCTCAGATTGTCTTTCCTAAGTAAAATCTGAATGTCTGTCCAAAGAAGAACTTGGTCTATTTGTTGCCCAGAATCATGAAAGAAAAATTGAGTTTATTGGGAAGATCCTGGTTGTTCCCAAAGACTATTGGATTTGAGAACTGAATCCATGTGCACGTTACTCTTACAGTAAAGTCCTATTCATGACAAAATGACTTGAGGAAAGATTGTTCCTAAATAAGTTTTAAATTTCTTTTGGTCTTGTTGGATGTACAGTTTTAGGCCCTAGGTGATTTGGTCCTTAGTCACTTGGTTTCTTATCATGTTGCTGTGCAAAGGAAGCTAATGCGACAGGTCAAAAAGAAATATGATATAATGTAGCTATTTGGTAAGTGCTACCGAATTTTCCTTAATGGCTTACATTTATAGCTGTTGTCATATGAAATGCCAATCTGGAGCTGTAAATAGGAATAAAATACTTTTATTCAAGATTTTTTACACAAAGTATCAAAACCAAATAAGTTGACATTTTAAAAATTCTGTGTTCCTTCTGGAGCTGGCCATATTTAATGTTTTCAAGCTTTTTTAATGTTTTCAAGTATTTTTGTTTGCATGCCATATTTCTTTCAGGGTTTTAAAATTAATTTTTGAATAAGAAGCAATTTTGTGATTTCAGCATAGAGGATTTTACTTGAAGATTGTTCTTTGTGATTACAATACACTGCATTGATACAGTTGATAGCTTGCAGCATCTACAATATCTTTAAAGACTGTAGAAACAAGAAAAGGAGATTACTTTGAACAGCTGCATCAAAATTATTTTAAAAGCCTTAGGATACTACCCAGCTAAAAGCCATCTTAGTACTACCTTTCCCCCTTTCTTGGTTTTACTTCAGGCTATTCAATAGTTCAGATCTTGTTAGGATATTGATGTGCTTATTAAAAAGCTATGCAGTGCTGAATTGTCTATTATAAAGCCTATTTGACAGACTGAAAATGCTATTATGAAAAAATAATAGGAAGAAACAAGACCTGATATTACATTACTGAAATAAAATTGGCCAGAATTATTCGAAGAATTAAAACAGTGCTGTATGAAGTACTTCTGTAAAGTAGATCAGAAGACTGGATTTTTGATGCCTTCTAATTAGTAGTTTCTTATTGCAAGATATAGAGGCTGTTGTTACAGTGGATTTTAACTCATTTTTCACTCTTTGCTCTTGTAGATTTGGTTAGAAAAATGCTATATAATAGGGAACTTGGATTCCTACATTGTTCAGAAGGTTATGATAAGTTTGCCTAAGAAAAAGGGGCTTCATATAATGAGCATGAAATCTGCCCATACCAGGCTATTTTCAAGGTACATGTCGTGGTTTAAGCTTCTCAGTCACAAACAGTTTTGCTCACTCACTCACTTCCCCCTCTTTCTTCCCTCCGCTCCTGGAGGGATGGGAAGGAGAATCGAAAGAATACAACTCCCACAGGTTGAGATAAGAGCAGTCCAGCAACTAAGGTGTAACACAAACCACCACTGCTACCACCAATAATAATAATGACAAGAGAAAAATACAAGGGAAGAGTTTTTTCTTCCCCCCCCCACTCCGGGGGGGAGGGGGGGGAGGGGAAAGAATCGAAAGAACGCAACTCCCACGGGTCGGGACAAGAACAGCCCAGCAATCAAGGTACAACACAAACCACCGCTACCACCACCAATAATAACAATAGCGAGAGAAATACAAAGGAAGAGGACAGAACTGCTCACCACTCGACAACCGAGCTGTGAACTAAACCCACCCCTCTTCCAGGTTCTGGCCCCCCAGTTCTTTTTCCTCCTGGACATGACGTGCTGTGGTATGGAATAACCTCTTTGGTCAGTTTGGATCAGGTGTCCTGTTTCTGCTTCCCCCCGGCTTCCACCCTTCCCTGGCAGAGCATGAGACTCAGCAAGTCCTTGGCCAGCCTAAACATCACCAAGCAGTAACTGAAAACACTGGTGTTATCAGCGCTGTTCCCAGGCTCAAAATCAAAAACACAGCGCTGCAGCAGCTACCAAGAAGGGAAAAAAGAAAAAATGACTGCTACTGCTGAACCCAGGACAGTACAGGAAACCCTGAATGGCTCCCCATGACAGGCTTGGAGGGATGGGTCACTGTCCATGAAATATATCATCAGAGCTTGAACATCTGGCAGGACTGTTGTTGGATTAAGCACTTGCTTTAGGGAAAGGAACTAATGGTCAATTGCAAGAATACACGTTAAGATAAAACCATCCATAGAAACTGGTGTCACTGAGAATAATTTGCTTGCTTTGCAAATGACTTTTTGCTGGATTAGAGTTATGAACTCAGATTTTCCTGGTAGCTGAGTTGAGATCAGTAGAGCCAAGACTGATCACAGCTAGTCTAAGGGGGAAGAAGGAGACTGCAGTAATCCCGGGGTCCTATGTTAGAGTCCAGCCTGCATGTGATTGTAGTGGAGGAACATTTTAAAGTCTTTACAGAGCCCATGGTCTTGCCTTTTAAACATAATACTGTTACTCTGCAAAACACATTTTACCTGAGAATACAAAAAAGTAGGTAGAATCTGTATTGGTCTGAAGCACCAGTGCTACAAAGCTTACAAACAATATTCATTCAGGTCACTTCAGTAGTTGTACCAAGTCAGTTGGACTGGCCAGGCACAAGTCTAAGATTACACAGCAATACAATGACAAAACTTAAAATTGCAGTCTATTTTCTAGGTTCTAGCACCTTGTTCTTTCCTCCAGTTATGCCTCCTCATCCTCTCCCAGATGTATGCTTACCAAACAAAACTGTTCTGCTCCATGTGAGGGAACTTCCATTTTAGTATACTCTGACACGAGAAATGCACCAACAAAGTTGTTAAAAAAAAAAAAAAAGCAGTCTGTTCTAATGGAAATCTTATTTCAGGATGAAGCATCACTGAATCATGGCATTCCTGTATTCTTAAGGAGCAAAAAGAATATTTTCTAAACCCTGCAGCTGTTTTAAATCTGCCTTTAAAATTCTCTCCTTTGAGTGTGTCTGTGTTTGAAAGCTGACTGCTGTGCATAAGAATTATCCCAATGTCTTTATGTCTCAATATTTTAGTGATTTAACGCTATCAATTTGCATATGATAGATCACTAGATTCTATTAAGTACTTAATATATAGTTCCAAATTGTGTCTGCACTGCTGTAATGACTCCTCCCACCTGAAAACCTCAAAGGGAATTAAATGACTGTAATGATATATGAAATAGTAGTGAGGATATGACTTACTGTAGCGTGGGGGTGGGGGGGGGAGGAGAGTGGAAAGAGAAAGGAAAAAAAAATACCCCCAGGGTTTTGGAAGTAAAATTGAAGTGCTATAGCATTTATTGTAGGTGGACTACTTTTCTACAACTACGGTTGTAGAAACTGCAGAATTGAGAATGGATAAGTACCAAATGTTCATCCTTCAGTCGTCATAGCCTCAGTCTTGTAGGTCAAATGGATTCATGTATGTATGCATTTATTTATTTAAAATCTGCTCTCTATTTTTGCAGGGGAAGATGCTTTTTATAACCAGACATGACTTCACTTGAGTATACTTCATATCCTAGTAATGTTTAAGCAAACACCTAGTGGTAGAGTGCTTCGACAATGGTCTTAGTCATGTGGTTTAGTTTCAGGTAGCCTTAAGAGGAGCACAGAGTTTGACTTGATGATCCTTATAGTTCCCTTCCAACTTGGGACATTCTATGATTCTATGATTGTACATGATAAGTACTTTAAAAGAAAAAACAGTGCTGAAGTTTCCTTCTCCCTTCCCCTCTGTGTAAGATGCTGCTGTATTAGATATCTCTGACATTATTGAACTTCCAGGTAAATTAATTGTGTGTGTGCTAAAAGGACATGGTAGTTACACATATTATGGCCCTCTATAAAGCTGGAATTTAAGGCAGCAGTTGTATTGTGCCTCTAGGCTAATTAACTCAGTCATCATGAGTTTAAAAGGAAATTCATGAAGTCTCAAGTACTGGACAGCATTTTAAAAAATAAAAGAAATTAGTTTAAATGAGTTTTTAATCTTTTACAAGTTAAATCATATTCCTCAAGAGAAATATTTGTGGAGTAGTCTTATCTGAGCTGTTGGAAAATTTCATTACCACTGAACTTGCGCAGTTTTATCTTTAAAAGAAAATACATATATGGCTTACATGGATGTATTTTGGTCATGTTGGTAAAATCTTTAATTCTGTGGAAGTGTGCTATTCTGAAAAAGAAAAAAATGTCATACTACGAAGTAACAAAAGTCTCTAGATTTTCTTTATTCTTTGTGTTTTATTGTCTTCTGCTTACCACAATACTGAAAGCAAAGGTTTGCACTGTCATTGCCATCAGCTGAATTGCAACATCCTTTTGTTCAAATGGGTAGGACTGTTTCTTGTCTTGAAAATTAGTGTCAAAGTGTGACCAAAAAATACTTCTTTGAATCCCTTGGATTGTATATAGACAAGAAAATGAGACTCTGGTTCTTTGCTCCCTTATATCAGTATTATACCTCTGCACATCCACTGACTAGTTAGAAAGTCCACAGAGAGCAAGAGACTTAATTTGCCACATTGTAAGAAAAGAATCACCTAGCTTCATGACCACATTAGAATTTTTCTCATATAAGTCACAGCCATTTCATAACCCTCTTTTCTAATGGATAATTTGCCATGTTTTTCTGTCTTTGTATCTTTGCCACTTCTTCAAAATCCATTACTTATACAATAGCTTTCTCTATAGTACTCTGCCATAAATACCTAAATCCAGGCACTGATAGTATCTTTAAAAAGCACGCTGAATGAGAACAAAACACCTTTCCTTTAGTTGAATCATTATTTCTAGTTTCTGTGGTGGTCTCATTGAGGAGTCTCCAGCAGGGATCAGGAAACTGTACAAATAAATAACACTATGATAGCCCCTTTACTAAAGGCTCAAATCTGAATTGAATGTTGTTACCATCATGCAGATAGATGCTGAATGTCTTTTATATACATTGTGCTGCAATTGCTAGTCTGTATGGTTCTTGCGTCTTCAGAAACACGAGTGTGTCAGTCACTGACTGAGTTGACAGCTCTGTAGACAGATAGGGAAGGAACTGTTCAAGACTTTTTGTTTCTTTCATTTATTTTACTGAGGAGTAAAAGACCACGAGTAAACACAAACTCAGTAGGAGCACTGCACAGAGGAAGATGTATTAGACTTGGTCAATAGTTGTTCTATCGGAAAATGTCAAAGTAAAAAAAGAAAAATCCTCCTTTTCTAATTCCTTGTGAAAACTTCTAAGCCTGGTAACAGATACAGGAGATTTTCTAGTTCCTGCAAAACCAGGAAGCTTCCAATGGAAGTCCCCAATGATGAGCCAGACTTATTTTTTTCCCCATTAATTCATATCATGAATAAATAACACTTCACTCAGCAGATTAATTAGAAGAAATTGGCAGCTGAGACAGAACAGAATATAGAGAAATGTGATTACTTTTTAATTCAGATTATTTTTTTATCTTTCTTCCTGTCTAATTCCACTTATGGCCATAGTGACTTTACTGTTTCATCTGGTAACAGGATCTCAAATGACACTTCCATGTTAGACGACATAGAGTTATTGAATTCCATGAGTACAGTAAGCTTAACAAGGAAGAAATAGTACTTGTATTCCACTTTTCATCTTCCTACCTGAAACTCAGCATTTTATTTATATGACTTTTACAAAAGCCATCAGTTTGTTAAAAAAAATCCCTGGGTTTTCAGCTTTCATCAAATTAAAGAGCATTGTTTCAGTTATCAAAGGTTTGTAAGAACCTGCTCCTGCTGATAGGACTTCAGTTACTATTTTCTACTACAGAAGACTTTATCTATTCTTTTCAGTCTGATTAACTTATTTCACAGACTGAAACTTAATTGTATTCTTTCCATGTGAATACATCTACCGGCAAAATGACCTCCATATCCTCAAACGCAACTAGGCAATATGATTTCTTTCTACCTTTTCTCCTTGTAAACAGGAGCACAGACATAAAATGTGAACAATATTTCTGTATTACTGATTTCATCTGTGCTTTGGCTCTCAAATCCAATCAGCATGACAGTTAAAATTAGCAGGACAAGGTCAAACTGTCAAGGATGAGGCTGTCTGTAAGCAGAAGGGTTTCTGTGGTTTTATTTGCTTGTCATTTCAGCTGCTCTGTCAGCTTAAATACCATCAGTAAAAAAACACAGAGCATACCTTAAGAAGTAATGGGGTGGGGGACACATCTGAGCAATGATCAAACAAGAATAAAATCCATAGAGGCCACACTTTCAGGACACTATGGCATGAGCATCTTTCACAAAATGTCAGTGCAGGCCGATTAAACAAATGCTGCTGCCAAGGCAAAGCTGATCAACCTGAAGTTTACCGGAAAAGCTCACAAGCACTTGCACTATCATTCTGAAACACTATGGGTAAGTCACAGTGTTGTGATAAAATGAAAAGTTGCACAAAACTTGAACATTTGTTGTACCTAGTATACAGTTGTCTCGCATTTTAGCTTGATTTGCATTCTGTTGACATGAGTTAAAAGCCTTTCAAAATGGCTCTTTGCCCAGACACAGCTAGAAGGTCCAAGCTCTCCTACAAAAGCAGGTGAAATTAGTTTTACAACACATTCAGTTCCATTCATAAATCTTCACTCAATGTAGTTCAGTCAATTTTTCCATCAATATTTGCCTTTACCTAAAAGTTAGATGTTACTCATTTACTAAAGTTATTTTTTTTTCAGTTCTATCTCATTTTCCTTTTCTTTCTCTTTCTAATCTCTATTCATATGCATACATTCACCAAAATAATCTTTTCCCAGAGATGAGTTATTCTCTTCCTGTAAAGACAGGAAATACAGTGCAATACAAAACCACTGTAAAGGAAACTGAAGAGAGCTACGTGCCTAATTTTTAAAGTATTAAACTATTTTTAAAAAATATATAGCTATTTTCTGATATTATGTTTTAAAATCATCAGGATGAGAAAGGGTAGGAAGAGATGCATAGTTAAAATACACGTATTTTAAAATCAGAAAACAGTCACACAGCCGGAAGAACAGTGTAACTTTTCTGAACACAGGAAAGCTTCATGTGTACTGTCAGACTTTATAGATCCGAAGTTCACACTCCTTAATCAAGCAACTGTCCTGTAAGTCAATGATTAAGGACTGCAGAAATTGGCTCAAGTCCCTTGATCTCAACTATGACAAGACAACAAAGGCTTATGTGTGAGGGAAAAAGAGGCAGGGTGTTTAACCAGGCACAAAGGAGGAAGGGAATAGTTGCTCAAACAAGTGCAGCAGAGAAGATAGAAGTAAAGCTATGTGCCAGGGAGAGGAGAGAAGGGTTAATGATTAAGGGGTTAAGTCAGATAAAAGACCAAACTGAAACTGCTGGGTATATATTGTATTACTAATTATTTATGCAGCAGAGCAGCTACATATGGTGAAGACATAGGAGGACACAGGCTATAAGCTATAAGTAAGAAAAGCAGAACATCCCACTAAAAATAGCCACAGACACAGGTGAAAAAAAAGAATCATGTTAAAATACAGAAAAAAAATCACAGCTGTCTCCCTCTTCTGAGCAAATGACAGTGGCAGTGCTAAGGATTCATCTTCTCTTTCTGGGCGAATGAATCTTAGCAGAGCCTCAATAGGTTATGTAAAGACACAGCCTTTCTCTCTGGGGGTGTTTGACTTCCTTATACAAAGCAGGAATCATATAATCTCAGAATGGTTTAGGTTGGAAGGAACCTTAAAGACCATCTAGTTCCAATACCCTGCCGTGGGCAGGGACACCTTCCAGTAGACCAGGTTGCTCAAAGCCCCATCCAACCTGGCCTTGAACACTTCTAGGGATGGGACATCGACAGCTTTCCTGGGCAACCTGTTCCAGTGCATCATCACCCTCAGAATAAATAATTTCTTCCTAATATCTAATCCAAATCTCTTTTATTTTAAAGCCATTACCCCTTGTCCTGTAACTACCTGTCCTTGTAAAAAGTCCCTCTCCAGCTTTCTTATAGTCCTCTAGGTACTGGCAGGCTGCTCTGTCTCCCTGTAGCATTCTCTCTTCTGCAGGCTAAACAAGCCCAACTATCTTAGCCTGTCTTCATAGCAATAGTGTTCCAGCCCTCTGATCATCTTCGTGTCCCTCCTCTGGACTTATTCCAACAGTTCCATGTACCTTTTTTGTTGGGGGGTCCCAGAGTTGAACGTCCAGGTGAGTTCTCACGAAAGCAGAGTAAAGGGGGAGAATCAGGTCTCTCGACCTGCTGGACATGCTCCTTTTGATGCAGCCCAGCATATGGTTGGCTTTCTGGGAGGCAAATGCACCCTGTTGGATCATGTTGAGCTTCTCACCAATCACCACCCCAAGTCCTTCTCCTCAGGTCTGCTTTCAATCCATTTTCTGCCCAGTCTGTGTTTGTGCTTGAGATTGCCCTGACCCAGTTGCAGGACCTGGCACCTGACTTTGCTGAACCTTGTAATTTTGCACTATCCCCCCTCGCAACCCTGTCCAGGTCTCCCTGGATGGCATACCTTCCCTCCGGCTTGTCAACTGGGCCACACGGCTTGGTGTCATCAGCAAACAGCTTACTGAAGGTTCACTCAATCCCACTGCCCATGTTGCCAACAAAGATGATAAACAGCCCCAGTCCCAATGGAGGAACTCCACTTGTCACTAGTCTCCATTTGAGTATTGAGCTGTTGACTCTTTGAGGGAGACCATCTAGCCAATTCCTTATCCACCAAGTAGTCCATTCACCAGATCCTTGTCTCTCCAGTTTAGAGACAAGGATGTCATGTGGGATAGTGTCAAATGCTTTGCACAAGTTCAGGTAGATGATGTCAGTCGCTCTTCCCATATCTAACGCTGAAACCCTGTCACAGAAGACCACCAAATTTTTCAGGCATGATTTGCCCTTAATGAAGTCATGTTGTCTGTCACCAGTCACTTCATTATTTTCCATGTGCCTCTGCAGAGTTTCAAGGAGAAACTGCTTCATGATCTTGCCAGACACCGAGGTGAAACTGACTGGCTTGTAGTTCCCTGGGTCTTCCTTTTTTTCCTTTTTGAAAATGAGGGTAATGTTTCCCCTTTTCCAGTCAATGGGAACTTTACCAGACTGCCATAGCTTCTTAAATGTGACGGATTGTGGCTTCATCTGCCAGCTCCCTCAGAACATCTCATGCTTACTTAGGGTTAGCGCTACTTAACAATTAAAATATCAGTGTTTTGACTATACTATTCTCAGTCTAAAGCCAAAACACAACACTGTACCAGCTACTAGGAATAAAATTAACTCTATCTCAGCCCAGCCCAGGACACCAGTACAGTCCATCCTTGCCATAAGATCTTGTTTGGGGATGGTGTCCGCTACTGCACAGTACCACTTCCCAGGATGTCCTATGTACCTCCTACATCCCTAGTTCTGAGTTACTTGCTGCATCTGTTCTGTAGGTCTTGGATTAGGTAGTTCAGACTTACAGCTCCTGGGATTCCGGTTCCTGGAATTTTTGCTATAGACCCCATGAGGTTCAAAACATTTCATGACTAATTTCTGCATTCAGGAGGAATAGATTAGCCACAGAATGTTTATATGAAACAAAATAGCAACAATACCACAGCTGTGGTTTTGAACAAAAGCTCAAGTAATTGTGGCTGATTTATCTGAAAGGTAATTCAATTAGTAGGTTTTAGATGTACTGCTTGTGTGCCTAGGCTCAAAGAATTATATTTGTTTTTTAAGGCAAGAGAAAGAAAAACAGAGGTACCTATTTTCAGATCCTCAACAATGTACCAGTGAAGTCAACGTCTTTCGGAGACATTCTCAGCTGTTTGGTCTTCTAGGGAGTATTCTAACTTTTCAAAGATAAATGAAAATTAGAGGGGAAAAAATCCTGCTTCACTTACACACGATGAACATTGCTGGAGTACAAAAATCAATCAATTAATTGATGTTCATTTATTAGAGAGAATTTTAATGACTTTACCTCATTCTATTATTTCAAAAGAAGAAAAAATAGCAAACCGCCACAACAAAACTGTCTTGTGTCCCCTCTGGATTTGTAGCTACAGCATCCCTTTCCCATGTGGTAGGTCAACAGGACTCCATTGCCTTGCTTTGCGTGTCAGGGTCCCATTAACCTAATGCAATAGTTGGCACAGATTTCTGAGCAAGTTTTGTCTATGAAGTCAGGAGAAGAATCTGAGTGGAATATAATACTGTGCTAAAACAATAATACTCTCATAATCTAACCCTCATTAACTTGTCAAACCCAGTGACAGTCTTTAATAGCATTCATTCTTTTTCTGTTTTATTTTAAGTGATTTTTTTTTTTTTTTTTTTTTTTTGGTAACAAGATTGTTACTGTATCTGCATTTAGTGGGAAGACATTCTGTCTTTTTTTTTTTTTTTTTTTTTTTTTTTAACTGGGATGCATGTATGTTTATTTTCTGGGCAACTTGCCATAGACCTCTTTAAAAAATGGGTGGAAGTAAGTATATTGAATTTATTTTTATTTTCTGTCCTAACAAATACTAAAATGCTGCAAATGCAGTGACAAGTATGCTGTTAGAAACTTATGGCCATTGGCTCATGTTTTTGTCACCAAAAGGGAGACTGGGAATTTAGGAAAAAGACTGGATTTCTAGGGCATGACTTGTTCTATTTGACATTGCCACAAACGAAACATGCTAGAGAGGAGACATGGATTTGTTTCTGGTGGTGGTGCTCAGAGTGGCTTTGTTTGCTTCTTGTCCCCGTCCATGAGCAACAATGTGTACCCTGTGCTTTCTGACCTGTTGTGGTTCATGCTTAGGCAGCCCTCGCTTCTCAGCCCAGGGATGGATTATTAGACTGGCAAATATTAAGATGTAAGATGTTCCTTAATGCAGTGGGTACTTGTAGCTCACCTGACTTGAGTGCAGGTTGGGGAGATCAGTATCTGGCAACATTCAGCTTTGAATCTGTTGCAGCACCCTCCCCTGTCTGATTTTTAGCACCATGGGAGTTTAATTCATTCACTGACAGAAGTGCCACACATTAGGCCATTAGGCTTCTCTATCTCCATACGTTTAAAATCTGGAATGAAGGAAAGACCTTTGTCACTGATTCAAAAAAAAAAAAAAAAGGTAGAAAAAAGGTTGCAACTTCACTCCCAAAGAAATTAGAAACATCAAACATTCTGTATCCAGCTTAGTTGCTGTTTCAATTCAGAAGGCATTGTAAAAAATATAGCATTTGTTTTCCTTAAACTTCATTTTTTTGTACATTTAGTCACATACCTCAAAAATAAATACCTCTTCAAGCTGATATTGCATTAGTTTCTTATTCATTTGGTCCCAGTAACCACTTTCTGCCCATTTGTTTTCCCCGCAACGTAGCAATGAAAAAGTAATATACAATTCCTAATGATTTTCTGAAATACTGCACAGGTGCAGGCTGCAGCTGTTGTGGGTAAACTACATTTTGCTAAACTAATTCAAATCCCATTGGGGAAACAGAAGAATTGCTGTATTCCCATAAAGAGAAAAATGTTTTCATTATAGGATACTGAAGTTTCCATGGGCTTTCTACCCAGCGAAAATATCTTTTACAAAGAAAATTAACTGTTATCTTATAAATACCCACGAATATATATAATCCCTTAGATCCTGTCTTTGTTAAAGGTAACATGGTATTAGGTAACCTCTTTAAAAAGACTTACTAATATTTTCAGATTTAGATGAGATGGCAAAGATTATGTTCTATATAATTGATCTGAAATGAAAAGAGTGTCCTCGACTTATATTTAAAATATACAACCTTTTATAAGAAAAGCTATTTTACAGTGAAAATTGCATTTACCAGATGAATTGGCATTTCACTAACATTTATAAATGTGTGTTTAAATCTGTTCATATGCTATATGCATTCATTTTTTTGGTGAAGCTTTTCAATATGGAAGTAGTTTGAGGGAT
This sequence comes from Amazona ochrocephala, assembly GCA_039720435.1. NCBI lineage: Eukaryota > Metazoa > Chordata > Aves > Psittaciformes > Psittacidae > Amazona > Amazona ochrocephala. The sequence goes on from CM077879.1 coordinate 17,929,922, forward strand.
TTAGGTGTTATTTTTATTTTCAAATCAATATTGTACGGAATAAGAAAGATTCCATAGAGGAAACATGCGCACCTTCATCTCCAGATTAACAGTGGCTAGTGACAGGTAAAGTTCAATGTGGAGGTTCCTCTTCTTTCTCCTTCACCACTCACTCAAGCTCAGGGTATGGATACCTTATAATATGGATATCTTAGCCGAGGTATGGACATGTTAAGCAAGAGAGGAAGTTATTTGTGTTGATTTGCACTATGTAGATTAACTTAAAGTCTCAACCTAAAGTTCGTTTGTAGAGAAGTGAGAAAGGCTGGATGAGCATCTGCATTAACACAGAAAATAAAAATATTGGAAAATCAATGTCTTTTTCAGTAGAAAAGGAGATATTTTTAAGCAAATCTTTCCTTTCCTTCTCAGACTAAAATGTTAAACAGCCCTGAAAGTCTGGAAGCCCTGAAGCACACTTTTGCCCTAGGACTACTACTGGAGATCCCAACCAGTGCTTGGGCACTGAGAGTGGGATACTCCCTTCACAAATATCTGCAGGACTGCCTTGATTGACATCAGCTAAGGATCTGGTGGTAGGATTAGAAATTTAATTGTGCGAAATACAAACTTGCCAGCAGGTTCCTGGCTTGTAGAGTGCTATGTTGGTGTCCCTGAGCCTCTCCATATACCTCTGTGTTAGGGGAGAGAATATTTCAGAAACAATTTCGTTACTAGCCTTAGGGAAAGTCCATTCAAAGCAGAGTGAATTACTGTAACTGTAATAATTTTATTAACTTGCAGGTTATTAAAGGCTTATTTATGCATTCCATAGGGAAGTCTTCAGCTTCCTATTTTGTATGAGCTACCCATTCAAAAAGCAAGAATTATCTCAGACCTGGGATTTGTGCTATCAAGAAACCCTAAGTTAATATTTTAGCTTCCTGATGATACTAGAGGGCATGAATTCACTTTTTGTTTTCAGCTAATATCCAGGATCAGAAGTGTGGAATATATACCTATATGACGTAGTCTTGGGACTATTTTACACTGTTTTGTGCCTTTTTTTAAATTAACTGAATTAAATTAAAATTAAAGTTTCCTCTGTTAGGACTTCAGGATAACTTCATTTTTTTTAAGAATGACAATTGATTGCTAGAAGTGTTTGAAAGTGTGATGTAGATCACCAACTCATGTGCAACATTGGTTTCTTTTGCTATTCGAATCATTCCATCTCCAAATCTCTTTAGATTGCCATAAGAATAATGTATCTGAAATCACCCTAAAATGGACTCTAGTGAAAAATTAAACATTTCTTTCTTTTTTTTTTTTTTTTTTTTTTTTTTTTTTTACCTTCATTGAAGGCTGCATTATTTTGTAACTTTATTTTTGGGCATAACACACATTGCATAGAAAATTGATTCAAAATTATATATTCAAAATACCTTCAAGAATGAGATGATTGTAATTTACAAATTTGACATCTTGTAGAAACACTCCAACAAAACTGTAAAGCTATGGCACACACACGCCTTTATGAACTGTATAGTTTCGGTCTGCTTTTAAGGATCAGGAAAATAGATTAAGAATATAAAAGAAAAATACAGACTCCCTACCATAGAACATTTTAAGTTTTTAACAGCTTGGAGAACATATAACTGCTACAGCCGATCCATATTTATTTTGATGTAATTGTGCCACATAGGATGTGTTGCTTTTCACCTCATGTTGCAACACTCGGGAGTTTTTAGTCTACTATGGAGTAGCAGCTCCAGAATGCTAGCGATGGACCAGTTCCAGCACTTATTGAGTAGTTAGCCTTGGGCATAAAATATTTAGGATATCCATAGAGAAAAAGATTTATTCAAATAATATATGGAGTTTGACTTAGACTAGGGAATTGTAATTGCCAAGACTGACAGGTGATACTGCCTTCTTTCACATCTCTGTGACTTTCCTTTATGCATCATATCAATCATTTCCATTCTAAATTTATTTAAATAATGTGTTATTCATTTTTAGAGATGTTAACCCATTAGTATATACTGTCCTACTAGTGTCTAACTAGACCAGAAAACAAGCTGTCAGTAAGAACTATAACAGTGGTTAGAAGACAAAAGACCATGCGAATAAAATTAAGAATGCTTCAAAAAGAGTTTACTTGATGTTTCAAAATACAATTCTGAACGTGAGAAATGGTAAAAATTGGCTGCATGCCTATTATTTGCACAGTGGTGAAATTGAAGCAGAAGCCAAAGGTAAACACAGTTTATAAAAAAATGTTAAAAACAGCATCACATTTCAACCAATAAAATAGGTGTTTTGAACTGTAGATTATTGATAGTGAAATTAGATATTATGTGCCAAGATTTATATATTAAGAATATATATTAAGCTCATCAAACAACAGAAAACAGGAAAGAAGTCATTCATTAGTGGAGCAGATTAAGATGTTTTAAGAAATAAAAAAGCTGAAAAGTTTAGGTACACTCCTACATTTAGAAACAGTTAAGATTTTTGTTGTTAGACAGATATTTTCTATTAATAACTAAAAAAGATGTTAAAGAACATTGGGTGGTGATAAACATTTGAAATCATCAAGCTGGGAGAGCTGTTTACAAAAGAGCTGTCTGGTGACATCTTTGGCTTGATAGTGTTGATTTGTAATAAACCCCAGAGATGACAGAAAAATCCAGAAAGCTGAAGGACAGTTTATATTGTGCCAATATTCAGAAATGACAAGTGTGGGGAACAAGACATTTGTAAGCGTAGGACATTTATCCTTAATGACGAAAAAGTGTAAAACTTTCACTGTTAAGGACCTAAAGTAGAGCAATTAATGTCCATTAACATGAATTTATGGGAAACATAAATTGTTCAACAAACCTAATTTTATTTTTAGGTTAATTGCAGATTATAACAGTGTTCATCATGATTTTTGTAGTATGTGGGAACTCAAGGCATGCAGATCCTATTTTGTTGAGGATAAATAGAAATAAATACTAAACAGATAATAAATGCTCCACAAAGTCTTTTTGCTGACTCATGAAAGCCTACAGAATAACCTCTCCTCACCAGCACAGTCTGACCATTGGAAGCCAGTGGATAGGAATGAACAAGGGAATAAAGAAAACATGCTCATCAATAAACTGGGTGGTGATAATACCACCTCCCCACAGACTATCGCCATGCTTTGGTGGAAGTCTGAACAGCAGAATGGTGAAAGAGCATTTTACATAAATACCTTTGTGGTAAGAATAAGTTTCTGGTAACCCTTGTCCTCAGGGCCTTACGAGACTAGGGAAAAAGCAGAAGGGCATACAAAATCCTTTCCCTAAACGCTGTAGGAAAGTCTCCACATCATGCAATAAGGAAGAAAAATTGTTCACTCAGGTTCCTGCCTCTCATTCACATTTTCCTACAGCGATTCCAGAATATTATTGTCATGGGTTCAGCAGCAGCAGTCATTTTTCTCCTTCATAGCAGCTGGTGCAGTGCTGCGTTTTTGACTTTCGGCCTGGGAACAGCACTGATACCACCGATGTTTATAGTTACAGCTTAGAAAGTTTTGGTCTGACCAAGGGCTTTCTGAGTCTCATGCTCTGTCAGAGAGGAGGGGAAGCCGAGGGGAAGCAGAAACAGGACACCTGACCCAAACTGACCAAAGAAGTATTCCATACCACAGTACGTCATGCCCAGGATGTAAAAACTAGGGGCAGGAACCAGGAAGAATTCATTTCACGGCCCAGTCATTGGGTGGTGAGCAGTTTTATCCTCTTCCCTTGTATTTCCCTGGTCATTATTATTATTGGTGATAGCAGTAGTGATTTGCGTTATACCTTAGTTACTGGATTGTTCTTATCTCAACCTGTGGGAGTTACATTCTTTCGATTCTTCTCCCCGTTCCCCCCCCCCCCAGAGTGGGGGAGAAGAAAAAGGGGGAAGTGAGTGAGCGAACTGGCTGCGTGATTTATGGCTTAAACCACGACAATTATGAATCCCATGATTTGCAAACTTAATATGTGTGAGGTAGATTTTCACACTTAAAGGGGTATGAAAAGCTTGAAAAAAAAGTATTTCAGCTCTTGGTTTGCCTCTGCTTTCATTGATTTCAGCTACCTATGAGGCTCTTTAACATTACTAAACTCTGCTGTGTTAAAAGTTGTAAATTGTAATAAACCCCTTCTATTCATCATTTGAGTGCCATGTGTGTAACAATTACTCTAACTGCACAGTAAATGCCAGGCCAAATTGTTCGGAGCCTTTTTTTTTTTTTTTCTGTATATTTAAAATTGATTGAGGGAACATTGGAGGAACTTAAGGATATTGCTGAAAGTTCAATGATTTTTTTTTCTAACCTCATTCTATATCACAAAGGATTTTCAGGGATACATTACCTATATTTCGTTTCTCACAATAAAGATGAAAAACTCTCTGGGACTAAACTCTTGGGGATTTCCAATTTATTGAGAGTCAAGTCAGTTTAATAAGCTTGTTTTTAACAATTTCGCTTTTTGAAGTAGGATATCTCTTCCAGGGTAACAGATCTAGCCAGTTTGATTAGTAATATATTGTTGGAGTCCTTTGAACATTTTAGTAAAGTAATAATTGTGTATAGGAACACGTCTCTACTCAGAAGTCTCCCATGGAAGGCAAGAGGAAAAAAACTTTATGGTAAAGGGTCAGGTTTTGTCACATCTGGTTAACAGGACAATGGTTCAAGTTTTCATGAAAATGCCATTGTTAATATATTTATAAATATTAAGAGTGGATATTAAGGATGCAGCTTTTCTTGAAGATCAGAAATTAGTTAATTAACAGTAAAATCCAGAGAAAGCTGCAAGAAAATATTAGAGGATTATGTGACCAGAAACTTGGTAGCATAATGTCAAACAGAACTAAAAAATACTAATTAATTCACAAAGGAGGGGACTCTTTAAATTTCCTATTCGCATTACAGGTCTATTATATCAACCCAGGAAAGAGCCTTGGGAGGCTCTACTTAGAGACGCATATTCCAAAAGCTCAGGGTGTTGGGATGTCTGAATGGGAAGGAGGCGATTTGATCTGTTTAGGAAAATAGCAGTAGGATAGATGACAATGACATCTGCGAACTGGTGTTGGACACTATTTCAAACAGCATGCAAGATTGGAGATATGACAGGTATGATCCAGACTGGCAGTTCCCAGCTTTTTGCAGAGCATTTTTTCTACTTGAAAAAAAATCTCAAGAAATGTGTCTGGTCATTTTGGATTCAAATATTTATTATTTTTTTTTTAAGAAATGTATAAGTATATTCCATTATTTTAGTAGATTTTAAAAGCTAAAATTTCATGCTTTTCCGGAAATAAAAAAGTATACCGATATACACGAAGTATACACGAAGTATACACAAATTATACAAAAAGACAGAAAAAAATCCTATTTTGTTTCTATGTGAATTAGTTTAAATAGGTTTGGAAAGCGTTGTTAACCTTATAACTACCAAACAACAAAGGTCTAATTGCTCTTTGACTGACATGAAACTCTTTAAATAAGAAATGAAAAATCCCCAAACCCTTGGGGAACAAAGTGAAGATTGGAAGAATGCAGGAAGTGCTATGAAGATGTGCATATGGCTGCTTGAGGTTAATGGCCTTGCCATCAAGAAAACCCAAAACAAAACAAAATAAAATAGCTCTGATCAGTTTTGTTTATGATGGTCTTCCAAAATGGATGCTAGTTAAATCTCTTCCCTCCCCCAGGACATTTATCATGACATGTACTGCTACTGTTATACCAGGATGAAGTGCTCCAAAAAATGCAGAGTTCTCCTTTTCTGCCTGCTTGTGATGCATAGCATGTACAATGCCAGGTGCAGAAGCACTTTCTCAGTTGCCAAACCCCTAGGATCTTGTTATGACTTTTTCATATGATCACACTCAGCAATTAGCAACATAATTGAGACTGGTCAATCTTTTAAAGGTTTTTGCCCTTGAAATATGTGCTATAATTCCCTTTCAACTCCACCTTCAAACTTTAAAATATCTTTAATTTTCTGCATAAATTGGATTTGTGCATTCAAACTGAGAAAACATTTTAATTAAAATGCAGCCTACCCCATTCAATTGAAAGTCCACTTGTAAATATTTTAATTAAACTCAAATGATGCTGCTGTTAGTTTGGGTGCAGGAGAAAAAAGCTGGTATAACAATCTGAAAATCTATTTTTGATCTGATTGGAGAGGACTCTGAGTTTATTCTACGAGCAAACTTGCAAATGTCAGGTTAATTACTAACACTGAAACTTTTATTATAATACAAACAGCTATATTTTGATCACCTGAAAGCTCTTAGAGTAATCTCTTTTACAAGTTTGCTGTGGAGGAACATCTCCAGTATTTCCTTTTGAAAGCTTAAGAAAGGCCTGGGTAAAACACATGGATTCAGCCACCTCCCTAGTCTACTTTAGAGTTGCTGCAGTATAGTATGCAGCCGCAGTATATTGCAATAATGAGGTCTCAATTCAACACTTCATTTATGAGGAATACAGTGGAATGACACTAAAAAGATGTGTCTATGCTGGTGTTCTGGTTTGGAATAGGAGTGCATTTTTTTAGAGGAAATCACTGTCACCACCTGCTCTGCTTTGGTGCAGGGCAAGGAGCCATAATCTTTTTCATGGTCTTCATGTAGACTTTCTTTCTTATAACACTGAACTTGTCTAATACATTCTTTGCACCCTATACCATAAGTTTGACCCAAATCTAAAGTACAGAGGTCCTTCTGCTGCACTAGTTGTCTCTGATTTTTTTTTTAATTTTGTAACTTTAAAATGTTAATGTGCAATAGCCTTGCATTTGAAATTTCCTGGAGATTACTTTAAACATTTTTTTTTTCTTTTAACAAGTGAAACATCCTCTTTTCAATAAAAAAAGAACAATGCCAATGAGTCTTGGTTAAGGTCAGATATTTTACAGTTTAGTCATGTGCCACTGATCTCATGTGTTTCAGCTTACCAGAAATTTAATTTTACATTTGAATTAAACTTGAATATAAGAATACAAGAACAGCTGTAGTGAATCCTATGGAAGGTTAAAACCTTGATTCCACAGTGAATTTGTAAGACTGGGCATAAGAAGAGGGGAAACATAGAAGTATATGGAAGCTTCCAGCAGTTTCCATAAAAGGCATAACCGTCAATAAAAAAAACAAAAAAAACCCCTAAGCCCAATAATTATCCATAAGAATTTAACTGGCGGGTTGGAAACAAGAAGTTTTAATGATAGATAAAAACTAAAATTCAGTTCCACTTTCTGGGGCTGAGGATCGCTAGCGGTTCCTTCAGTAACCTGAGACATCTGAAGCAAAGTATTTAAAATGAAATTATGTGATGAGCTTCAGCATATTTGTTGTATTCAGAATGTAACATGACTGCTACAAGTAAACAGATTATTAACTGCCCAAAAGCACTGAAGTCTGTAATAGAAAACTGTAGTTTTATCAGGAATGTTATAGGGCTTTGGAACCAGTCTCCTGTTTTACTTAAATACCGAAAACGAAATAGGTACGATCTAGAAATTTCAAAAGCCACAAGACATGCATTAATCTTCCCACACTGAAATCAGTAAGTTGTTTTTCATACAACTTAATGGAGAAAAGGTATGACTGTTCTGGTTTCCTATTTTATAGAGTCTTTTAGAAATGCACCAGTGTGTGGAGGAACTAAGATAAGATTTCTCCATAAGTTAAATCCTGTTCATTCAGTATGTTAAAGTTTAATTAGAATTTAATTGATTCACAGGCTTTGTGTTGGTCATTTGCAGTCATTTACTGCCATAATTTCAGCGAGCCTTTAGATGTCAAGATTGCTTAGTGAGCAGTGCAAGTGCAGCAAAATGACAGTCATTGAATTAATTTTCCCAGATGAATAATTTAATCAGACCCAGTATATTTCAGCAGAGAAGTTCAATCTACTGTTTTGCCTGTACTCCAGGAACACTCATCTGTTTTAATCACTACTTGATTTTTTTCCTTAGAAAACAGTGAAGTTCGCCTTCATTGATCACATATTTTTTATTTCTGAGCACTTCCCAAAAGCTCAAGATTTATGATTATTACTGAGATTAATGAAAACATTCCCATTTAGAGTATAAATTTGCATTTCTTACTTCCCCACCTTGACTTTTTCTCAGGCAGATGCTAACAGTATTTATATATGTTTTAGTGTAGTTCTTAGAAAAGTGACTTAAGGGAAAAAAAGAGAGAAAGAGTGTTATTGTATGTTTGCATGATAACTAATTATTCACTTTCCTGACACTAGGGAAAATTAGTTCAACACATGCTATAGCAGGTTCTGCTCTTACCACTGGGAATATGAATTAACTGCCCTGGATGTAGTAGATTGTGCTCAGAATTTAACTGGTGTAACTGAGATCAGAGCATGTTCCAAAGATCTCGAATAATTCCTATGAGGCAAATACCTTCAGCTGTCAATCTTCCAGGTTGACCTGTCAGTGTCACATAATAATTAAACAGCAGCTGGCATTAGTGCAAATTTATAATTGCTATAATCCTTATTGCTGACATGTCAATATTTAACTTGCATTAACCTTTCCTTTGAGGCTTACAAATAGTGCATCTCTGGCTTGTTCAGTCTAATTTTTCATGTCACTGCCTTGCAAGGTACAAAGATTTATAATGTCATTATTTGATGGATACAGACCACTCCTTTACTTAGCCTTGTAAGATATACTAACTCTAGAATAACACTGGTTTATTTTTTTATATTTCTGCTATGCCTGCAAACCACTTTTTAACCACTTTAATGATTTATAAAATGAAGGCCATGTCTCAGAGGCTGAGCGCAAGGATGTCACTCCTGTGAATTTCAGACAGCTTCTTTGGATGGTGACACACCCTGAGCCAGTGCTATATATTGCAGACCTAGTTTCTGGAGTTGTTTGGTTTGAAATGTAGTGCAACCAAATTTTTGAATACTCATGAGAAGTCAAAATTAGGCCATAATTTTAATAGTTCCTTGTTAGAAAACAGATTTGAAAATTTTAGCCAGAGGGGTTTTTAATCGAAATTACCACAGTCTAGCTCGCAAACAAAAATGATCAAAAGAACTTGTACATTGTCTCACTCTCAAGTGTTCCTTACCTCATACTATATTTGAAACTAATATATAGTGTGTAAACTTTGATCAGAATAAATAATAATAATTGTATTCTCCATGTGATTAGATTTTTTTTTTCAGTCACTGATCATAAGAAGCTTATAAAAACAATTATCATCAGATGCAGTGTTATTTTTGGGCTTGAAATACTTGCCATGATCACACAGAGTTGAGAAACTACTTCAAAACTCTTGTGGCAGCAATTCTGCTCATCCCACCAAAAACAATCATGTTCTAGAAAGCTGTCCCATATTTCCATTTCCAAACTTCTGGTGGTTACCTTGCCTGACACCTTGTAAGGTTCTGACTATTACCTAACCGCTGCCTCTCTGAGGCACGGTGGCCTGGTTCAGGGTCGGCACAGGCAATCACCTACTTGCGATCGCGGGGTCCATTAGCACGCAGACACCAATGTGGTGGACGGCAAATGGCGTTTATTGCAGAGTGACACCGCATTATATAGCTTTGGTTTACAACGTCACTTCCGTCTGCTTACGTCACAAAGCTAAGACCTGGGGAGGGGCTCTGTCTTTCCGTTACAGCGCGACATCTTCCGACCACCAAGCCCTGGCTGCCTACACCTAACAAGTACCTAAATAATTGTCCTTACATTCCTTACAAAAATTGTACTGCTATGAACTAGTAAAACAGTTCAACACATTTTAAATGCTGGCATTTAAAAATTCTCATTATAAAGTAAAATGAAAGACTTAGTCTTAACAGCTGAGTATTCTGTCTTCATTCATGTCACCTGATCTTTTCATTATCTGCTCAATAAAGGCAAATTATGGGACAGGACTCTTCCTTAAAATGTGAACTATAATTCCACCAGGTGTAGATATTGTTGAATGATTTATGGAAACTATAAATAGCGTATATGCATGTTTATAATTAAACAATCCAATTTATCACTTACCATTGTATTTCTGAGGGGTTTTGACTCTTGGCTCCCTGGGGAATTACTGCTTATATCTTCCAGATAAAGTTTTAGAGCAGCACCTAAGTGTGTAGTGAATTGACCAATGCCAGGCATCATCATAGCAGACTCAGTAGATTGGACTTAATTCTGATTGATCAGCAGCAAATGAGAAATATAAACATGAAATATGTACATTAGACCATACTATATATGCACAACTCCCTTAGTATCTAAACATTCTATAAAAACTCTGAATTTTCTTTAAAAATAAATTATTTTTAAAAAGAAAGTGTTGCACTTTTAGAACAAATGTTTGAACAGTCTGGAGAATCCATGGGTCCTACAAATTCTAAGAATGAATTCAATGATTGCTATGGTTATATCAACACATACTGTAATACAATATAATCAGCTGTGATGTGCTATGGCACAGAAATTGCAAAGATATGTTTGACTAAAAAAAAAGCCATTGCCAATATGTTCTTGTTTTACAAACATACAAGCTTTTTTGAAGTTCCAGAAAGGTTTAAGATGCATGCTGTCAACTTTGTTTAGTTATTGTGATGGCTTCTCAGAATGTTTCAGATTGATCTGGTAACACTTTAAAAAGAATTACCTGGATTTAAGAAATAAAATCTTCTAAAGAAAACAGAGGAAAGCTAATATTTTTGCTTATAAATCTCTTCAAACACTATTTTTCTTGTAACTTAGTATCCTAAATGCTAAATAGGTAAGCTGTTATATCCCTTTTCCATCATGTGCTATCCATTTTAATGTCCTATGCTGTATGTACACGTTTGCCTTCTCCACTCTTTCCACTAATAGATTTTTCTGGATTTATTTTCTCTTCTATTGAATCTTATTTTTCCTGAAATTTGTTTCCTGTATTTCTTGTAATTAAACCAATCCTGTGGGTGTTTTTTTTTTTTTTTTTTTTTTTTTTTAATATTGTTATATCATAGAATCTTACATGGAATGGTTTGGGTTGGAATTGACCTTAAAGATCATCTAGTTTCAGTCCACCAGGGATGCCTTCCACTAGACCAAGCTGCTCAAAGCCCTATCTTTATCCAGCCTGACCTCGAACACTCTGAGGGATGGGGCAGTCACAGCTTCCCTGAGCAATCTGTGCCAGTGCCTCACCACTCTCGCAGTAAAGAACTTCTTTCCAATAGCTAATCTAAATATAGTCTGTCTCGGTTTAAAGCTGTTACCCTATGTCCTATCACTACCTGCTCTTCGAAGGAAAATCCTGTCTGTCTTTCTTGTATGCCCCTTTAGGTACAGGGATTCTGCTTTAAGGTCTCCCTGAAGCCTTCTCCAGGCTGAACAACCCCAACTCTTTCAGCCTGTCTCCATAGCAAAGGTGCTCCAGTACTCTGATAGCTTTTGTGGCCCTGATGAAGTGTTATGATCATCTTATCATAATACCTTTCCATGTTAACATTATGACCTTGTAATTTTGATACTTGGACTTCAGTGGCTTTCCTTCTTTTTTTTCTTTTTTTTTTTTTCTCTCAAAAATGATATTTTCAACTCCAGGCACATGGCAGAAGTAATTGGAGAAGAAATTAAAAGACAGCACACATTTGTAGATCATGTGTCAAAAGATGGCTCCTCTGTATAACACACTACTCGCAGTTTGAAAGAAAAGTACTGAAAGCCCTTCTTATTAGAGTTTGTAAATCCCAAATTATTTTTCATTACAAATTGGGCAATACGTCAGAAAGTATGTAAATACCATGAAATAAATGTCTGAAGTACTTTTAAAGAATAATACTGAATTAAAAAATGCATAAATTTTATGATAGAATCTCTCATTTAACTGAGACAGTTGTGGGCTTCCATCTGTGTCTAATTATGCATTTTTCATTAAAATTCCACTGAATAGTACCATACGGTAACACTGTGCCCTCAGTCGTCTCCTCTGTATGTAAGAGAAGGATGCAGGGGCAGCCTCCCCTGTGCTTTTTTTTTTTTTTTTTTTTTTTTTTTTTTTTTTTTTTTGCATAATTGTCCAGTTTTCACTGTCTGTAAGGATCTCAGTCTTGATTCAGTCTACATTCTGTCTAATTGCACTACTGTCTAATCAGTAATACATGATTTGGAGAAGTAGAAATTACAGATCCATGTCTCTAGCAGGAAACATCTGTCTGGAAGCAAGCCCTCCTATTTTCTGTAACCACGTAGATAACGTGCAAAAAGTAATCTGCTCTTTTGCTACATTCTCACTCTTGCAAGTGGACTCTGCTTTGAAATTCCAAGGGGTGGAGAAGCCCTAATTTGCGTCAAAAGTTCTAAGTAGTTCCTATGTAAATTATATTTTTTTTCCTTGGTGTAGGCAATTACCTTTGTAGTGTGCAGCATTTTGCTTGTATGCAGAATCTCCTGCTGGGTGACCAAGACTTAGATGTTAAAATATCTGAGTTGACACCTATAACTTCTGTGAGCCTCAAGGCTTTCAGGTAAGAAGAAAAGTTTACTGGAAAATATCTGTAGCTCATCATAAGAAAACAAATATTGTCAGTATTTTAATTTTAGAGTTTAAATATTTTGTGAGATTTTTAATGTTTAAAGTTACCAACACTAAGCAGATGGGATAGAATTACTGTGTCAAACTTTGGTATATTATTGGTGTATGACTGTCCAAGTAGTGATTTATGTACAAAACATTCACTTGTGGCTCTTGACTCTTCAGTATGCAAGAACACGAGATCATCACTATATCTTTTTTTCCACAGATTTCTGTGGTCTTTAGCCTGGAAAGGACAATTCTTATAGGTTATGCTGTGTCTGAGTGCAAAATGAGCATCTGTTTCAAAAATAGACATTTATGTTTTCAATGGCATAAATTTTGCCAGCCAACCAGCCAAGCAAAGAGAGGTGAATTACTGGATGACATCAACTATCAATAGGTTTTACTCTATTTATGTGAAAAAATCATCAGTGCCAGAGTTTATTCTAAGATAATAGATTATGAAAAAATCCTTTCAGGAAAAGTAATGGAAATCTTATAATTACAGACATGTAAAAACCTGTCTGTATAAAGCTCAAGAGAATATACGATGTAATTCTGCTTTCGATGAGGATGAACTAAGTAAACAAGCAAGTATTTAAGTTTAATGTTCTGTGACTATATATTTTATACTGTCCAATCTGATTTATTTATTCTATAAGAGTCAAAATCTTAGGTGTGTTGTGCATTCAGTTATGATAGAATAGCAAATGCTTGCAAATAAAATATTATTTTCCCTTCTAGCTCTTCTTTCTAAGTTGGGTAGGTCTTATAAAACAGATGTGGAAAGATGCACTGGCTGTTCAACTTCAGCAGGAGAGTAATCAAAGAATATACTCATAGGTAAAAATATAGCTCAAATTGTAAATGTTACCGGGCAAAAGACAGTTGGATGTATGAGTTTGGGAAGGCTGAGTATCCAAAACCGAACTTCTGAACTCTTGGGCAGAAGCCTCCTACAAGCTAGCTGCAGCTGGTATGGCCTGGCTGTAAATTTTTGTAACACCTGGGCTAAACGCCAGTGTCACCAGCGTCATCCTCAATCTTACAACTGAGAAGAAGATTTGAGGGAGACTCACCAGTTAGAGGGCCAGTTGTGTGCTGTACTTCCTTATCTAGACTATGTAGACTGGGAAAACTAGGACTGGAAATAGGTGGTGCATAGAAGAGGGATTCCCAATAGGAAGAAGTGGTCTGTCGTACTGGCCTTTGTACCAGTTGTACTGGTACAACTTTCTGCCCAACTTCACTGTGCTGGCGTCCGTCTCCCGGGCGTGGACTGGAGACTTAGGGAGCCTGGTGTGGGAGGGGGAGCCAATGAGCATATGTGTAACATAACTGAGTGGTGTATAAGGGTATCTCTCAGGTTTTAAAATAAATCCCATTATCCAAATCCACTATGAGTTTACATCATCTCACCAGTGACAGTACTATTATTCCATTTTTAATCAGATTTGGGAATTATTCAGTTTTTTCTTACTAAAAGGTTATGTTTGCCTTCTTATAACATGAGGTTTTGTCCTTGACTTGTCCTCTCTAAAGGTTTAGAGTGTTATTAATGCTTAATTTAAAAGTTACACTGTACTTACAAGATCTTAAAATTGCCTTAATATCATGAATGAGAAAGTGTATATTTTTCAGTTGTGTTAACAAAATCCTCTGATGTCTACTGATTTATCCTCATACGGTCACAAATTATTGCAATTTTCATCTATTTCAGTAACTCTTCTAGTATTCAAAATTGTGCACATCCAGATATATCCTATTTGGTCTATATCTATCTTACATATATTCATACTTTTAAATTTATATGCATATATAGGGTTTAATTTATAGTCTGTTAAAATCAGAGAGAAAAGGTCAGTGCTGTCCAACATCTTTTTTTTTATTTTTTTTGCAGAAAATCCTTGTTCCAGAATCAAGATGACAAGACATAAAATTGGTTATGAAATACCCTCTTATACTCTTGTTTCTTATCTTCCTTTCCCTCAAAAGGATAAAGGCCTGTACAGAGATGCCTGAATAGGAAACCACCTCATTATTTTTTCATATTTTTTCTCATTTAATTATGTCCTCCTCCTGACACACTTTTGATCTATGTTACCATGCATAAATCATATCTGATTCACAGAGCAATTTAACCTTGGGAAAATTGGGCTCTTTCAGGTACAGACTCCATTTCAGAAAGTCTATACAGGTTTACAGAGATCTAGTTGCAAAAAAATGTTGGAAAGAAGCAACCATTGTTTCTTTTCCACAGTTTCATATAGAATTATTTCTTGAAGTCTAAACCTACCTTATTTTGTGCAGGTACAATGAGCTACTAGCAAAACCTTTCAACAGATACACAAGCCTAGTAATAAAACCTACTTATTTCCAAGTCTTAGAAAATCAGATATAAATTCCTGATCTACATGAAGGCTATGGGGAATTTCACCATTAAAAGTGTGGGAGTCCATTCCACCCATTGCAGGGTAGTCAGTTTTTTCAAAGGAAATGAAATTAGTCACATGGTATTTTACTTTTCCATTCACTTGAATTCCTTCAAAAATTTCAGCTGTTTCTGAGTTCTTATTCCCTCTCAAAAAGCAATGCCAATAAGGGAACAGGTAAACAAACGGCTTCTTGTAAAGCCTCTTGAGCGTTTATTGCAGAAATTTTAATGAAGAGTATCAAAGCTATAAGAAAAAACCTAATCAGAAGCCTTTGATGGTGATTTGATGACTGCAGTATACCCCAAAAAATTAATAGAATCATAGAATAGTTAGGGTTGGAAAGGATCTCAAGATCATCGAGTTCTAACACCCCTGCCATGGGCAGGGACACCTCCCACTAAACCATGCCATCCAAGGCTATGTCCAACCCCACCTTGAACGCCGCCAGAGATGGAGCATTCACAACTTCCCTGGGCAACCCATTCCAGGGCCCCACCACCCTCACAGTAAAGAATTTCTTCCTCAGATCCAATCTAAACTTCCTCTGTTTAAGTTTAAACCCATTACCCCTTATCCTCTCACCACAGCCCTTAATGAAGAGTCCCTCCCCAGCATCCCTATAGGCCCCCTTTAGGTATTGGAAGTCTGCTATGAGGTCTCCACACAGCCTTCTCTTCTCCAGGCTCAACAGCCCCAATTTTCTCAGCCGATCTTCATATGGGAGGTGCTCCAGTCCCCTGATCATCCTCATGGCCCTCCTCTGCACTTGTTCTAACACTTCCATGTCCTTTTTATGTTGAGGACACCAGAACTGCACACAATACTCCAAGTGAGATCTCACAAGAGCAGAGTAGGGGGGCAGGAGCACCTCCCTCGACCTGCTGGTCACGCTCCTTTTGATGCAACCCAGGATACGGTTGGCTTTCTGGGCTGCAAGCGCACACTGCCAGCTCATGTTCATTTTTTCATCAACCCACACCCCCAAGTCCTTCTCTACAGGGCTGCTCTGAATCTCTTCCTTGCCCAACCTGTAGCTGTGCCTGGCATTGCTCCTACCCAGCTGTAGAACCTTACACTTGGCATGGTTAAACCTCCTAAGGTTGGCATCAGCCCACCTCACAAGCGTGTCAAGGTCCCTCTGGATGGCATTCCTTCCCTCCAATGTATCAACTGAACCACACAGCTTGGTGTCATTGGCAAAATTGCTGAGGGCGCACTCAATCCCACTGTCCATGTCACTCACAAAGATGTTGAACAAGACCGGTCCCAACACCGATCCCTGGGGGACACCACTTGTTACTGGTCTCCAGCTGGACATTGAGCCATTGAGCACTACTCTTTGTGTGCGGCCATCCAGCCAGTTCTTTATCCACCGAGTGGTCCACCCATCAAATTGATGACTCTCCAACTTAGAGAGAAGGATGTCATGTGAGACAGTGTCAAAGGCTTTACAGAAGTCCAGGTAGATGACATCAACTGCTCTGCCCCTGTCCATCAGTTCCGTAGCCCCTTCATAGAAGGTCACCAGATTGGTCAGGCAGGATTTCCCCTTAGTGAAGCCATGCTGGCTGTCCCCAAGCACCTTGTTGTTTTTCACGTGCCTTAGCATGCCTTCCAGGAGAATCTGCTCCAAGATTTTACCAGGCACAGAGGTGGGACTGACTGGCCTGTAATTCCCTGGGTACTTAGTAGTTTCTGATTTGTTTGGTAAGGTGTTTGTCTCAGGCAAAGGGAAGAGGTCTTTTTTTTTTGATGAAAATCTTTCACAAACTCTCAAGGAACTCCTTCCCATTTTATTATACCTTTTGAACCTTTATGTCTGGATGGCACTGATTACTGAAGGATGACTCTTCTCCACTGCTTTTAGTGCGATCAAGCTGGCAAGCATAGTGTATGGGAGGACAAAGTTATTAAAATTTGTATATTATTTATCATCACATAAGTGTTTTTTTTCTTGTGATAAGAACAGCTAGTTTTATGGTTTTTATTATTTATTCTCTTCATATATTATGATGCCCACACCATGTAATTAAGTCTGTATGGAGAATACTGAAGTTGGTAGGTCACTAACTCATCCACTAGAACACCGCAATGCTTTTCCACAACAGGCTATTCCTACAAAGTGAACTGGTCAAAGACTTATTAAAAATACTGAATCTCTGATTTTTATTCAAAATTCTAGATGTATCAGCCGACTGCAGAATGACAGCAAGATATTTGCTGTTTCAGCTGTAGAAAATTCAATCTTATCATGTATCTGTATGAAGGCTTCCAGAAAATATAAGAATAAAAATAATGTGCCATTTAATCCTGTGTAAAGTTCTGGTCACCCTTACTCAATAAAGGTTAATGCAAAGGGTCTTGAAAAAAAGCTGTAATGATCAAGACAAGGAAAGGTCTACCATGAGTATGGGGAAGTAAAAAGGGTGCAGCTAACTCCTGTTAACTACCTCAGTGGTGAGGCTTCTGGGATTCTCTAGGAGTTCTGCCAATTTGAATATGGGGAACAAAAAGCCTTGCAACAGCTTCAACTCATTACGTATTAAAAGTAACGAAGATGTAAATAAAGAGCAACAGAAAAAATAATTCTGTGTAACTTTGTTGTTAACCAGCTGAAACCAGGACAAACTTCAGGTCTCTAACTTGGATCCTCTGAATCACCGCTTACTATATATTTACTGTTAGCTGTAAAGGAAACCAGACTCCCAGTGTAAAGTGCTTAGAATGCCATCTGAACTGTGCAGCTTACACAGCGAGAATATTTCTATTCTGCTGAACAAAATTCTTAAGGATGTTTGTGTGCTTGACTTATTCAGGGTCTGTATTTCACTTTTTTCCATTGGCAAATAAGGCCTAAACAAGAGTCAGGCAACCAATTACCTTCATGGCTCAGGGACTACTTAATCAAAAGAAGGGAATGAGTAGAAAATTCTCATGTAAGATACTAGCTGAAAGTATTGTCCTCTTCAGAAATGTGCATAGAAAGATGACTAAAAATTAGAAGAAAATAAAGACTAGCACTGAAAAGAAACAAGCATTTACTTGTAACTACAGCTGGAAAAACAAAATCTTGTAAGAATTATCTTTCTCGATGTCATGGGTACAGAACTGATACAGAACAAAGAATGGCAGAAAAGGAACAAATTTATTGATTGTGGGAATACTTGTGCTATCTGGATACATGAGGGATGCAAAATATACGCAAATAAAAGATTAGAAGTATATGAATATATTGAGATCAAATTTTGAACACAAGATAAATTAAAGCACAATAATAAGAAATAAAACTCTTAAAGAGGTAACAGCCTTATTAAAATGATGACAAAGTATTTTAGAATTAGTTTTAGGATTTTGTGTTGAATATGAGCACAAAACTATTTGTTGGCATGATTGCCACTCCAGGGTAAGCTTTTCTCTGCCAAAACAGAGGTTTTTCATTTTCTTCACTCTGTGACCTTTTAAAATTACAAGAGTTCAATGGCAACCAATTTAGAACATCCATCATTCTCATCACAGCTGCTCCAATGTCCCTGAGTACATGGGTGCTGAAATGGGAAAGAAATTAACAGTTCATTTGTGAAAAGTGTACTTTCTTTCCCAAGTGCCTGATGAGACTTCTCCCTCAGTGTATCTGTTGCAGATAAATCAGCTTTCATATTTCAGTACAAAAAACCTACACAAAATAGCAAAACCATACACTGAAATACCTGGAAACAATCAAGAGAAATACAGAAATTATGAGATCTTTATTTTGAATTCCTGGAACAAAGCAAAAGTGATCAACATTATATAAACAACATAAATATTTCAGTGAATAGACAGGTGAATAAATAACATTATGGGAATAATTCTTTCTTGATATATAGCATTCAATTCAGGTTCCACGTTTGAAGTATTATCATTAAAAATAGCAACCATAGAATATTTGCTGCCATTCCTTCATTCCAATTTAACCTGTGCACTGTTTAAAAAAATTGGCATCCAATTCAAAATATGGGTACCTGCTGCTGTTTAAAGATACCTACTATACATGGAGCATTCAGCTCCATTGTTTGTCCAAGATGCCACTCCATCCGTTCAACCTGTCTGCATTTTCACCTGTTCCAAAAGACTCTTCTAAGAAATAAGTCCAAAATAATGCCTGCAAATGCAGCAGACAAATTATTCAGAACAACATGGCTTAATTATACTTTCATAAGTAATTTGTGGCTACTCATGTGCTCTGTATTATGTCTGTGGCTGTATAGTGCATGTAGTCTTTCAAATGGGGAGACAGAAGGTTCATATACTTCACTTCT
Source organism: Amazona ochrocephala (assembly GCA_039720435.1). Taxonomy (NCBI): domain Eukaryota; kingdom Metazoa; phylum Chordata; class Aves; order Psittaciformes; family Psittacidae; genus Amazona; species Amazona ochrocephala. Next base: position 17,949,228 of record CM077879.1, read on the forward strand.
GGGGGTTACTCCAGCGAAGGCACTCCAGGCTCCAGTGCCTGGTTTGGCCATGTGTAGTGTGTCACAGACATCATCAGGAAGACATCTCATTTACCAAATTTTGTGGCATGCCTGACCTGATCCTGGCCCTCACTCTGACTTGACCTGTGTACACTACATACAGCCTGTGATGCAGCACATAGTGCAGCATGGGCTGCAGTTGATGGTGATGAGAGTGTATCTGCCCACAGTCACCTTACTGTGCCAGCACATTGTGTCAATCTGGACGAGGGGAGAGAAGGAGGAGGTGATTTCACATAGCTCTTGGAGGAAGGCATAGGCGCCTCAATGAAAGGTATTGTGACAGAGCCAGGTATGCAGTCTCCAGTGTATCCTGATAGTTATGCACCCAGAATAAAATCGTGTTTTACAAGAGACATCTCTAGATGTCTGAAACAGATAAAGATTAGATACAAGAAAATTCTGAAATTGTAGGCAAAATCCCTGTTTCATTGAAGTCAGTAGGAAAACTATTTTAGTGCACTGCATCACCAAATATTGTGATTGGTAAAAACTCTACAGGTACATATCAAAGGAAAGTCTTAGCTTAGAAAGTGGGCTATTGGCATCAATCATCTTCTGACCTACTGTATAAATTCAGGTTTTCCAGGTCTCTGGGGAGCCAATGGCTATGATTGCTCAATGCTTATAATGTTTATCCTCAGTAAAAGCATCACTTTGAGGGCTGTATGTATTAATATGCGAAAACAACAGGTTGCAAATAATAGAAAAGTTCATGATTCCATTCAGGATTTAGATATTTTACTTTTCTTTCCAGTGTACTCCAGCCTCAGCAATTTTTTCATTTAATTACTTCCTGTTTAATAACTGACATTTCAACTGCAAGTCTTATATTCATCCTTTACAAAATTATTTATAAAAGATTTTTTATACTTAAAGTTCCTAATTAAGTCAGTCTTCCAATCAAATTCCTTGTTAAACTACTGGTTAACTATAAAACAAAGGGGTCATGTGGGGAAGTCTGCCAAAACTCTGTCTTCATAAGGACTGAGACCCCAAATAGCTTAAGGCTATTAATATCACAAATCTTTGTGAATTTCAAAGTGAATGTACTTTATCATCAAACAGGCAATTAAAAAAAATCAGAAAGTAAATCTTATAAGCATCTATTTTGTAAAATTCTCTAGTGGCCAGAATTAAAAAGTTTTCAATATTCCTGAAAATCTCTGAGCAGCGCAGAAGTGTAAATAAAAAGTAGATAGTAAAAAAATGTGACTGTATTTTGCCTACCCGTGTTAATCAAAAATAATAAACATGCCAATTCTTATCAAGGATTCCTGCAAAACACACTTCTGATTACCAATATTGATCACCCTGAAATTACACTTATTCGCAACTTTTGTGGTCTTCCGTCGTGCAATATGCTCATTGCTCATCTTCGCATCAAGTAGCAGAAGTGGTTTTATCTTTACAGACTAGAATGCTGTAATGAGTTCCTATGTGTTTAGGGGTTTTTTTGCTTTGGTTTGGTTTTGAGATTTTTTTTTTTTTTTTTTTTTTTTTTTCCTGAGGTCTAAGGGGAGCAACATGAAAAAGGTTTTTTGCCACAGCCAACAAACTCAGGGCTTGAAAGAAAGCACTGTGCCCCTTGATGACACATTTAAAAGTCTTTTAGTCTGGTGTTTTCTGTATTTGTTTGAATATTCAACCCAGCACGCTGGGGATCTAAATGGAGCAGAGTTTTAATTTCTATTTTGAAAGGCTGTAGATGATTCTTCTATGGCCAAGATCATGCTACAAACTGACAGATACCCTCCAGCTATTATCAAAACAAATATTTATTATGAAAAAAAAAAAAAATCAAAGAAAAATTTTTTATTGCACCAAGTGCCTGAAGAGGAAAATAAATATGATGCATGTTTGAAAAGAAACTAACCTCTTCACTCACTCCTACCTGAGCACAAATACCCTTTGCAGAGCTGTGAAGTAGTCACGTGATGGAATTAGAAGACAAAAATCCTTGGATGTTCTTTGGGTTAGGATCTTTTCTGTATACACAGCGAACCAACCTTGTTTAAAGATTTCCCTCAAAAGCATGCTCTGTCCAAAAAGTTATGTATCTGAAAACAGAATTTGCTTGAAATACATTTTTTTTGTAAAGTTAGGATAGAAATTATGATAATGGTTATATAGCAATTACTAGTATTACTTGTAATAACAATAAAAAACACAAGCTGTGATATCTCACTTGGAAAAAACCCTTTTAACATCTCTGCTATATAATATACTCCTATAATATTTTAAGAAAAGGATAATCTGCCTGTGGTACTGACATTGATAATTCTTTCATTAGTTACAGAGAGAAGCTTTAGAGCTAGCACTCAGTGATGTGTTCAATTAGTCAGGTGGTTCAGTAGGTGGTTAACTGTAAAGTTCAGAGTAGGATCACAGAAAATCCTGCTGCCATTTCTCAAAGGCACATCTATGTTTCTGTCAGGTGGTTTAAAGCTGATGCTTCAAGACAGAAAATGAAGGCATGGAGGGCAGTAGGATCCATTTCATTTTCTAAGTGAACACTAGGAGTATAGTCAGGTAAATAAAAAATAGTGTTATGACCATGGATAACTATGGTCAAAGTGCTGTACAGATAATGGCACGTAAGAAATCAGTATGTGGCCAGTTGCATCACTTCTGCAGCTATTGGACGCTCCTTGGTTTTGTACCCTTGACTGACGGAAATCTGTATCTCTTTATTGACTTCAGTTATTCAGTAGCTCATAATAGAACTCTTTTGGGCTAATTTCTTTGACTTCTTTGACCTTCTAGAACAATGAAATGTTTATTTGTGGAGAAAGAAAAAAGATTCTTAATGAAGCAATCTTAAGGCTTCATTAATTTTATTTGAGATAAATATTTATTTATTTGCACTAATTTATTTGAACCCCCTACATAAACCAGTCACTGCATTTACCTAAAATAGAGTGACTCATTGGCACTCTCTCAGACACAAATCATCTATTTCAACTTCTTATAGTCTTCTGCTCCCTCTAACTTCATACATTTGCCTATTAAAAACGACTGAGAAAATTGAAAAGTACCATAACATGTGGTAAACCAGCACTGCTTCTAATAATAATTACTGTTAGAAATATGTGTCTACACATCAAAGAAACAGACTAAACATATGCAAAATCATCAAAAGACAATCTCAATGATCAAAGTGTCACCAGATTAGCCAAGAGATACAGACAGGATGTGTAAAGAAACAAAGAGAGAAAATGACTTGGCGAAAGCAGTATGAGTATTAGCACAGCCATAACCTGGTTGTGCATTTTTTTTTTTTTTTTGGTCGTCTCTTGCAAGGGATTTTTATTCAAGGTCATATTAGTTCTGCTATTAAGGTTCCATTTCAAGAATGCCCTAATAGTAAAATATCCCTGCTGAAACCAAATAATTGTAATATTTATTGATGGAAAATGTAGTCACTGTAGAATGTGTTTGGATATAGTTACTTCATACTGTTTTTCTGGAAGTGCATTTGGCTTCCTGAAGAATGTCAGAAATACTGGAGAAATATTGTGTTAGTATCAAGGTAGTGGTGATATATCTGGTTATTTTAGAATATTCATCTCAAATGAATGTTTACTCCTGGAAATACAAATATTGTCCTGTCTTTATTAAATTATACTTTATGGCTTTTAGAGTACTGCACTATTATCTGAATTTGCTGAATATATAATTTTGCATAAGCATCTCATTATCCAGAGTAAATTTCAATTTCTACTATATACAAATTAATATATAATTATGCCTAAAACTTACTTCAGTATGTTGGTATTCTTAGCAAAATACACTGATTCTTCCCCTTCCTTTGAGAACTGGTATACTTTGGAGTTTCCTTGTGGATGAGGTTATTTTGAAAGAAGGAAACAAAGTAAGACAGTCAGGGTTTACTTACCCTCTATTATTTTATGTACAGCTGCCATTTTCTAATGAAAGCTAAAACCATTTTATTTCTCTCAGCAAAGACAGAACAAGACATAGTATAGCATAAATTCTATTATGTATGTTAAACATTTGACTTATTTATGGTCAATAAATGATATAAAAAACATGCCTTTTCTGTTGTATTTCAACTTACTATGTCATCAGACTTGTTTCAGAAATAAATGCTGATAGAAAATCTCAAAAGCATCCATTTTACAGACCACTTCACCAATGACCAGCTACAGTACTCAGGAAAATTAAAGCACTAACACTTACCTGGCTTCTTTGCTTTCTCAGTGCACAGATATATTGACAGCTGTAACAAGCAACCAATGCATTAAAGTGTCAGAAAATTAAAAGTAACACTGGAAAACAAATGTCAGTCTTCTGCTTTACATTACATTTTAATGACTTTAGGAATTACATTGACCAAATTAAGAGTATAGATATCCCTTGGTTATTTAATTTAATTTTGTGTTTTTAAATTTATGTTTCAGAACCCTGATGAAATCCCTGGATGTAATGAAATGAGAGTTCTTTTCTGCATCTGGCTGCCTCCTTAATATATAGGAAAAGGAGGTATTGTCACAGATCTGAAACTGGGTTTCATTCATGGTTATTGCTCAGATATCGGGCTGCAGAGATGAGAGAGAGAAACTGATTAAGATAGCTCACTCTGCAGGCAAGATAAATGGTTAAATCAGGGCTGGATTCAGGTCAGGGGTGGTGAATGTGGTAAATTAAGAGGAAGAATAAGACTGCAGTTAGGCACAATCTGGGTAATTAAAAAGGAACAGAAGACCTCCTAGTGTGACTGAAGAACCCTTAGTGAACAAAAATAGTCTAGTGAAATCTGAACATATAGGTCAGCAGTCACCAAACGTATACCTTCAACAGAATGCCAGTATGTTGCAGCACATGTGTGTATGTACAAGCTGCTTATTTCAACATGTTTTCCAGGCTACTTTGGTTCAAATTTTAGGTAAGCAGCTAAAGTTTAAGATGCTTATCATTAGTAAATTTTGAAATTATGTCTGTTGAGACTTATATTTTCAATATAGGAAAGGAAGTGCAGAAAAAAAGAGAGGAGCAGAAGAAAGCCACTGCATTTTCAAGAGTAGCATTTAGCAACAGTTTTTCCACTTGAAAAAGAAACCAAAGCTCAGTATTCTTGCAAAGAGCAGTAAGGATCTAGACATAGAAAAGAACCAAGTATTTAATCTACTGAATCTTCCTACTAAAGCTGGATTCTTCCCTTCAGTCTTTTTGAATGTAGCTTTGAAGGTTTTGAAAGAACTTGAAATACTGTACTTTCAGTTTCTCCCACTTATTCCTTTGGTTTTGAGTATTTTTTTCTTCCCTTTCCATTTGCTTCCTTTTGATACCTCACAGTTGCTCTTTTTATATCATGTTACAGTTGCTGTGAAAAAATATTTATGTGTAAAGTGCTGCTTATACATAAAGTACACGATATAGGGTATTGGCAGAGGTGTGAATTATCTATCTGGAATGAGAAGACTTCTGTACCATTTCATTCACACAGATGAAGTTACTTTCCTTTTAACACCTAATAATACATCTGTCTTTGTCAAAGCCTATTTACTATAAATTAGCTCAGGCATATTTCTTCACTGATTCAAGTCCTTTATTACTCCTCATTACTTGATGTTCCACCCGATTTAATCACATCTGCATACTGGGAAATTGCCCTTAGACTCATTATTCTAGTTGTTTCTATTATGATGTACTTGATACAGCTGAATTCTTAGTTTGATCTCTCTATTATTTAAGAAAGTTTATCACTGTCTATGTAAACTATGTTTTTGATGCCAGATCTAACACCTTATCTTTGACATCATTATAATTTTATTTGAAATTTATGACAGCAAGATGTTAAAAGCACTGTTTACATTAGAATGTCAATAAAAGTTGCCAGGAATGTGAAAGATGCAGCTAAGTCTTTCCTATTTTCCCAGTGATTCCATCAGCGCATTACCTAGTGTATTTTGTAAAAAATCCTCTACTTCCTCATATTGAAATACTTTTGGTTTTATAAAAGGTAATCTTAAAGGCTTATACCAGATTATTTCATATTCTTTTGAAAGTTCAAGTCCAAATCTAAATTTTTATACTGAAAACTGCTACTAAAATTGGAAGCCCAGGCTTGTCATCAGATAAGCTCTTCTTCATTAACATGCAATAACATTAAACTTATTGAGAAGCTGTCAGAGTTGTTGTCCATTTGTTATCTGTGGAGTAATAAATCTTTGTTAACATTTTTTTCCCTATGCACTGTATAAAACAAAGACTAATCTAAAAACTGGAGAAAAATGAATAGAGCAGATCAAAGCTGAAATTACCTAATATTTTCTCAGTTTTCAGTTAAACAATTAACTTACTGTGCATTTGACAAGATCTTGATATCCTCTCAAGTTTGCACGGAGAAATTTTTAGACTAGAAATCATGTTAACCTTTTTTTCATGTATATATGTATGTATGTATTTTAGGATATCCCAGTTCCTGAAGTAGAAGTAACAAGATGCTTCAGATAGGGCACTTATTGCAGGATTTTTAGCATACCAGAAATAAAGAAATAACCCAGTTCTCAAAATTGTACATCAAAAAGCTTTAGCTAATATGGATATTTTTTTTTCCTGGAATGAGAAATTCTAAATTTTATTCATCACTTCATTGATTCTTGATTTGAGCAAGCACCTGAAAGCAACTGATGGTGGATTAGGATGATCAGAATGGATTTTTAGGTTTTCTCCTGGTCTTACATTTCTAAAAAATAAAATATAAATAATCAATCACATGCTGTCATCACTGGTCAAAAGAAACCAGCATACTACAGAGGCTTCATCAAACTTTCCTCCTAAATCTTGAAGTTGTGTGAGAATGCAAGATATACTCAGATCCTGTGGTAAAATGGCAATTATAAAATCAGTGATAAGACATTATCTTAGCCTATAACCAGAAGACTTGGACAGAAAAAAGTGTGGGAAGAAGAGAAGTCAGAACTTTTATTTTAAAGTCCATGTGTGCATAAGTTCACAGAGTTGTGCCAGGAACACCACTGGTCTTATTCCTGTATTTTAAATTTGACCAAACATAAGAATACATATTTTAAAAATTATGAAAATGAGGGATCCTTATAACAGTTTATTGAATTTTTAAATATTTTGGAATAGTTCTGATAAGGCATTCATTAAGACAGTATAATTTGTCACTAATAAAGTATATTCTAATCCAAAGCAATCACAGTTCATGTTGATCTTCTACAATAATAGCTCCAAAACCCTTATCCTAATGTACTCAGGGATATGTAAGCTATTCTCTATCAAGCATTCACTGGATATAGCTGAAATACTGGATATAGCTGATATTAATTATATTATTTATTGATACCCTGTGAGCAGTATAGCACTCTCATAATTTGCTTGTAAAAGTATAGGAGAGAAATTAAAATATCTCTATCCTTTACTCCTTAAGTTTTCATGTAGTCTACATGGTACGTGTTCATTGTTGATAATTTGGCAACAAGTTAAAAAAGTCAAACAATATTTAGCTTCATATCTACATAACACTTGCTTCGCAAAGAAAATGGCTGATGATGTATTAAACTCATTATTTTTCCAACGTATTTCTGATCACTGTGGCAGTACCAGAAATTAGTGGCTTTTGTTCAGTGACCTTCAGTCACTATATCATCATGTTTGAGACACAGGAATTCATTTTCCTCACAAGCATGTTTATTATGTATCTTCCCTTTCTTATAACTGGAATGCATGAAGGGAATATAAAGAACTAGAAGATACGTAGGAAATTCTTTACCTAATATTACTGACATTTCAGACACGTTTTGAAAATAGTTTCTGCTCAGTACAACCTTGCCTGTGTTTATCTCTTTCATCAAAATCTGAAAGAAATTGAAAGACAGGCTAATTAAAGAGAAGCATTCAGAGACTTGAAAGTATGGATCGGAAGACTAATTGCAAGTTCTCAATACTCTCTTTTGTTTCTGTATTGCATTTGTACTTTTCATTCAGAAAAAAAAAGAGAACTTCTACTAAGATTAGCTAATTATGTTTAGTTATTCATCCTACTTTTAAACTTTTTTTTTTTTATTTTGATGTCTTTGGGGTTTCTACATCCTGCTTTCTTTAAGCAAAAAACAAAGTGAGGGAAATACGATTGTGTATATTTGATGGAAAAGCCATGTTCCACTGCTCAGCTTTATAAATTATGCACAAATATTGACTTACGTATGCTGTAAGACCTCCTAGAATAGGGCCCCAGTATGTGCATCTGTTGAAAGAGCCTGCCAAAAAAAGTGTGTTTCAGCCTCCAACATGTAAAATATGCATATTCAATTACAAAAAAACCTGACATAATTTCAAAAAGGTTTCAGTAACTTGCTGCTGTGCCCAGGAAGCAATAACTTGCGTGCCAACAACTCATGTAAGTTTTATGTATCTATTTAGCTTGTTTTAAGAACACCAAAAATAAATTAACATTACCACATCACATTTCTTGTAACACACAATGCACTGGAATTCCCTTCAAAGAATTTTCTAACATATATGAACATATATACAAACATCTGTAATTTTGAGAATAAGACAGTCAACCATAAACTGACATGTTCAAAACGCTTGCTTTTGCCAGATGTTTTTTCTTTTGAATACTTTTTTGCCCCTGTGTACTTGACCATATTTTTTCCCAACTTGTTACAAATAACCAAAACTATAATCCTGAATATTTATGAAAAGAAATCCACACTTGGTAACCACCTTTGGCATTTTATTTCTATGCCAATATTTAAGTTGTATTTGGGGAATGTAGCAAATGTTTAATGTATACACATTCTTTTGAATAATAATATGAACTTTCATGGACAAAAAAAAGGCCTTGTATTCACATTCGCTTTTGCACTCAGCTCCTCTGTGCCATTCCTATGCGTGCTACAGTCTCTATCGAATGACTAACAACAGAATATGAACCTTACCTCATACCTAAAATAAATACAGATAGGCTGAGCTAACCACAGGCGTACTTTTAATGAATACAATTTTTAGTGTTTTATACAGCTGTAATCTAAGATTAGGAACATATGGTTCTGGTGGTGAATTAGCACTATGAAGATATATAGCAGTGAAAATTTCATGACAGTTTCAGAACACATAAAGTACCCTGGGCTTAGATAAATTCAGACCTAATTTATTTTGAAATGTGAAGGTTGCAGCCCTGTCAAAACAAGTCTGAATAATGATAATACTATAATGATTTATTGAAGTTCTTATAAGGAATAATGAGAGTTTTAAATTATCATCTGTGTTAATGTTTCATCTGCATGGGAATCATATACAATTATGCTTAAGAATAATAAAGCCTCAACTGAAAGTTCAGATGATTGTGGAGAGCTATTTGGCTGTGAATGGGCATGTGAGCAATCCGGACAATTGCTTGACAATTGTAAGGTAGTGACCCACAGGCACTGAGGCCTCCCCTGGGGGTTACTAAAGTTCATGTACGTGCAGAAGCCTTGAGAAAGTTAGCACGGAAAGCTACTGAGAGAGATGTGCAGGAGGGAACTGATAACTGTAACCTTGAAACATATGCTGTAATAGTTAACCAATCATTAAACTGTTGCTAGCACTCGGCTAAGTGAAATTAACCAATCAAGTGTTATTGAATGTTCTAGTGTTCTGAAACTTTCCTATAAAAGGCACGATTGTGCACAGTAAATTGTTCAGCGTTTGATCACATTGATCTGTGTTGTGTTGTTCCTTATCCCCCGCAGATGATTACTGGGATAAAAAACCAAAATCCTGTGAAATAATTTCATTTAATTTTATTAGATTTTCCTTTCTGAGAATTGTTATTAAGGGGCAAACACCAATGGATCTGGAATTCAGCCTTGTTTTCAAAGCTCCATCTGCACAAGTACAGTTCTGGATCCATGGATGCAGAGCACCACACCAGCATGGTAAGACTTTGCTGTGAACAGTTTCTCCCCCATCAGGCTTATAAGGATACATTCTGTGCACATTTTGCTTCAGACGGTTCTTTGCAATTTAATTCACATTCTGGAAAAAGCTGTATTTCTAGAAATATGGAGGGAAAAAGAAATAAATTTGTACACTGTTTCCTAAAGTACTTGCTGGGAAGCAAACTTCAATTAGCTGTTACTTGAAGCTCATACATGTTTGAATGATAACATCCATTTTGCCTTGATTTTATTGTTGTTTCTACATGCCAGTGAATATAAGGTCTAAGGGAGTCTTTAAGTGACTCAAATACTTTACTATTTAATTTAGATGGGAAAAACAAAAGGTGTAATGAGGACTATGAGCATACGAACCAATGAGAAGATGCCTGTATTTGTAGAAAGGAGACTGCTGTATACAGAGGGAAAACATGCATCCATGCTCCAAACTAGGCTTTGATCAACTAAAGAAGTGTTCTGGAGGACCTATGAAATACCAGACATTTAGATTATAGCTACATTTCAATCATTAAAAGTTTTGTTTGCTACTTGATGGCAATAGTTACATTGGAAGAGTTAAGCAAGGCTTTTCCTTTCTTTTTGATAGGATGGAAAACAATGAATGGGATCATAATAAAAGGCAGATGGAAAGAGATTTCTTATAATCAAATGAAGATATTTTGTTCAGCCCAGTTTAATTGAAGTTTTTTAAGGATTGAGAAATTACAAAAGAAATTTGTATCTTGGATTTCTAATTCTTGCCGGCTCAGTCATAAGTGGATTCCTCTCTAACTGTCAGTTAAATTAAGTTTGGTAAGTAGAAAATGTAAGGAAAAACTGAGAGGAAAAGAACAGATGCATAAGAAGTATTTCTTTCACCAGCAGATCTACTGAGTATTTCTTAATGAAATCTATTATCTAGAATACATGGACCCAAATTAATAACAGTTTCTTTTACATGTCTCTGAAGAGCTTTCACACTGTAAGTTCTATAGAGAAAGGAAATTTTTCCCTTAAATTTTCAGAACTACAGAAGTTGAAAATAATAAATATGAAGGCAGTGATCACCCAAACCATGGTTTACCATAAGCCACATAATTAACCTTGCAATCATGTAGCAATCAAATGTAATAATAAAATTATATGCATAAATATCAATTAATCAAAAATTTTTAGTATTCTGGAAATAAAGACGTTGTATAGATTGTGCTTCCACATTAATAACTATCAGGACTTCTTTACCATCTTGAATTATAGCAATATCTGAATTACAGTGTTAGAGACAGAGAGGGAAAGATGGGGGAATGGAGAAAGTGTGAGAGGGAAAATGTCACTCTGTATATACCAAAACAATACATTTAAAAATTATAGGATATACTGCAAATATTTTTCCTTTATTACGGTCAGGTCTGAAGAACATTACTAACTGCATAGATACTGAGCAGCCTGTCTGGATGTAGTAGCAAAAGTATGATGCATTGTGGAAGTGTGATGCAAATTGTAGGTCCTGTAGCAATTTCATTTTTTTTTTTCCTATAGGCAGATGGCATAAACAAATTTCTAGTGAAATGAGCTATAAATTCCTTTGGTACTAGGACTCCAACCAAGACATAACAAGTCTGGATTCTTAATTAGATTAACCTACAGAATCCTTGGACTAATAATTTCCGATTTATTTCTATCTCTCAAATGCAAACAACTTGCAGGAGCTTTAAAGAGTATGATCCTAATCATTCATGTTGGTAGCCATTTTAATATTAAAGAAAATCAATTTCAGTTATTTTAATAACTAGTTAAGAACTCAGAGGACACATAGGTAAAGAAAACGATTCACACTGAAAACACTTTCTTGAGAAAACAGTATTAATAAGAAATGTTATCACTGCATAAGCTTTGAAAGGACAATATACAAGGGGTTTATTCCTCAAGTTTGACACTTTGGGTTCCTACTGGTTAACACTGATTTGAAAATAAGAAAGCTCTCTTCTACTTATAAATTTCAAAATTTTTTTGAAATTATTAAAAAAAGCTTTCACAAGCCTCCTGAGATTTAATCTAAGATTCACAAACTAAAAGATTAAAATATCATAAACATAAATAAAATGAGTCTTGTCATTCACTGTAAAGAAAGCATGACTTAAGATCTGGGGAACATTAGTACCACCTAGCTTAAGTGATCATCCTAATTTCTTTCTTTTTAGGAAAACTTCTAAGGTAACTCTTAAGGTTTCAAGATTACTTGCACAGGGACACCTGTTTGAGAAAGCTGTCTCAGAATTCCACACATTTATATGAAGACATTCAAGTTAATAAGAAGTCATATTCATACAGTCTTATTCTATTTTTGAGAATTGTATTCTGTTAGAAGATTTTTTACAAGGTGTGACAAAGATGATAGCCTGTTGGAGAAGAGTATGACTACAAGACCTGAAGATCCTGGATTCATTCACGTCAAGATCACTTCAAAAAGTTCATCACTGAGGAGCATCACTGAAGCTATTAAACAGGAACTATAAGAACAAAAGTGTCTGCATCTTTCCAAAGCTTAAAAAAAAATTAATCATAAAAGTAGATGTTGTATGAATAGGAAAAATGGCTTATTTTTAGCACCTCTTCTCTTCTTCCTTTGCTATTATCAGGGTGACTCTCTTTAGTTCAGATTAAAATCATACGTTAGCATAACCTCTGCTAAGCACATCTAACTTTACAGCCTGTAGAATTTAATTTTCAACATCAAAACAGTAACTAAGACATTTGGATCGATGATCAAACAGGGAGATGGTATACTATGAAGAAAAATTACAAGATTAACTGATATATATATGCTCTGAATTCAAGAATGTTTAATTTGTTAAAAGACATGCATTTTTATCCTTTAAATGCTTACTTGCATGCAGCAAGATACATGTGATTTGTATAATGGCAATAAACAGATGTCGCATGGAAGTCTCTTTGGTTATTACGACTACAATTTAGTAACAACAGTATGAATCGATAAGACATGCATTTTGTTTTGCTTTAGGCCAGATATTTTATAGGATATTTTAAACAGTGACTTGGTTTTGTATTTAAAAACAGCTGTACATGATAGTTTAAAAGCATGTTCAATGATACCATAATTCTATATTACCATGGAACTGATCTCCTTACAAGTTGAGAGGCTGAGCAGATATAGCAGAAAGGCATAATCCAAAGCACCTTATTTTGGAAACTGAATCAACCCCAAATTCTAGATTAACTCTACCTTTATTTTTTCTTTTAAACGAAAACCGAAGCTGAAATTGCATCTCCACTTTTTTGTGTTTTCAATCAAACTTGGAACTCATAACCTGTAAGCTGGACAATATCTAGTTATTTTTACAATATCATTAAAAAAATAAAAGAAGAAAAAAAAGAAAACTTATGTCACTTACTAGAAAAATAAAAACCCTCTCGAGTATCAAGAATTTGTGTTCCAAAACCACATACAGGTGTCTGAAAAATCAAGACTAACACTACTTCAAGCTAAAGAAAAAATAATCTACCAGTCTGCAATTCTTGTTTATTTATCAGGCAGCTTTGCCATGCCATCCAAGACTCGTCCACTTTTAAGTCTGTTGTGCTGTGTTATATAACACAGATTTTCAGTTAACCGGACAAGCTTTTTTTCCTTTAACCAAAGATACATGCAAAGATAACTACATGCAAGAATAAGTGCCTGCAGCTTGGAAAGAGGCATTAATAAGCACTTCTCTAGAGCCTCAAACAAAGGAATCTAATCACAAATAGAAGGAAACTTGGATATATTAGAATATGTGGCCACTAGTATTTGAGCACTGTTCCAGTTCTGTTTGTACTTAGTGGAAAATATTGCCATTAACACAGAACTATATAGTGGAAAATTGTGGCAAGGAAGCATTCAACAGTTGTGGTTTTTTTATTGAGCTACTCTTTGACAAAACAATACACTACTGCCCCACTGGGTGGCCCCTATGCTATACTTTTAATGGTTTTTCATGTCTTCAAATATAATTTTTTAAGCAATATTTACTTTGATTTATATTACTAGCCAAACCAGAATCTGGAAAGATAATGTTTTTTAACTTCCTTTCTGATGAATAATAAATGTCACATAGGAATTAGAAAGTAGGATGTAGTCGCATGTGCCATCTGCTGCATATGGGAACAGAAGAAAGATATTAGACTTTAAATTAAGGGTTGCTTCATAGAAACTCAAAGATAAAAGGAAACCACACTGATCACTTGGAAAATAATACCAGTCACTATCAATCATTAGAAATCTTTCAGTAGAAAATCTCACAATATGACAAGGAACTCTTGAGAGCCCTCTAAGGAATATCTACAAAGTGTATTTTAAATAGAGATTTATGTCATTAGACACATACAGTCTTATGATTATTTACTTCAATTTCTTTTCAGTTTCAGGTAGGTGCCTAGGGCCTGTGATAGCAGGATATGTGGAGACATATCTGCAGGTAAAATATGAAACCTTGCATTGCTGCATTCCCATAGCAACTGATTATTCACAACAATAAGGAGAGCTACATATTTACATTAAAATTCACTTACTTAAAAAGATAAACATTATCCACAATTTACCTCAGAAGTGGAAACTATTAGTTTGCCCATCACCCTGTGAGCACAAATATTCATGCCATTCAGCTCTTTCAAACCAGATCATTTATGTAATGAAAGTTGCTTCTATCCATTCCAGCTGCCCATTTGATTTCAGTTGTAGCTAAAAAGTCAGATGCAGATCCAGCAATAAGTGACATGGGTCAGGCTTTTCTCCAAGGTGGTACATCCTAAAACATGACAATGAAGGAAGTGGTTGCCGGGGATGGTGTCCTCAGGGATGTGTAAATACAGGAGGCTGGAGGTGGCTTCAGCACTCTGGGAGCTGCTCTGTGTTCAGTGCCTTCTCTATCCTCCTGCTCCAAATGTAGCATTTGTATGATGAGACCCAGGTGAGCTCTTCTACCTGGTATGAAATAGCTCAGACATTTCAGGATACGTTTCTGACTTTTGTTTTGGGTTGTTGTTTTTTAGTAGTTTTTTTTGGGTTGGCTCGTTTTGGGTTTTTTTGTTTGGTTGATTTTGTGTGGTTTTGTGGTTTTATTTTTTATTATTTTTGCTGTTGTTTGTTTGTTTTTTTTTTACAGAAATACTAAATTATGGTTTGTTATCTTCTGTTATATGATTTATTGATTGAATGCTACACAAAGATTTTTAATTTAAATAATTGTCATCCACTGTTTTATTTAATATCTGATACTAACATTTATAATACCTATAAGGAAAATAAGAGTAGAATAAAAGGAAAGATAAGCAGGACAAAAGCGTAATCCTTTTGAAAAATCAGCTTCAGAACAGTTAGCCATACACACCAACTGTTTCTTGAAAAAAATCTCACAAGACGATGTTTTAATATTTACTGTTGTCTGTAATTCTATAGAGTCCTGGAAGTGCCAAACTGGGATCAAGATATCTTTTTGTAGAGCTCTCTATCTTTTATTCAAAGTTTCTTATAAGGTACATTATAAACAGATCTGAGGATGACAAAAAGAGAATATTGATGACATACAGTGGCTTAAATTGGACAAAACTAAACAGAAGTACCTAATGGCATTAGCTCTTGGTTCTACACACTATTTATAGCGAGCTGGTACCATACTACAACCTAAAGACAAGAAGAGTTGTGAACACAGAGAAAAAATTTAGAACTAGCAAATTATCCCTGAAAAAACTGCCAATGCTGTGAATTTGAACTTTTGATTTTCATTTGGGCTTTTTATGCCCATTTGTATGACTTTTCTCTTTTATCTCAGTTTCTGTCTTAAAATAGCTGACAAATACAGAATATGAATATTATGGCTTTCAAATTTCTAATTGTTTCAGCGTTTTTTTCGTTCTCTTTTTTTTCTTTTTCCCCTTTTTACTTGCATACACAAAAGTATGCAGCCATACATCTATATGCCTGCAAGGGTAAACATATGCATGCTAAATTATACTTGTAATTGGTAAGGATGTATCCTACCGAATTTTACATTACTTAGCATGGATATAGACAACACTGTAGCCTCAGAAGCCTAACATTCAACATGGGATGTCAAACTTGCTGGCATCCTTGTTAATATGCAGTTTAGTGCTCCAATATTATCCAAATAAAATAGACCTTGTCCAGCGGGAAGACTTGGTCAGACAGATTTTAGGTACGACTCTTTATAGTACCTAAAATTTAGCAGACATTTGCACAACTGTAACAAATTAAATTTTGGATGCGAGTGTATTTTTATTTTCAGTTTAAGCATTGCACCATAATAATTTTTTTCTTATGCTGGTTTAACAGGGACACACAAGAGCAAGCCATGAAAAGCAGCTCCAATTATTTTTTAAATCAACCTCCACATAGCTATTTCTGAAAGAAAGGCACTAAGACTTCATTTTGTTTGCCTTTTGCAGGACCGGTAAAGGTCACTTGTCGTACTTAGCTCCTGTGTGAACTGATTCTAGAACATGGCTGAATACTCCCTAACACACAGATGACATGGGATAACTTTAGGCTGTAAGACAACTCCAGATAATTCTCATGTTCTGACATTCCATTCTGCCCATGTTCCTCTCTGAGATGAAACCTGGGTATAGTTTTGATGATAATTTGCTTCAGAGGCCCCTCTCTGAAGACATCAGGTCCTTTCCAACCCTTACTGTTCTATGATTCTATGATTCTATGGATGAAAGGATGAAGCTGCATGTGGCTGGGCTCTTTCCATTACATGTTATTTCAGCCTGCTATCCATCTGCGGATACCCAACACTCCCCTTAGTGGCACTACTGGACATAGCATGCAACCTTAGGGTCACACTGCGGTGTACCAATCTTCAACCTACCTGAAGAACAATTTCAAGAACAAAAAAACCCACCCTAGATCTGAGGCTACAAAGGCATCATGCACAGCTCAAGGGAGACCTGGACCAAGAGCTATGACAGCAGAGGTAACCTGCTAGCTTTGGAGTGGCTCACACTGGAAAGCAGGGGCATAAGCGCCTCAGTTCACTGGCCTATGGAGTAAGGGGCCAGAATTTGAGGAAGAAGCTTTTACCAGTGTAGCTGTAATATAAGTCGACCACTATTTCCCCTTGTTTTGACATCTACTGCCATGAAATGGACCCAAGCGGAATTTATTATAGACTAAAAACATATGTCTGAAACTAAATTTCATCTGTGAGCATTATCAGCCTCCTCGCTTTGATTAGAAGACTTTGAAATACCACATCAGCCTCTGTTCCCTGCACTGTTTTCCAGTAGCACTTCAGTCATACTTAGATACTGAGTGCAAGCAAATGTGAAAATTATCCACAGCTTCCGAAGGAATATTCTGATTGAGGGGTCACCTCCCAGCTGCTCCATGAGCAGGAAAATCAACAGTAGGAAACAGGACAGTGAGGATCACAGCAAACCATTGCTGGAGCCTCTGAGCATCTACAGAAAGTTAGAAGTATCTCAAACATCATCACCCTCTCCTGTTCATCCTGTTTTTCTCACCATAATCACAGAAAATGAAATAAATACAGCAAAACTTAAATGCCTAGCTTGCCCTCACCTGCAGGAAGGATGAGAGAACCCAACATGTGTGGGAGTGTAGAGACCCTACACAGGCTGGGATGGGAGCAGCCCTCTGAGCAGCCAGATAGTGAGGCCAGTGCACTTCACCAGTGCCTAGAATAGGTAGGAAAAGACAAATGCTGTCTGAATGACATGCCTTCATAATGAGGTTCTTGAGTTTACACATAACAAAATCTATTTCTAGATCCTGAAGAAACAAAGATGACTTTAGAGATAGAAGTTTGAGAGAATCATGTATTTTGTACAGAGCTATGAATAAAGGATTGGCAAATCACACATAGTTAACTAAACATTACTTGTATTTTTCTGAAGCTGCAGCAGTCTTAGAATGTTAGTCGTATCTTTTCATGCAATTATTTTTGTTAGCTGGCTAGCCAGACTCCAGTATTTTATTTAAGGCAAGTTTTTCTCCAGAAAATAGCATCTAAAAAACTAGAAAAACACAGCTCAATTTTGGGCTAAATTCTTTCCTCCAAAACAAGTGAGAAGAAAGAGAAATAATGAGTGCCTTTCCAATACTCATCCATACAGCTGTGTGTGTGTATCTGGTGGGGATAAGACAAGGCACAATCCACCGCCCAAAAAAGGATTTTTATAACTCAGCATGTTGTCCTCACATTCTGTTGCTGTTCACTGCACACATTCCTCATAGAGCTTACCTGTGCTCATCATACAGTGGGCTACACAAGGAGACAAAATAAGTTGTATTGAAATACATCATGTACAGCAAGCTCCACATGCAATTTTCACCAAGAGTCTCCAGCTTCTGACATGACTGTGATTTTGACAAGATAGGTTAGTCCAGTTCAAAAGCTAGAAATCATTATGGCAACCATTTACAGTGAATATGTGGGAAAAAATGAATGATAATGGAATGCAAGTATTTTTGAGAAACAAATGTTGGGGTTAGGCCAAATGGACAGTTGGCCTAGGACACCAGGTTTTTCATAGGCACATGTATTGTTTGCTGAGCACTTAGTCCATCTATCTGTTACCTTCAATCACTCATGGGTGCCTTCATTCTGCCTCCAGGACGGCTGAGCCGAAATGTCTCCCCACAGCCTGGCAGCAGGAAGACTTAATGCAGCCTCGAAGATGAGGGAAGGCAGCTGCAGATGAATGAACACATGAAACTAGAGAGTGATACAGACAGAAGTGCAGTCTGCATGTTACCATCTTGTGGGTTTCTGTTGTTTTGACTTACATAACAGTCTTCCCTCTGCATGTGGAAGGATGTGGTCCCAAAGAGCAATTTTGGATATAAAAGGTCAATGTGGCAAAAGAGTTTATTCACAATACATATTAACAACTCTGACCTTCTTTCCTTCTGTTCTTCTGCTTCTAGGCTTTCGTTTCATGCTTTCTGACTTGCCTCAAAATGACTTTCTTTCAATTTCCTTCCAGTTTAAAAAAAAAATTAATTTTATTAACACTTTAAATAGAAATGACATGTAACTTCAGAAAATGACATAAGTTCTCAAGAAATTAATTGCATTTGCTGATCTATTCAGTCTTCTGATGACTGGCAATGTTCAGAGAAACCTGAAGACAATCTAAAAACCATAGCTCTGGGCCTCGCCTACTTAGGACAGTTTCTTGCACATTTTGATAGTCTCCTTTACAGCAATATTCTACATGGAAAGATTGACAATCATTAAATCAAGATCTTAATAAGCCACTAAGAAAACAACCAATTTAGAAATACACACTATGTACCAGTGACCCATTCTGACCTTCTCTATCTTGAAAACAATTCCGAGTTCAAGCATGCCTCCATATCCAGCTAGGCATTCCGGCATTCCCACAGGGAGAAAAAGTAAAAAAGAATAAAAAACTCTATTAAAAAAGTAGCACATGTGTTCCTATATTTTAATTACCCAGTGCTACCAAATAACTACTCTCTTAGTATTCAGCCAAACTCTAAACATACAATTATGTGCAAAGAATCTGCAACAAGCAAGTTTAGAAGACAGGTGTTTGCTGATATCCCCCAAAAAATCACCGTATGAATGAAAACCTGAGAGGATAACTGGGATTCAAAGCAAACCTGTGTGCCCTCTATGACATATGGCAAATAATTATTTGACTTGTCTTATCAAAGATGAAAAAGGATTATTTTGTAATGCACAGTATACTGAGCTAAAAATTGCCACCAGTTATTATCCTGGTTTTGGACTCTCTTGTATGAAGACTTTCCTCAATCTTCTTGTTATTAGACACAAACAAAAAAATTCAATAAATAAGCTCTAATGATCAGTTAAGAACATTGATTGCTTTAATTATTTGCAGACTTCCACTTTTGGCCTAATAAAAAAGATCTGTGGGGTTTTGGTTTTGTTTTGTTTTTCTATTATTTGATTAGAGTAGTGTGAAAGTTCATTTTGGATAACAGCGCACAAGAAATGTCAAAACCAGAAAAAAAGAAATTTCAAAACCAGAAGCAACTCAAAAGAGTTCACTAGCCTTATCATAGGCTAAATACACTACGAAGCATTGTTTGAATTCTGCACATATGGCTTGTGTGACTCATTTGCAATACATACTAGAATGCTGGAAACAGCTTATGGATGTGAACCTCAGTGACTGTTGCATAAGATTTAGTAATCTCATATATCTCGGGATTTAGTACCTTGTATTTCTGTCCAGAGGAATAAACGGTCAGATACAGGACAAAGTCTTACAAGAGCAGTGATAGTGATGCAACAAATATGATACATGATTCTCCTCCCTTCTCCCCTAAATCTCTCTGGTTTCCTCTTTTTCTCTCTGGGTATTGTTTTTTAAACCCAAAACACCCCTCAGTGTGCCTTTACTTTTCTATTAAAAAAAAAATAAATCTCAGAGTATAAGAAGTAAAATTCGATCATAAATAAAATACATTATGATCTCTTTACAAAGGGAAACGACCCTATGGAAGACTGTTGGCATATTATCATAACAGACCTTTTTGGTTTTGCTCTACTGACTATTTGTCCTGCTTTCTATCTCATAAAGGCTGAGATTTCTGTCACAAGTACTTGCACACTGAAAATCTTAAATGTCATTCTTGTATTGCCTTGTCACGATTCACTGCTTACATTTTATTTTGGTTTCTTCATGGTGTATGCACTTGCAATCCACATCAACCACATATATTGCATAGTTTTTTCACAAAACACCTTTTTGTATCTCTCCCTCCTTCCTGCTCTTATTTATTAAATTAAACCATGCAGCACAGTAAAAGGTGTGAGCATCAAGTTATTTTCATTTACTGGCTCCCAATTAAGCAAGCAGCTGTTGCACTTGAAAATAATAGCCATCTAGGAAGCCTCTGACAAGCCAAAGCAAGAAGAGAGGTAGGCAGAAGGACCCTTACTACAGCAGTCCTCATGGATGACCTGCTCTAAGGAATCACTGGAAGCTGGCATTGATCTACTGCAGAATAGAAAGTTGACTGGCTAATGAAGGCATCAGTAGGAGTATACTCAAGACAAAGGTCTGGTGTTCAGTGTTTTGACACAAGGTGCAGCAGCAGTGAACCTTATGTTAAAATTACACCTCTTAATGGCTGTATTTTATTTTCTTAGAAGTACTGAATAAGGTGAGAAACAAAACAAAAATAATAACATTTTGAAACAATATTAGTGTGAATACAATGAATACAAAGTAGAAATTGAATTAGCAGTGAGTCCCTGCTGAGCTGTAGGAAATAGCTGTTAAAGCTAATTCGCATTGTAACACATAATGGTATTATCGATTTACTCTATACATGGTTGATGAGTGCAATTTTTCAGGCTCTTTAAATACAGTAAATCCTATTTACTCTTTTAGTGCAAACCTGCCTGCTGTCTATAATTCAACTTTCCTTTATTGTCTACTCATTGTTCATTCAAATAGGTCTACCCACATTCCTTCAGTAGGACTTGATAACATATTCTGTGGGAGCACCTGCATGACCTTCCCTGTTATCCTTTGTGACAGTGTAGTGGGTAATTCAAGAGAAAATAAGAGCTGAATGGCAGGGGAGCATTAACCCCTTCAGGGACTGCACTTCATGGAAACATCATGATACCACATCATGGAAACATGAAGAATGGGTCAGGGTCAACCAGAAAGATCATTACGGCTCTTGAAAACCCTGAAACTGTAAAGAAGCAGCTGTGGCAGAATGGATTAAATTATACTCTAAAAAACCAAAAAGGAAAAAAGAAAGCTTTTAAGTTTCTGGTATTGCACAAAATATGCTACAAAGGCAAAGGGACTTTGGGCTTTGAAAGGCATTGCCTGCCTTGCAGTCATTCTCATGGTGAGCAGGGAGTCAAGATCTTTCATGACACAGAAAGGATTGAAGGTAAATTTTTTTATTTCTTTGTTTCACCAAATTTTTGCTTTTATTCTCAAGGATTTTAGCCTCTGTGTGATTAGGAAAGACATTATTAGTGAATTCTAAATTTGCTTTTAGAATTTATGTATTTCTGTGTTATTCAACTATCATCCTGATTTTCCAAAACAAATATGTTTTATAAACAGTGAAGTGCATATTCACTTCTTTATGGTGACAGTATCTGGCTATCTTATCCCATACAGAAAAAAGAACAATACTTAAGAATCCCATTATAGGCTTAAATGCATTCTAAAAAGGCAGGAATAAGTTGTCTTCCTTCCTTTAGGCCACTAAGCTTTCTGTGTCATTACATCAGTTTAGGCCTGGAAACTGCCATGACTCTGGCCTTGGAAGATCATGGAATCTCCTTTCTACTTGTTTCCATGTTCATTATGCATAGGGATAAAGTATTAGATACCAGAGTTCTTAGAATAATTCTAAATTGTATCCAGAGACATGACAATATTTTGTGTTTGAATAATCTCGATTTCTTGCAAATTTCTGTCTTGGTCTGGCAATTTGCCAGAGTTGTTGCCTTTTCCCAGTGGTGTTGCCCTTCAGAGCAGCAGACATGCATCACATTTTGACAGCCTTTGATTCTGCAAAATCCTCCCAAAATAAAGAAAAAGAAAATACTCAGAACGTTTTATATCCTTTCCCCTAACCCCTTTAAAACACTGGTGATATCTGAAGGTTCAGTTGCCCTTTGTCCTCTCACCAATCACATATCGGCCTGAACTGCCTTGGACTGTTGACCTTTGCTCAAACATTCTGCGGTTCTGAAATTCTAAATGAAAAAAAAAAAAGTAGAGTCTTAAAATCCTGCTCCTGGTAGCTATTCATAATCATATGGCCTTTACAAACTCATAAAATGAGTTTGCTACCTGCATAGAATTTAACAGAATGAATTAAAATTGTATAAAAATAACATCTATTTCAGTACTTTAAAAATCCCTAATTAAATATTCCATTAAATTTTCGTGCATGCACCCTGTTCTTCCCTATCAAGTCAGGTCATACCATCTGTTTTAATTACACTTCCTGAGAACTGATCAGCTACATGAATACATTTTTAGCTGATGTCCTTTTTTATTCAATTCATATTTTCCACTAAATATAAATTTACAGAGGAAATACCATAAGTTCTTTATTTCCACTTATCTGAAATCCAAAGTTCATGGAACTTATTGATTGAACTGTTTTTTTTCTTTCTGAAATTCTACAGTGCCATCCAAACTCCATTTCAATATTAATTTATTATAATCATCAACCATGATAGTAGTAATAATAAGAGAAAAATGTGATCTTTTCATATTTATCTACTGTTCTTGGGACAGTACTGCCAAAGACCTGAGGTTCAGTGTGCATGAAAATCACCAGGATTTTCATGAAGATATTATGAGCACATGGCTTTAGCCATTTCCTTTCTCCTGTCAAAATTACGTATGCAGGAGTCAGTCTTTCTCCCTATTTAAGAAGTTTATATAACAAGATAACAGTAAAAGCAGAGCATCCAAGTTCAGATCCCCAATCTGAAGGGGCTGAATGCTACATCAATCAATAAGGGACTTTAACTGTCGCAGAGTTCCTCTGTGGACTTTTTGTTCTGCTTGGATTTTATTTCCGTCCATATCTTTCTCATCTACCACATTCCTACAGGCAAAGACTCTTACAAATTTATCATTAAATAGAGCAACCACAAAGCTATTTTCAATTGGTATTAGTCAACTGATATAAAAAATTGAACTTCTGATCTGCTTAAACCAACACTCTTCCTCTACAATTGTGATGCTAAATTTTTTTCTACATATCACTGCTGCCATAAACTGTCAACTGTGACTCTAGTCACATGCTCTCAAATAGAGCTAGACTGATTTATAATGAGTTGTTTCTCTTAAAAAATAGTTATGCCCTGGGCTTACTTTGATGGTAATTAAAGTTTACAAAAAATGTGTTTGATATCTGCTATTATTTGTCCAGACAGTTGGAAAATATTAATGACAAAATAAACAAAGGACTGGAGAAATAATCCTGGAGTTTTTCATCGTAGGTAACCTTCTATGAGAGTAGTTATCTACGCAGATCAAAAAAGTAATTATGATTTACAAGATTTTCTTGCTTACTCTGGGAGATGGGATAATTTTCTGGTGGTGTTAAGTTGTTTTTTTCACAAGCAATAGTTTTCTCGTTAAAAGATTAAGCACGGATGTATTAACTACTTTCAGTGTATTTGCTTTTAAACAAGGCTCTCTTTTTTTCTCTTTTCCGTTTTCTTTTTTCCAGAAAAACAAAACAAAACAAACACAAACAAATCAAACCAACCAAAAAAAAAAAAAAAACCAATAAAAACCCAAACAAACCAACTATCCCATTAGAAACTCAAAGTCATTAAGGAGAAGGAAGTCAAAAATCAAGTCCTACTTTCTACAATGTATTCTATTTCATAGGATATATATACATACTACATATGCATTTCATCTTTGAAGAAGCTAGAATAAGAAGAGGTTACACAGCCCCAGATCCAGAAGTGACTGACATAATATGCCCTGCACCCTGCTCAGGCAGGCTACATGCCTCAGAAGCAGAGGCTGTTGGCGTACTGGGTGATGGAGCAGGCCAAGTAGTGTGCGGATGATTCACACCACTGTGAGGGGTGATAGACACACACTGAACAGGTAGCTTCTCCTGCATGTTTCTGCTCCAGAGGGTAGGAGGGCTAAGCATGGGGCCGGAGGCCCTATCCAGAGCACATCCAGAGACTATGGCTGAGCCTGGGCTTGCACCCAGATGAGTTGGACGTGGGACAAGTCTGGGCTCCGGCATACGACTTACATTAAAAGACAATTTATAAATGTATGTATAGATATATTTATATACCCACATAAACCCACTTCCTTAGATACTTTTATCATGATTATCATAAAGGTATGCAAACATTAAAACCCCAAGCATCCAAAATGGTCCAAAATGGTTTTGCACAGGAACAGGATTTCTGTAACAAAACACATTCACCTAAAAAGTGATATCTGTCTCTGAAACTTCCAAATAGCTTGTTGAAGATTTTTATGAAAAAAAAAAAAAAAAGACTGTTTAAAACCAACAAGTATTTAAATTCTTCCAAGCTTGACAATGTCTGGCTTGCTCTGTAATTATAATTTACCAGACATAAGGCCAGAGGGTAATTTCTTCCTGGCGTTTCTCTTATACAAATAAGCAATGAAATCACAAAATACACCAATTTTCTCTTTATTAAAAAAAATGAAAGTCATAGTTACCTGCTAGGGCCATCTCTTTGATGTAATTTATGGATGTAAATAAAATACCATATCTAGGATCACAAAATAAGAAACAACTAAACCTACTACCAACCAAAAACTACTTGTAATTTTTTTTTAAGTCACTTTTTATTTCAAATTAATAAAATATTTAAAAGTTAAATAAACCCAACCTAAACCCAAAACAAATCACAGACAGGTTTTGTTAAAAGCTTTTCTAGCACTAAAGTGAACTGAAAGCAGCTGATAGGTAAAAAAAAAAAAAAAAAAAAAGGAGCAATGGAAATATTTTCAGGCAAATGCAAAAAAGAAAATGGAATGTTTGAGATATTTAAGATAAAGAGCCCTTGATATAGAGCTAAATAACTAACACAGTTCAAACATAATAGCAGCAAGAAAAATTCTAAAATGATACACCTACTTGTGGACAGAGAAGATGGTGTTTTAACAGATACAGAAAAGGCAGAAGAACTCCTTATAGACTTCAGAGGCAGGGAGTTCAAATACACATGTCAAACGAAAGGAGAAGACCTTTTTAGCCCATCAGTATGTAACTATAAATAAAGGCTGGTAGTGTGAACAGTAAAGATGAATAAGGATGTTACCTATTTAATGGTGAAGACTCAGAATTTAGTTTCCACTTCAAGCTGGTTCATAATTTATTAACTAATACATATGAGAAGCAAGTTGGTTTCACTGGCTTTCAGTAGTGATTTCTTTCATCCTTTAACAATATAACAAATGTTTAAAATTGATCTTGCTATCAGAAGCAAGTACAAATGATTTATAATAACGTAAACATTTTTCTCCAAATTAAATTAGTATATAGAATTAGTGGTGATTCATGTCATCAAATCATACAAGAAATGTGGAACCTAGGCATTCATCTCAGCTAAATGTTCACGTCTTTCACAGGTCAGTAAAGAGAAATAGCTACCTAGACAGAAGTGATTCATCATAACATCAAGCAGGTATCTAACCTCCCGTTAATAGCTATTTAGGTTTTGACTCAGTATCTTTGAAAGTCAAAACATGTTGATTTAAGTAGATTAAAATAACCGCTTAGGCATCTTTGGCAGTAAGGGATTTCTTAAAATAGGGATGTTTATTACTAAAAATTCTATCTTTTGGAGCTATCACGAGCAAAAGACAAACACAGAATTATTCACAATAAACAATTTCATTTATCCTTTTTAATAACAATACTTAAGTGTAGGTACCATATAACAATGAGTATTCCCTACAAGTGAAAAGCTTAAAAGCCATCTTAAGTTTTCTTACAGTAAGTAATCTGAAAATAAATTAGACCTAAACTGTAGAGCAATTGACCTTACATATTATATATATTACTTATAAAGCTAATTACATTTCAATTGGGTTTCACTAAGTGTACAGTTTTGCAATGAGAAATTAGGTTTCAAACATTTTTGGTTTTAATTAGTGCTAATTTTACTGGCGATTTGCTTCAGCATAGAAGTATCAGGGCTGAATTAATATTGCCTGAAGCTATTACACATTTCAAGGCCATAAATGTTGACAAGTACTGTAGATTATAAGGAAAAAAAATGGGGAAGTTCAGTCCCAAAAAGAAAAATAACTGAATAAAATTCTTAAGCTATAATGGTTCTGCAAATGTTCCAGGAAAGGCATTTTGAGCTGCAAATGTTTTCATATTTTGAAGTAAATTTGAGGAAGGTTTGACCTTTTTCTGTGTGTATAGTCTCAACAGAACCCTGGATTAAACTTGAATATTTGAGATAAAAATCTTTCTTTTTTTTTTCTCTCAAGTTCACTTCCCATTATGTGACAGTCTCTTATTCATATTCACTAGCAAACATATAAATAGTCCTAGTGAAATAGCTTCCCTTAAAAATGAGGGTATCTTTTTCTAACCACATACAGATTTAACATCTATATTTTGAAAACATACTTTTGGCTTTTATTCACTTGCTAGTACTTCCTTTCTACCTGCAGTATCATCTTTCCACCTACTGTTAGCTGGGCTCTATGCATTTGCTTTATCAAACCTCCTTGCTCCCCTTTTCCTGATATCCTTGACCCTCCCGTCCAGGGAGGAACACCTGTTGCCCATTCTCTGATCATGACAGCTGGAGTCAGATTAATCAGAGTGGTTGAGTACCCTTGGGTATAACCCAAAGAGATTGAGGAGACCTTTTCTTCTCAGGGTGAGCATCACTGAAATTCTTTCCTAAATGTTTTATGTCAAAGTTCAGCTGCAGTATCTTTCAGTACAAATCCCAAGACCCCATTTCATTCATAATTTCTGTTGTTTGCCTAATTGTGTATGGTCTTACTGCATGTGGGAGTCTCTTGTGCTACTAGCTGCTACTGTCTTTTAGTTGAGGCATGTTGAGCTTTCACAATATATTATCATGTCTCATTTGCAGATACCATGCCATGCTTAAGGACTCCTAATACCAGTAAAGTTAACTTGGAAGCCACCATTCCTTCTTACTTCTGCAATTTAGCATGATCCTCAAACAGGGGAATGGTTAGCCTTGCAGAATATTGGTTATGAAATAACAATACTGTAATCAGATAAGTCATACTTTTGAATACATATATTAATGAATATGCTTTTCTATGTATATGAATAAAACAAAAGGAATAATTAAAAATCATACGTTATTATGACTCTAAAATTAGTTTCTAACAGTTTTGTTTCATATATGAATTTCATTAGCACATTGTTTTTTATTCTTTATTATTAGAAAATAATTTAATAGACTAGTAAATAATATTACTTCCTGGTAGGATTGTTAGTGAGAATAAATATATTAAAAATTAAGAGGGGTGTATAGTATATTCAGATATAAGTACATGTACCTAAAAGAGACATTTTCCTAGTATACTGGAGATGGTAAATAAACTTTAAGCCATTATCTTTTGATATAATCAAAAGATACCTTTTACCCAGAATGTTGTTGTACACAATACTTTCAAACTTTTTCATTCTGTATGTAGCAGCTATTTTGAACACTACCTCATTTAAGGATATTCAAAGACCATTACACACAATAAAAGTATGAACATATGGACATACATTATTTCCCAATGAATCTTACTCTGAAAAAAAAATCTGAAGCTACTATTTAAAGACATCCCAAGCATTTTATTTTTTAGGGAGAGGTGAAGGGGGGTTATACAGCTATTTTAAATTTTATATTTAAGGATCAGCTCTTAATTTTTCACCTAAATATTTTCCTGCCTAAACAAGCATATAATACACTGATGTTAGTGTGGGGAAATCATTCTGATTCCAGAAATATCTATAATTAGTGGATCTGGATGGTTCAAATTAGTGATATTCGTACTGAAAAAAAAGGTTTGAAATGAACCTATGCCAAGTAAAACATCTGGAAAGTCAGAACAGCAACAATTATAGTCTGAATTACAAAGGGAAATTTTAACTAAAATGTGGAAGGGCTCAGTTATAGTATGACTAAGGTGGGTAGCCTACATATTGACCTAAAAGTCCATTGAAAAGTGCATGCTCATTTAAGCAGCTTATTCAGCTCATATAAAAATCAAAGATCAACAGCTCCAGATGCACAGCTTATGTGCAGACATATTTGTATGAAAAAGTGAGCCCTGGAAATGGGTTTGCAATGGAGAACTTATGTATGCTTCCTGCGCAACAAAAGCAAAGACTAAATGGCTGACATTCCAACAATGCTTAACCACCTTTTAACTTTCTTAGCTGAAACTCAGTCCTAATATACTTATCTGTGTAAAGAAACTCCGAACACTTTTAATAACACTTGGACAACATGGACAACTGGCTGAACAGGCAGTAAATACCAAGTACTTCCAAAATCAGATGGCACTGTAAAAAACTCAGTGGTTTAAAATTTTTTTTTCTGCTAGATGAGTGAACTGAGCTGAGCTGTTCTCATGGAGGAGGGGGAATTCTTTTCATTATTCCAAGCGGATGACTTGACTCATTATTTTGTATTTAAAAAAAAATGGTCCCAAGCAGAGTATTGGCTGCCTGATAACTTCTGCTGGAACATCTGGACTATGGATCAGCACAAAGAACTATGCAAAACATTGAAAGTACTGAATCACACGTTCCTTGAGGTATACATGGACCAGACCATGAGGCTGTACTTAAAAGCCCTCGACCAAACACCTTTAATCTGGAGGTTTTTATTAAAATACCTTCAGTTTACACACATGGTCTCCAACACAGAATAAGCCATTGACTTCAGGGGAGCTGCCAATAAATACAAGAACATGTCTGGGGAAAGCAATCTGCAAAACTTGGGGCCCAAGCACCATCCAAAGGGAGAACTTAAAGGGTGATGACATCAGATTTATGAAGAGCCTTCAGTTGGACATAAGTGTGCTGAAATTTCCTTAGATTTTTTTGAAGAGAATTCTGTTCACTGTTCAGATGTTAGATGGTAACAAACCTTGCCTTGCTAGTTATCACCCTGTGTTTGTAAATCAAGGGCAATTATCTTTTGTTAATTTTAAAGCTCTTTTAGAAAAAGAAGTAGCTTTATTTTTATTCTGTTTAATTTGTTCAGCTCAATATTACACAGAGATACAGATACACGATGGCATTCAGCATATTAAGAGTTAGTTACTTAGTTAAAAATATAGCGTGGTGGAAACATACCAGTAACCACAAAAAGTCATGGGACTTTGACTGGAAAGATTAAGAAAAGTCTTTTACTTTTAAACTTTCTGTAATACCTCAGTTATATAAATATTTAAATTTTAAAGTGATTTTATTATGGGCAGATCCTCATCTGGTATAAATCAGTGTGGCTTCTTTGAATTTGAATGAGCTGTGCTGATTTACTCCAAGTAACTCTGTGTCTGTCCCTTAATGTTTTTTAAATCATTCTTTCAGAGAGCCTTTCAAATTCAGAGGTTCTTTTCAAATGCATGGGAAGCTGCATTTTGCCTGTCTTTAAGCTATTTTACCCATAGACAAATCTGTGCTGTCAAAACAGGCTTTTAGATGTTGAACAAAATCCAAAAACCCAAAGCTACATACATAGTAAAAGTTGGCACCAGTTTATCTATAAATTCTTAACCACAAGGATAGCAGTAAAATCTTCTACAGATTTGAATTTTCAGTCTCTTGTTTAGCTCAAGGGCAGTTGCTAATGTAGGCGATCTCACACCTCAGATGCTAAGGATATAAAGACATCACATTTTTGCTATATATTTATTTGTTATGACATTGCCCTGAAGAAAACTAACATTACTGTTAAAAGAGTAATATGCATTATGCAGTGAATGATAGCTTGATCTGTCATGACAGAAGGTATAAAACATGTGAAAAGTCTGTTATCTTCAAATTTGGCTCCTTGATCCTTTAGGAAAAAATGTGTTCCATTTGTGTAATTAAAACCATACTGATTAATGCGAGACATAACCAAACATCCTAAATCCTGTGAATAATTTACATAGCATTCTGTAGTCTGTTGCTTTATTCATTCTGTTTGCTACACATGGAAAATTCAGCCTCATCTTTCAGATGCACAACTCAGATGTAACATGAAAGGTTCTCGTAAGCAAAAGTCTTTTCAAAGGGAAGAGATAGAAGAAATTACTGTACTTGTAACCATTCTTCACTGAGTAATCTCAGAAAAGGATGAACTTCAGAGTGGGATCCAAGGCAAAGCTCTGAAGTTCTGGTTGCACAGCAGGATGAGCTAGATTGCAATCTTTGATACATATGATGGAAAGAGGACCAACCACCTCTAGATATAAGTTTAAATACTTCACAATAACTGCTGCCTGAGGTCACAGATCTTCATGTGCTTTGAGGAGTGCAATTTGCACAGATTTTTCTCTAAACTTGCCATTCCAAAGCAAGCAGTTATGTTAAACAAACCATCAGAACCACAGTGGTTAAGGTTATGTCAACACCTCTCTGCAGTTCTTTTAGTGACTACAGTTCAATTAGGAAAAAATTACCCCAGCCTGAAGCCTAGTTCAAAGATAAATCAAAGCTTACCTAATTTGTAAGAAAAATGATTTGACAATTTATCATGCTCAGGACTGAAGGAAGAATATGATATTAATGATGTTTCAGAATCTATTTTGCATATACTGGATAAGGAATGTATTTTTAGAAAAAAATCCCACACGAGTTCAATGCAACCTTTCCTCTAGTTATTTGAGTCATCTCTACCCACTGCCTTGTGGATGGATAGTGCCTATACAGTACCATTCCAAAAGCTGTGTGAGTGCCCTGGTGTGGGTTTAAAAACCAAGCTACTACACTTTGTTTTGACCACAGAGGAAAAAAAATTATATCCAACCCACAGTAATCCTTTTAAAGACGCCTTTTGTACAAACAAATATCAAGAAGATTTCTATCTGTCTTTGGGCTAGTAGTTCTACTTAAATGATCATTTTGAGTGGAAGAGGCAGATGGGGATGAGTGAAGAGTAGAACTCTGTCCCACTTGTGTTTTGGGATGTGGTGAGGGACACATCTGCTTCACCTTGAAAGAGATGAAAACACTGGTTCTGTGAGAAGCAATGCAGAGTCAGAGAAAATGAGGTGTTTAGATATAGGGAAAGAGAATGAGAGGTAGCCAGGCACAGCAATGTGCTTCCCCTGTTACCTCTGCAATGCACGGTATCTTCACTGTGCAGCCCCCTTCTCTTTTCGGAAGAGCGGGTCTAACTCCCTCTGCATTCTTGTCATGCTTTAAGTGTAGGGGGCTGGGGATATTTTTTTTAAGTGTGGAATTTGTGCAGGGCTGACAGCAAGATTAATAGAGGGGACCGTAAAGATTCCTGCTGAGCACTCTATTAAGCCAATAAGCACTGAACTAAGAAAAATTTGCACAATGGACTGTAATGGCTTCCTAGCAGCTGTTCGAGTCTACCATGTCCAAACCCCACTTTAGAAATAATTTCTCAAGTTGATTCCTCTTTACAAGCAAATTCTTCCAGTTTTAAGTATAAAATAAGAAAAATAACATATTAATTCAACAGTTGGGGTTTTATTTTTCTTGTTAATGTGCAGAAGTGACTTCCTACCCTTATATATACTTTACTCACATTTATATTAATTCTAGTCTCCCTTTTTCTACTGTACCTCTTTCTTCCTCCCTTATTCATGCCCAGTTAGTCTCATTTTCCTTCCTAGCCTATATTTTACATCTTCTCCAGGATACTTGTTTTCCTTCAGCCTTATTGTTCTTTTGTTTACTGTTCTTTCTTGATTTACAGCAGAACCCTGTCTTGGTTTCAGCTGGGATAAGAGTTAATTTTCTTCCTAGTAGCTGGTACAGTTTTGCATTTTGGCTTTAGTTTGAGAGCAATGTTGATTACACACCAATATTTTAGTTGCTGCTAAGTAGTGCTTACACTAGTCAAGAGCTTTTCAGTCTCTCATGCTCTGTCAGTGGTATACAAGAAGCTGGAGGGGGAAGTACAGCCAGGACAGCTGACCCGAACCAGCCAAAGGGGTGCTCCATACCACAGCACATCATGCCCAGTATATAAACTGGGGGGAAGCTGGCTGGAAGGGAGTGATCACTGCTCGGGGTCGGGCTGGGCATTGGTCAGCAGCTGGTGAGCAACTGTATTGTGCATCGCTTGCCTGTCTTAGGTTTTATTCCTGCCTCCTCTAACCCCTTTCTCCTCCCTCTTAAGAGGATGATAATAATATTTTATTCTAATTATCAAACTATTCTTATCTCAACCCATGGGTTTTACCTTTTTCTGATTCTCCTCCCCATCCTGTTGCAGGCAGAGTGAGGAGGTGGCTGTGTGGTACTTAGTTGCAGGCTCAGTTAAACCGTGACAATCCTGTTACTCACTCCCAACTTTGCCCTAACTCTATTTCTGCCTTCGGCTTAACCTCCTGTTCATGAGTCCATAAGCACTAATTTGTCTTCTACTCTAGTGCTTACTTAAGAAAGAATTAAGAAATTTGTTCCTTCCCCACTCCCATATAACAGAGCATTAGAGTTCTGGGACCCTTAAATAGGCAGCTGGTCCCATTTTGTAAAGAAATCATACACAGGTGCTGAGTTTCCAGCCTCCAGTTGTCATAGAAATATACATATATGTTTGTGGCTGGGGAAGGTTTTAAGTTTTTTTTAATTCCTCTGGGAGGGTGGAGATTGAATCAGGTTAGTAGTGATAAAGAAAAGGACTGGGGATGGCAGTAGGATAGCAGGGGCTTCCTTCCTGTGTCAGAGTAGCACTAATATGAACTTTGTGAAGTAGCTACCAACAATCATTGGTCCTTTACATTTACCAAACTGCCGTGTCTGAAGTATGGCATTCAAAATATTTCCCCTATAGCCGAATCAGTGAATTGGCTGTGACTGGCCTTGTTCACAATAGGCAGCAAGACAAGCAAAATGAAAGTACTCTGTAAGGATCAAAGGAACAGTATAACACTGGAAGTCTTACTTCTAAAAGGACATTAGAGGATAATCTTGAAAAGTGGGTGAATACGTATCCACTACATAACTTGAAAAGTCAATGACTGTGGCTAGGCTAACCTTGCTGTGTGAACAGATCGGCAAAGCCGGAGGTGTTAAATTGATGATGTAGCATTCAGATCTGAATTTAGAGGTTAAGCCTTTCTTTTGGTAAGGGAAATCCTGGACAGGATGATATAAAACTTTCAAATAACCTCTTGGTTTCCTGAATGTATTACAATTTGATATTTTACCTGATTTATAACATGTGAGATCTAACCATCTGTGGGAGTGCAGACCTGAGGAGTGGCTGCTGACCTGGCTTCTGACCTGAAATCTGTGGCCCAGAATGTCAGGTGATGACCTAAACCCACAGTCCTCTTCATTCTAAAATATAACTTATTTGAAAGGTTCAGGCAGAGCTTTCCAGAGTCTTCTGGAAGCCACTGTAAGTAACCACTTTTAGCTGTGTAGTATCAATTAACCTATCTGATATATTGTGGTTATGATGTAACAGTGGAGGAAATCAAAAGATCAGCAGTCCCATTCTATCTGAAACAGAAACCCTCGCCACAGTTAAAGGATTGTCTGGTAAGATCCTCTCCTGAAAGATTAGTAAAACTATTCAGTGGTATGTGCTGGGAATGTTTTCAAAATTTACAATCATGGAATCTTGGATATGGGACAGTATATTACTTTATCTCTCATTTGCGATTAAGGAGATATCATGGATATTTACTGGCTTTCAGAAACTTGATTTACTTTATGGAACGCAAAAATTCTTTCAACACACCCACCACAAAGAAAAAACTATGATCTGAAGAGGAGCTAGTATGTCCTGGCTTTGAGGACAGATCTAGCTTTGAAGTTAGACCTGGTCAGTTTTTTTGTCAAAGAAGATTTTAGCCAGCTTCTCATTCAGATTCAGCCAGATTATCTATTTTGGTGTTTTTTGTATGCTCCACCACAAACACAGGATCATTTCAAGACTTCTGCATGAGACTAAATTGCTCTGTAGGCATGCATGTACTGATCATTACCAACTAAAAATGGAATAAGCAAAGAAGACAGGAAAAACTAAGGTAACATTTGTGGTTTATTGTAGAGGGAAGGAAAACGAAAATATGTAGATCAAGTTTCCTGTTTCTTCCACTGACTAGGAGGCAAAAACTGTCCTAGATGTGTCTTAATTTTCAGTTATTGCAGCTGTCTTCTCTATTTTCTAGCAAATCTATCCTAGAAATTACAAGCAACAACAGGCTTTAAAAGAGATAAGAAGGGAGGGATGGAGTAAGGGAGGAAGAGAGGGAGGGAAAATCTAGATTACACTGCTCAAAAGGCAGTTTCTTGAAAAGAGAAGGCTTAATAGCTCACCTAAAGAAACTGAAGGGCAATATTTTGGCAGGAGGCTTGCCAGACTGGTCAAGGATGCTTTAAACTAGATGTGTTGGGGGAGGGGGGCATCATTCCATCCCAACACACCCAGTCGGTTGGCAGCACCTACAGTAAACATTCGGAGCAATGTAGAGATATTCCAGCTGCTCCAGCCAATGAGCCGGCTTCAATGGGATCTCCTCTCAAATGCCTCTACACAAATGCCCGTAGTATGGGGAACAAACAAGAGGAATTAGAGATGTGTGCACATCTACAGGGGTATGATATAGGCATCACAGAAACATGGTGGGATGGCACCTATGACTGGTGTGTTGGAATGGAAGGTTACCGGCTCTTTAGGAAAGACAGGCCCGGCAGACGGGGAGGGGGAGTTGCTATTTATGTTAGGGATAGGCTAGAGAGTATGGAACTCTGTCTGGGGACAGGTGAGCAGTCGACAGAGAGTTTGTGGGTCAGGGTTAAAGGGAGAACAGCGATGGGTTACATTATTGTGGGGATCTGCTACAGACCGCCTGACCAAGGGGACTTGCCCGATGAAGCCCTCCATAGGCAGCTAGGAGTAGCCTCACACTCGCAGGCCCTTGTTCTCATGGGAGACTTCAACCACCCTGATATCTCTTGGAGGAATGGTACGGCCCGGCACAAGCAATCCAGAAGGTTCCTCGATTGTGTGGAAGACAACTTCCTTCTGCAAGTAATAGAGGAGCCGACAAGGAGAGGTGCCATGCTTGACCTCGTCCTCACCAACAGGGAAGGGCTGGTTGGGAATGTGATGCTCCAGGGCAGCCTTGATTGCAGCCGTCATGAGATGGTTGAGTTTGAGATCCTCAGGACAGTAAGAAGAGCGTGCAGTAAGCTCACTGTCCTGGACTTCAAGAGAGCAGATTTTGGCCTCTTCAGGAACCTGCTCAGTAAGGTTCCATGGGATACAGCCCTGGAGGGCAGGGGGGCCCAAGACTGTTGGTTGATATTCAAGGCTCACCTGCTGCAAGCTCAGGAGCGATGCATCCCAACTAGAAGGAAGTTCAGCAGGAGGGCTAGGGGACCTCCTTGGATGGATAAGGAGCTGCTGAGCAAAATTGGAAGGAAAAAAGAGTCTTAAAAAAGGTGGAAGCAAGGTCAGGCTGCCTGGGAAGAATACAGGGATGTTGTCCGGGAAGCTAGGGACCAGGTTAGGAAAGCTAAGGCCCACTTTGAATTAAACTTGGCTAGGGATGTTAAGGATAACAGGAAGGGATTTTATAGGTACATTGCCAATAAAAGACAGGTTAGGGACACCATGGGCCCTCTCCAGAAGCTATCGGGAGAACTGGCTACCCTGGACTTGGAGAAGGCTGAGGTTCTTAATGACTTCTTTGCCTCAGTCTTTACCGGCAAATGCTCTGACCACACCACCCAAGTCTTGGAAGGCAGAGGCGGGGACGGTGAGGGTGGGGACCCTGGGCCCACTGTGGGGGAGGATCTTGTTCGGGACCACCTTAGGAACCTGAATGTATACAAGCCCATGGGACAGGATGAAATCCATCCAAGGGTCCTGAAGGAGCTGGCAAATGAAGTTGCTAAGCCACTGTCCATCATAGTTGAAAAATCATGGCAGTCAGGTGAAGTTCCCGATGACTGGAAAAAGGGAAATATAACCCCCATTTTTAAGAAGGGAAAAATGGATGAGCCAGGGAATTACAGACCAGTCAGCTTCTCCTCTGTGCCTGGCAAAATCTTGGAGCAGATTCTCCTGGAAGGCATGCTAAGGCACATGAAAACCAGCAAGGTGCTTGGGGACAGCCAGCATGGCTTCACTAAGGGGTAATCCTGCCTGACCAATCTGGTGACCTTCTATGAAGGGGCTATGGAACTGATGGACAGGGGCAGAGCAGTTGATGTCATCTACCTGGACTTCTGTAAAGCGTTTGACACTGTCTCCCATGACATCCTTCTCTCTAAGTTGGAGAGACATCAATTTGATAGGTGGACCACTCAGTGGATAAAGAACTGGCTGGATGGCCACACGCAAAGAGTAGTGCTCAGTGGCTCAATATCCAGCTGGAGACCAGTAACGAGTGGTGTCCCCCAGGGATCGGTGTTGGGACCGGTCTTGTTCAACATCTTTGTGGGTGAAATGGACAGTGGGATTGAGTGCGCCCTCAGCAAGTGTGCCGATGACACCAAGCTGTGCTGTTCGGTTGATACATTGGAGGGAAGGAATGCCATCCAGAGGGACCTTGACACGCTTGTGAGGTGGGCTGATGCCAACCTGACGAAGTTTAACCATGCTAAGTGCAAAGTCCTACAGCTGGGTAGGAGCAATGCCAGGCACAGCTACAGGTTGGGCAGGGAAGAGATTCAGAGCAGCCCTGTGGAGAAGGACTTGGGAGTGTGGGTTGATGAAAAAATGAACATGAGCTGGCGGTGTCCGCTTGCAGCCCAGAAAGCCAACCGTATCCTGGGCTGCATCAAAAGGAGCGTGACCAGCAGGTTGAGGGAGGTGCTCCTGCCCCTTTACTCTGCTCTCGTGAGACCTCACTTGGAGTATTGTGTGCAGTTCTGGTGTCCTCAACATCAAAAGGACATGGAAGTGTTAGAACAAGTGCAGAGGAGGGCCACGAGGATGATCAGGGGACTGGAGCACCTCTCGTATGAAGATAGGCTGAGAAAGTTGGGGCTGTTGAGCCTGGAGAAGAGAAGGCTGCGTGGAGACCTCATAGCAGCCTTCCAATACCTGAAGGGGGCCTATAGGGATGCTGGGGAGGGACTCTTCATTAGGGATTGTGGTGAGAGGACAAGGGGTAATGGGTTTAAACTTAAACAGGGGAAGTTTAGATTGGATATGAGGAAGAAATTCTTTACTGTGAGAGTGGTGAGGCCCTGGAATGGGTTGCCCAGGGAGGCTGTGGATGCTTCATCCCTGGCGGCGTTCAAGGTGGGGTTGGACATAACCTTGGATGGCATGGTTTAGTGGGAGGTGTCCCTGCCCATGGCAGGGGTGTTGGAACTCGATGATCTTGAGGTCCTTTCCAACCCTAACTATTCTATGATTCTATGATTCTATATTGATTGATTCAATGAACAGTGTGATGGTTTGCTTCTTGTAGAGTGATTAACAAAGCCATTTTGCCTATAAGTAGCACAAGGTGGGACCAATTAGCACAAAAATTGCAGAAAAAAGATTTTTAAAAGAAATAATTTACTGATATCTTTTTATCCAACCCCAGCATCCTTTTTCCTCTCTATTGATGAAAAGTGAAACATGAATTCCCCAACTCCTGTTCTTGTAAAACAACTTTCTTGGAAAATTCTCAATGAAAGTTCTAAACTGATAAATTGTCACTGTAGAGTTATCTATGTTGTAATACAAACACTGGGCTTTAAAAATGTTATTGCATGCTGCCGCATTTCATATGTGCATTTATGCATACTTAAAAATGAAAATATTTTATTAAATGTGAATTTTTGCTTGCATTACATAATGTAATGGAAATTCAGATGCAAGATAATAAAATCTGAAGTAAAGTAAGATTACCAGAAGGTTAGTGAATTCTGTGATGTCCCAGATTTCATATCATATTTCCTCTGTATAATTTATGCATTATTTTCTTTTTCTGAGAGAATGACAACTGAATTTTCAACTCTTAATAGAAACACTCATAAGAAATAAATCTATATCTACACATCAAAAGCAGACAACAGACTGTACCATAGCACTAATAAATACTTTTGGTAGCACATACCAAAAATTTAGCCCTTCAGTGTGGAGAAGCATTTCTCAGACTATTCCTGGGATTTCTGCAGTTGAGTATCAAAAAAGAAAGCAGTATTTCAAGTCCAGTATTTCCTTTTCAGACCCACAGTTATACACTCTTCTTACCCATTAGTAAATTCTCAGTGTCAGATGTGATGAATTAATTCACGTGAGAAAATTAAACCAACAGCTGTCAACAATGGCAATGCTCCCTAACTCTCTTCCCCCTAGAGAAACACGAAGAATCAGGCAACAAGCTTCAGATTTGAAGAGTTCATTTCAGCAACTGAATTGATTTTCTTCAATCCCACCATGCTCTATATTTTCGATCAAAAAGCCAAGTGTTGAACAAAGGCTCTTCTCCTGAATAGAGGTGTGCTGGAAATAGCCCATTTCCTGCAGTAGCAGTAAGATTCCCAGCCACTTGAATTGCATGAGGCACAGCCTTCAAATAGGTTTGTGTGTGGCTGCCAGAGTGGTGTGGCAATGTTTTTCTTAGCAGTCGGGGAAGTTTAGAAGTTATAATGGAAAGATTTTCAATGACTTCCCAATTATATCTGAATATGATTGGAGTGATGCTTTGATATTGCCAACATTGTATATGAAAGTATCTAGGTTTTCCAGATGTTTCCTCAATAAAGAAAATTATTTCAGCTCCCAGTGACCAATTCTTTCCTATACATTTAAAGCTCATTTTCAACCACAGAGAAATCTTAGATGAATTAAACCAATAAAATTACAGTCAGACAACTCTGTTATCTGTGTCCAAGGTAGGCAGGAGTTCTGAATAATCTAAGTTTGTTAAGCTTGAACCTTTTCCTGGATGGAGTCTAACCTCAAACTTGTTCTGTTTGTACGTGTTGGAATTTCAGATATGTTCATTGCTTGGTGGTGTCCAACATTAGCCTTCAGCCAAGGTGAAGATAGAGTTGTCTCAAGTACAATTTCAGGCCTTCAGCTAACACTGCAGCATAGATATTTTCAAAGGATTTATTATCCTATTAAGCTGAATTTTAAGCTTAAAAGAACGAGGTATTAAATAACATTCTAAAAATAATCAGGATGTTTATCCAGGAAGTACAGTGATACTGGGTTGGCTTTTCAGACATAAGGACAGGTGTATTTTGCAAAGAATATGTCAAAAAGCAATTGAAAATGAAGAATAAATTTAACCATGTTTTGCTTCTGTATCTTGGGAATTCTGAATTTGAGAATTGATGTCATAAAATATCAGTTATTAAAGGATCTTGCAGCAATGATGTTCCTAGATTTCATCACCCCAAGGACAAAATTTCTAACGTTGCCTTGGAAGAAGGACCTCTTTTAGAGCTGATAGATTTAAACTCCATCAATGACTTTAACACGATATTGAATTTAACTTACGTTACTACCAACCACAGATGGAACTTCATCTGTTGTAACAGCAACAATATTTAAGAAGCCTCAGCCATTGCACTGAAAATATTTAAACAACCTTTTATATATTTTATGTTTGGTTTATGGTAATGACCAACCATAGCTAAGACTTTACATCTGTATTTTCATCTGAAGAGCAAAAGAAGATAATCAGTTTTCAAAATCATTTGAAACTGATCATTTACAGGTTTACCAATTTTTCTGCTTTACAGAATCTTTTAAAACACTTCTGTTGAGAAAATATGAGTAAATTATTACTATAAAAATAATAAATCTTATTGTTTTAATGTTTTACATGAAGTAATTTCCCAGCTTATAAAGTGATATTGTAACTTTGGAATAAGTAAATTGTGTAAAGACTTAGGGATGAGCTGTGGCGTTGCTGAGCCTGATTGCAAAACCCCCATAGAGTAGGGAATTTATATTTCTATATGAAACTCTATCACTTGCATCTGTAAATACAATAGACAATTCAACTCTAATTTTTACTTGAATGTTTTTACTCTGAACTTTTTCAGCCTTAACAGTGGCAACCATAGAGTCAGATATTCTATTGCTGAGGTAACTTAGAATGTACCAGAAATACAAAGAAATTATTGCATACTCCAGATTGATACAACAGACATATAAAATACCATCCACACTTCGACTTTTTGATTAATAAAGTCACAGTGTTAGTAAATGGAGTTCCAGGTGCTTCTTTTCGGACAGGAATAGTTTGATTTAGGATAGAAAAAAGGGGTTGAAAAGCCAGGGTAGAACGTTTGAAAGTTTTGTCCTCGGCCAGAAGAGGTCACCCTTGTGCGCGGCATAAAATGAGTCTGAACCTTTTGCCCCTTTCTCTAGTTCTTTGGAAATTAGTGGGTTTGGTTTCAATGAAAAATGTCAAATCCGACCATTCCTGAATTTTGGGGGGTTTTAGAATCCAGATTGGACACAGGTTCCACACTTGAATTCTTTGTTCACTGGGTAAAGTGGTACAGGTATCTTTCAATTTGCACCGTTGCCTGAAGCTCTTCACTTCTTCAAGTGGCAAGATTCACACCATATCTCTAGCTCATGTGGGTTTGAATGAGGAAAAGTGCCTCTCAAGTCAATAAACTTATGTTAAATTGTAGTTGATGAAAGATGAAAAGTGGGCTTATTTATTTTAAGATATAGACTTGTTATTTAGTGTTCATAATTTTTAAGGATTGTTTTCAGCCTGACAAAGCTTTTCTTTAAAACAAAAGCTATAATTTTAAACTTTGTTTCCTCTCCTGCTGTTGAGAATTGGAAATGCAAGAGATGCCTTCTTATGACTACTGTACATTCCTCTGCTCCCTAATTAGGTACAGGGGTTTCTAATGCAAATTCAGTTCATCTTTCTTCTCTCTGGGCACAAAACTATGACTGCTCATCTGGGATTTTTTTCTTTTTTGTTCTTTCTTTCCCTTCTTCAAAAGAAAAGCAGTGTCCTTTCACACATGTAACCAAGATCTGGAAGTCTGCCAGCGTCTGTCTGACTCATCATTTTCAAAAGATACTGTGAATGCTGGGAATCAAATGCTAGCTGTGAGACCAAAGGTAGACACTTGAGTGCCAAATTCCATTGCCACTTTGCCATTCGAGCCCACTTTAATGAAAGAATGCAAAGCAGAAAGCAAAACAGCTCTTTCTGTTGCTACACTACTACCAATCATCACGGAGCCAACATGGCTCTATACTCAGAATATAAATAATGTACAAAAGAATTTTAGAAAAATACCTTTAGGCTAGAAAACTGAGACTAATCATGGTATTGTTTTTCATGAAAATAAGACTTCCTTTGAAGTATTTATGCTACTTCCTTACTATTCCCTTGGTTATATTTTGTTTTCATAATGTTTATTCAGTTAACTTAGTTATTTTTGTACTTGTCTGGTCTTAATACCTTCTCTTCCGCAGCTCCTTGTTTTGATTCCTGTTTTCTTCACTTTTCTCAGGTTGATTTATCTGTCAAGAATTGCTTCATAGTGCAAGGAGTCGGACATAAATCCATTACTTAAGGTACGATTATTGTTGCAGAAAAATGTGTTTCACATGGAGCTGATTTTTTTTTCTTTTGTTTTTAAACACTATATTCCATTCATGGAACACAAGGACTAATCTTAAAACACAGCAAAATATAACCTAGGTGTTCGATTTTTAAATCAATACAGTCGCAACAAAATGTTTATTTCCACAGAATTCAGGAGATGATGCTACTGGAGGTGTTCACATAATGTCATAACTTTCAATCCATATGTAAATTAAGGCTATACCTTCAGAGACCTGCCTACTGTTTCTTAAGAGTGTTGTGAAAAGTTGGGTCTTTGGTTCATATTATTATAATACATTTTGAATGGCGGAAAGAAAATATTAGCATAGTGTAAGTGCAGACAATCAACATCTACCAGAATGATAGCATAAGAGGCTAATATTCTCAGTGGATCTATTTAGTAATAAATTACTTGAACACTTGACATACTTGAACATGACACAGGAACTGGAAAAATCTAAGCAAAATCATTAGTGTTTAGATTGCTGGGTTTTGCAGCTTTCACGTCTTGTGGTAAAGATTGTTTTCTGTATTTAGTTGACTCATTTCTTAAGTTTATACTATAGGAGATGGCTCCCAGGTGGGACTGAGATTTTATGCTTCCAATCACTGTTCTGACATATAAACACGTAAGCTTAAGCCACTGAATTTAAGGACAAAATTCCTGTTGGTCTCAGTGGGTTCAAGGTTTCACCCCAGGCATCTTGGGAGACAGCACTTACACTTCATAACATTGCCACATTTCATTTGACAGTAAGTAAAACAAACATATGTTTCAAAACTTGCTGGTTTTAAGCTGGTGTGTTGCCATGACCCACATTACTCATTGGAATTCTTTCTATATATAGACTGAAAATTATTCATTTTTCAGAATAAGGGAAAATTGCAGGCATCTATATACTATGTAAAGTGCGTATTTATAAATGTATACATGATGTAACTTTCATCATGTCCATTTACTTATGTCTACTGAAATAAGTGTTGTTTGAACAAAAATCCTATTTTTTCCTTTTACTTAACAATAGGAAATTTGAAATTGCCTGAAATATCAGGCTGAACCTTGTGGTTGGTCAGAGTGAACTGTCTCAACCTCTTCAAAAATCATAGTCTCTCTTTCCTTCATGTGTTGGAATTTGAACAATATTCAGCCAAAGATTCAGATTTACTTTGATTAAATGTATTTAATAATATATAACATAGTTCTGCTGTTGACTCAAAGGTGTGTATGGTAAGAACAAATAATACTTTCACATTTATTAAGTTGCTCAAATGAGGAACTGTTTTCATCATTACCTATCATCTAATTTCTGCAAACATAAAATTAGCATGCATTCCCAAATT
Source organism: Amazona ochrocephala (assembly GCA_039720435.1). Lineage (NCBI taxonomy): Eukaryota > Metazoa > Chordata > Aves > Psittaciformes > Psittacidae > Amazona > Amazona ochrocephala. The sequence goes on from CM077879.1 coordinate 17,992,847, forward strand.
AGAAAGTAAGCAAATTTTCTATTTATGTTCTTATGCTTAGTTTATGCACACATTTATCATACTGAAAACAGTTACTTTGTCAACCAAAAAAAAGGCCATTAATCTGAAAGAAAACATTTCATAATGATCCGTGGATCTGTGATCACATCATACGGATCTAAGATGGTGCATTCCTTGTGAGCACTGGAGAGTGTGAAAAACCAAACAAGTACCTTTTGCAATACTCATCACATCCTTCTCAGATTAAAAACTGAGTTCAATTTCTGCTAAATTTAAATACACAAAATATTACCTTGCTTATTGGCTTGGTATTGTTAGTACACATCCAGAAGAGCTAAGCATGTCAAAATTTAGAGGCTAGATTTGGTCTATATGGGGTCTACCATAACTAGTATTCCACTTTAATGTAATTCAAAATTTTCCTGAGTCTCTAGCATGTAGAAATCTTTTGATCACCAACTACTCTCTCAAATCACTCTCTTCTCCCCTCCCTGACATTTTTGCATCAAATATTACACACTGAATACTGTCTGGCAAAACAGATACCTACCTGAAGTAAAACTGATCATCTTACTGATCAAGTTGAGCATTAACCATCTTGTTAACTGAGAAAGGCATTATGCTGTCCATGTGTGAATGAGAATTCAAGGTCACAGCAGTCCAGTCTAAAAGATGTTATTTGACAGACAACCCTGGGCAAGATTTACAATATATATCCCTGCTTTATAAGTGGAACATTTGTTATATTCTTCCAGATGCTCTAAGGAATAATGCTTTTTAGCATTAGCTGTTGAGATTGTGCTGAGCATCAGTTTTTCTGTAGACAATGCTGCTTGAGGCAGGGCTCTAACAAGATGTTGACTTCTTATTGCCTCCAAATGCCCCTCATTTCATTGTTCCTTCCTTGCATAATCACACTGACCTTTGGAAAACATTTTTTCAGAGGATCTTCTGACTTCTTCCTAAATAAAAGGAGCTGAAAACATAACTGCTACAGCCACAGGACTGATTTTTATTTGTTCACATTCAGCAAAAATAGGCTCATAATTTCTTGGTATGCAGAAATCATTACACCTCTGTGCCATTGTGGTAGCTTTTGGGAAATACCATCCACAGAGTAGTGCAAAGCAGGGTAAAGAGCTTGGAAGTACAAATGCAGATTTGGACTTTTTTTTAAAGAATTTCTTTTCAAGTAAAGACTATTGTAAACCATCATTAGATAAAAACATATCCTTAACAGGTAGAAAAATACTTGGTAAGAAGACGTCTTGTCAGCCTGCCCATCCACCCTACCCTTCCTATTACACTTTTCCAGATGGCAAAAGTGTCAAGTATGCGATATGCTGGGAAGATATCTACAGAGACTTTGTGCATACAGCATTATGAGTTTAGCAGTCCTTACATATTAAGATTAGTTGCCAATACTAATGTTGCCTCTCAACTCCCTTCTGCCTCTTCAGTGGCAGGAACCAGCCAGACTATCCTTTGCTGGCAGCAGTTCTCAAACAGAGGTTGAGCTCCTGTAGGCATCCTACAGCAATTCACAGACTATTCTTGGGTACTCAAGAAGTGATGTACTTGTGTCATCTTTGTAAGTAGTTAACAACAACTGCTGTTGTTAAAAAACAAAAGATGCCACCAGTAACCATTTGCCTAAAGGATAGACATCTGTGTAATTACATCTGTGTAACTTGTAAGAAACACTTATTTTCAAGAGCCTCATGAATAACTGTCTTGCTCATACTTATTGTCCCTTCCAGGTCCAGGTACAACATCATGGTAAGGGAATGCACACTTTGAAGTGAGGCCATTTTTCAATAGAGGTCAAAGGAAGACATGGAAAAGATGGATGGATGCTAATTCAGTACTCGTATCTGAGCAATTTGTCTTGTGAAGAATCAGCTACCTTGTATTACAGCTGTATCCTTGGCTTGACTACACAGCTAGCCTTTGGTCTTGACCTAGGTGTATTATTTTAAGACCAGTGCAAACAGCACAAATATACTTAAAGACTGTAGGATGAGTGGGCAAGGGAAACACATTTGCTAGCCAATAAATTTTTGGTACACGAGAAATATCAGGAATTTTTTTTTATACGCTTGCTGAGCTCAATATTTTCACAAAAATAATGATGCCTCTACTTTTACTACTACTGCAAATATGTATGACAATGGAAAAAGAAAATCTCATCAGGAGACATCATACCAAAGCACAAACTCTGAAAAGTCATATTACTAATATCTCTAAGTATTCAAAAAAGATTAAAATAAGAAAGAAAATCAAGAAATGCAAAAGGAAAGGCAAAGAGAGGCAAGAAAAAACCGACAAAAATCATGCCAGTGAGAGAGAAGAGTTTTCTAGAGAATGACTGAGTTTCTGGTGACACATTAGTTACTAGGTACAGGAACATGTGTAGACATTTAAGGATTCTTTTTGCAATCACTTTTCTAAGCCAGTTACAATGAAGAGCACTTTTCATATGTTTAAATTCTAATCAGGCTTCTAGCACATTTTACTTCACATCTTTTTCCTGGTTTTATGAATAGGATTTGAAGAACTAGAGAATTCAAACAGGAAATGTTCACATTAACTAACTGATCTTTGTTGACAATTTGATTATCCTCCGACCACCAGAGCAAGCTTTTCAGTATGCTGGGTAATGATGAGTAATTTGATGCCAAGTTTAATGTAGCCAAAATGACAACAAACATGTTAATGGACAAGGCTGTAGCTATTTCAGAATTGCTGACCTGACTAATATGCAAGCAAACAGGAAGAGGAGACAGTATGTTAAAGAGTGTCTTATTTTGAAACCAATCTTCTGTAGCTAAAACAATATAAAATAATATCAGAGTATCTGAAGTTGTACAACTGGGATTTTTCAGCAGTATTGAGAGCAATTAGACATTGAGCTACCAGTGGAATCAAATAATTGAATGTGAGTTGGCCAGACAGGCACTTGCATATTAGTTTCTTTTCATGATTGTAACTTAGCTCTCCTAAAATACACCCAAAAAAGCAAAACCAGAACAGACTTTTGAATTAAGTTCCAGCCCTTCCTAACATGAAGTATTATGTCTTCACACTTTATGCAGGCCATCTCTTTGACAAGAAAAGAAATGAGAATGGAAATACATAGGAAAGTATGAAGAACACTCCAAAGAGGGAAATTTGTACCAGTTCTTCACCAAATGTTTACAGGGACAGACTTTCTGACTTCCTCCTGAGTACAGGGGGCAGGGAGGGACATGGGTCAGTCTGGGAGCTACAAAGGGATGGATCTGCCAACAGACAGAGTGGTGGAATAACTGTTTGTGCCCCCCTTTTGCAACGCTTTGAATATAGCCAAATGTGGAAAAGCAGAAGGGAAATGCGCTTGGCCATGCTAAAGGTTAGCTTCAGTACAAGAGCTCAGGAGTGAGTTCATCTGGAGAATGTATCTCAGCTTCTCTAAGCTGAAATAAACTTGGCTACAGATTTACAGAATGGTTTTGCTTATAGTCACCCACATACCTCACGTGATCTAGGTAAAGCGGAGTAGCTGGCACATCCACTCTAAAATTTAGACAGTTAAACTGAAGGATCAAGGCAGCTCTCATATATTTTTAGCTCAGGAGAAAGCTCTGCAACAGTCTGTGATGTCTTCAAGCACCAGAAATTAAAAAAATACATTCACAGAAATTTATCTTGCTGTGCCTTCATTACTAACTGCTAACCCCCCTTACCTGTTTCTGCCACTGGGGTATGCTGCCACTGCAAGGTGCTATGAAGACAGAATGACAAAGATTTTAAAAAAGTTTCTGGGTTTTGGGTGGGATGAACCCTATTCCAGTGTCTGTTGTCTATAACTGCCATAGAATCATAGAATTATAGAATAGGGCTGGAAAGGACCTTAAGATCATCAAGTTCCAACCCCCCTGCCATGGGCAGGGACACCTCCCACTAAATCATGCCACCCAAAGCTCTGTCCAACCCAGCCTTGAATACCGCCAGCGATGGAGCATTCACAACTTCCCTGGGCAACACATTCCAGTGCCTCACCACCCCTACAGTAGAGAATTTTTTCCTCATATCCAATCTAAACTTCCCCTGTTTAAGTTTTAACCCATTACCCCTTCCCCTATCACTACAGTCCTTAATGAAGAGTCTCTCCCCAGCATCCCTATAGGCCCCTTTAGATAGTGGAAGGCTGCTATGAGGTCTCCACGCAACCTTCTCTTCTCCAGGCTGAACAGCCCCAACTTTCTCAGCCTATCTTCATATGGGAGGTGCTTCAGTCCCCTGATCAGCCTCGTGGCCCTCCTCTGCACTTGTTCTAACACTTCCATGTCCTTTTACATTGAGGACATCAGAACTGCACACAATACTCCAAATGAGATCTCACAAGAGCAGAGTAGAGGGGCAGGATCACCTCCCTCGACCTGCTGGTCACGCTCCTTTTGATGCAGCCCAGGATACGGTTGGCTTTCTGGGCTGCAAGCGCACTTTGCCGGCTCATGTTCATTTTTTCATTGACCAACACCCCCAAGTCCTTCTCCGCAGGGCTGCTCTGAATCTCTTCCCTGCCCAACCTGTAGCTGTGTCTGGGATTGCTCCGACCCAGCTGTAGGACCTTGCACTTGGCATGGTTAAATTTCATCAGGTTGGCATCAGCCCACCTCACAAGCGTGTCAAGGTCCCTCTGGATGGCATTCCTTCCCTCCAACGTATCAACCAAACCACCCAGCTTGTTGTCATCGGCAAACTTGCTGAGGGCGCACTCAATCCCACTGTCCATGTCATCGACAAAGATGTTGAAAAAGACTGGTCCCAACACCAGTCCCTGAGGGCCACCACTTGTTACTGGTCTACAGCTGGACACTGAGCCATTGAGCATTACTCTTTGTGTGTGGCCATCCAGCTTGTTAGAAAAAAAAAATTTCTACTTGCTTTGTAAATCCCACAAAATATTATCCAGAAAAAATAAAATAGATTAATTTAGTCACCAGAAACTTTTTATCATAATTCGTTGATTAATCTTGAATATACATATAATGGGGGCTGGGGAGAGTTCAACGTGCACTTGCAGCTCTGTAGCCATTGAAGATATTGCTCATTCAGAGCAATAATGAGGTAAGGGGCCAGATATTTGGTTATGATCATGCTTGGATTAAAGGTTGCTCTGTACGTAAGTTTTGAAACTCACCACTGAGCCTTTTTAACCTTGTCCTTCTCCGTGGCAGTAGTTCTCCCTATATTCAGATAGAGAAACATAAGAGCTGATTTAACATATGCCAGGCTCTGAGGGATGCAGAGCTGTTTAAAAGAGCAGACTAAGATCAAAGTGCTGCTGTTTCAGCCATACACCTTGTTTTTCATCTCCATTCTATTTCCCCTGTTAGCAGTAGAAACACCAAAAGTATTTAGAACTTCCATTCCAGTAGATCACTCCTACTCTTAGAGCATTCTTATATTATTTCTTCTCCTGAAGTATTTTGCCCTTAAACTAAATGGCACTGATAGTTCAGAGCAAAGCAAATGTATTGGAAAATTTGTTGTGTTCTATTTCTTGTTTTTATTTGACTGCATAGCTTTTATTTTTATCCCAGTTTCTAAAGGGACATGTTAAAACATTCCAATTTTTCACATGTATTAGTCATACAGCAAAAAGAATGTGAAATGTGCATGACAAAAGATACTGCATTAGATGACGAGTGCCATAGTATAAAACTTTCCTTCTGCTTGTTTTTATATCATGCATGGAATAAATATAATCACATACAATTAGATGGGAATGAATAAAAAATAAATCTTTTGTCAGTGTGCCAGTTAGAGTGCCTTTTGTGAGAACAAATTTTTTGTACCTCTCATTTATCTAAGTGTTAAAGTTCGTGATCTTGTGTAGATAAATGGATAATAGACTGATTTCTTCCAATACACTGTCTTTTTATATGACAAAAAAAAAAATATATATATAGTTTTGGTGAAATTTGAGATGGCAGAAAATGTCTGAAATACCTTTTTTATAAAACTAAGATTTGGCCCCAGGATTCACAGTTTCTTCCAAACTACGCTGAGAGTATGGCTGTATGCTGAGAGTTTCTGAGAACTCTGACAGATGTTTGCCAATGTATTTAATGGCTATATGACAAAACATCATGCTCACTTCTTATGTGTTCTACCAGAATTTACTGGCCCATAGCAGGAGAGGTAGAAGGAAACATGCTTTGTTACCTGACTCACTGAAGTTCACAGCTCAACATATTAATTCGAGTAGTGAAAGGCAGTGAATTTATGGTAAAAAACAATCCTATGAAGAAAGGCTGAGGAGGGATGAGCATGTATCTGTTCTAGTATAAGCAGCATGAGCAGAGAGGCAGGGCACACAGCCAAATGTACTAATATAATAAACCAATGCACTAAATCTAGTGGAGACTTAAACTTCAGGATGCAGTTTGCTTCTCAGGAACAGATAACCTTTCACAGAGGATATGAAGGCCAACACACACTGATTTTTCTTTTTTCTGTGTGTTTTTTTTTGGTTGCATTTTTTTGTTTGTTTGTTTGGTTTTGTTTGGGTGGTTGGTTGGTTTTTGTTGTTGTTGTTTTTTTGTGTTTTTTGATAGAGATTTTTAATAAAGAATAGTTTTCCTGGGCTACAAGCCACTTGTTTTGTCTGGAAGCTTCAAAACACAAAAAAAAAAATGAAGTTGAGCAGCTCTTCATCATTGTTTCACCCAATCCTCAGACAGATACAAAGGGGTAATATCCAATCAAGAACCGTCATCTTTAAACTTTCTTCAGTCCACTTCCGCAGCACAATAACTTGATTGCCTTCAGCAGAGATATTTATGATTTTACAGGCAGAAATGAGAGAAGAACCATATTTGGTGATAACTTGCAAAGATCATGATGAGCTAAAAGCAGAATAAGCAGTATATTATTGTATATTGCTTGTTTTTCACACCTATGTGTGGCATTCAGCAATGAGTATCATAGAATCATAGAATAGTTAGGATTGGAAAGGACTTTAAGATCATCTAGTTCCAACACCCCTGCCATGGGCAGGGACACCTCCCACTAAACCATGCCATCCAAGGCTATGTCCAACCTGGACTTGAACACCACCAGCAATGGAGCATTCAGAGCTTCCCATTCCAGTGCCTCACCACCTTTACAGTAAAGAATTTCTTCCTCATATCCAATCTAAACTTCCCCTGTTTAAGTTTGAACCCGTTACCCCCTGTCCTCTCACTACAGTCCCTCATGAAGAGTCCCTCCCCAGTATCCCTATAGGCCCCCTTCAGGTATTGGAAGGCTGCTATGAGGTCTCCATGCAGCCTTCTCTTCTGCAGGCTGAATAGCCCCAATTTTCTCAGCCTATCTTCATATGGGAGGTGTTCCAGTCCCCTGATCATGCTTGGGGCCCTCCTCTGGGCTTGTTTCAACAGTTCCATGTCCTTTTTATGTTGAGGACACCAAAACTGCACACAATACTCCAAGTGAGGTCTCACGAGAGCAGAGTAAAGGGGCAGGATCACCTCCCTCGACCTGCTGGTCACTCTCCTTTTGATGCAGCCCAGGATATGATTGGCTTTCTGGGCTGCAGGCACACTTTGCCGGTTCATGTTCATTTTCTCATCCTGTGAAGGCGTTGTAAAAATCAATAAGAATGTGATTCAGAATGCCCTGGGATCCCCATGTAATGGGAGCATTTCTATTTAATCCAGCTTGCTGGATTAAACAGATGCTAAAGGTGAGTTTCAAGCTTTCTCTTGTCAGAACAGATTTCTGTCCTACCCTTTGCAGCTGCTTCCTACCATATACACCTATTTGCTTTCTGTAAGTGAAGACGCCCTTCTTTCACCAGTGAGCTAATCAAGATATCAGTAAGGAGCAGTATTCCCTCCCTTTGTCCCCCCAGTGAATAATTTCTGACTATCAGCTCACCCATCATGTATCAGATGAACAGCAGTGAGGAAGATGGGAGGACTCAGTTGCTGAGAGTGGGAAATGAAGAAACAGTGTTGTCTTTTTTTTGGTAGGCAACAGCTATTAGACTTACCAATCTCTGATGTGAAATCACAGAATAAAGCTTTGGGATGGATTTGGGAAAAATGAGCAAAGTAGGACTTGTTACAACAGAATGGTACTAAGCGCTCTGGTCACAGGAGAGACAGAGCCAGAGAGAGTTAAGTTTTAAGGAGCACCATATTGGACTCAGTGTCTGGAACAGAAAGGAAATACATCCTGTAGGATCCTATTCAAATCCCAAACTATATTTTTTGTTTAAAAATATAAAAAGCTTTCTTTTTTTTTTTTTAAGGGAAAACAAGCATTAGCCAATTTGGCTTTAGCTTTCTGGCTTTGTACAAGCTGCAAAATCTATTGACCACAAAAGTTTAAAGTATAAAAACCTATTTTAGAGAAAATATGAAAGCTTAGCTTAAACATAAATCTTGATATGTTATAGAATCATAGAATCATAGAATAGTTAGGGTTGGAAAGGACCTTAAGATCATCAAGTTCCAACCCCCCTGCCATGGGCAGGGACGCCTCCTACTAAACCATGCCACCCAAGACTCTGTCCAACCCTGCCTTGAACACTGCCAGGGATGAACTTCCCTGGGCAACTCATTCCAGGGCCTCACCACCTTTACAGTAAAGAGCTTCTTCCTCATATCCAAGCAAAACTTCCCCTGTTTAAGTTTGAGCCCATTACCCCTTCTCCTATCACTACAGTCCTTAATGAAGAGTCTCTCCCCAGCATCCCTATAGGCGCCCTTCAGATACTGGAAGGCTGCTATGAGGTCTCCATGCAGCCTTCTCTTCTGCAGGCTGAACAGCCCCAACTTTCTCAGCCTATCTTCATATGGGAGGTGCTCCAGTCGTCTGACCATGCTCGGGGCCCTCCTCTGGACTCGTTTCAACAGTTCCATATCATTTTTATGTTGAGGACATCAGAACTGCACACAATACTCCAAGTGAGGTCTCACAAGAGCAGAGTAGAGGAGCAGGATCACCTCCTTCGACCTGCTGGTCACTCTCCTTTTGATGCAGCCCAGGATATGATTGGCTTTCTGGGCTGCAAGCGCACTTTGCCGGCTCGTGTTCATTTTCTCGTTGACCAACACCCCCAAGTCCTTCTCCGCAGGGCTGCTCTGAATCTCTTCTCTGCCCAACCTGTAGCTCCTAGTTATGAATTTATTTTAGAATCTCCAAAACAATATTAGTTATTTGGCTGAAAGATGCTTCATAATCTTCAGGATCCTGAGTCATAATCATAAGAAAAAATAAGTGCTGTAACACTCTTACAACACCAATATTAAGCTACAGCTACTTACAACACCAATATTAAACGACAAATATGAATTTGTGATTAGAGTATCACATCAGCTGTGATCTATGAAGTGTTACTGCTTGATAAATATTTATTCCTGATACAAAGAAACTAAATTGGCAATTTGTGTCCTGTTAGAGACCTAACAGTTTTGAAAGTTTTTTCAGCTGTGAAGCAAAACAATTAATATATCACTGTAAATGCAACACGATTAATGATGTCCAGAACTTTGCAGCTGCCATGCAGGGAAGCCAACCAAGGGTGCCCATCAGCACTACTTGGGTGACCTGACCTAGTGTGATGAATGAGAGGACTCCATTTGGTGAAAGAAGGGGATCCTGACCCTGAAACAATTCCAAGGTACATGTATTTGACAACCAAGAAGACTGTCTCACTGGATACCTGTGGAATTGCATAGGGGAAAGTGTCATATTAACTACCTTGTGATAAAACATAATGACTGATTTATGTTTGTAAAGCAGATAAATAACAGAATGAAAGTAATGACTACTTTTTCTCATGCTGCCAGTGGTGTCTCTCTGACAGTCCTATATTTCTTCTGAGAAATGCAATTTTAATACTATATCTCAGATAAAGATTCCAGACATACCATACACATTAGCTGAAATTCCAGTCCATTGCTCATCCTCCTCTGCCTGTCTTCAAAACCTATGTATTTTCAGCATTCCTCGTTTTTCTTGAGTTCTATTGCACTGTACAAATGCTGATCAAATCATGCTCTGTCATTCCACAATAACATCAACAAATTGAACTGCCCTTTTTCAGAGGGCATTCAATGCTGATTTCACAGATGTGTATCGTTAGGCAACCAGACACACAAAAATCTGCACTTGAGGTTAAATCCTGCTCAAACTTTATTGTCTGTACTTCTCTGCCATATGTGATCATTCGTGTCTCAGGATGCTACAGCTCCTTTTTATCTCATACAGCTCTTTTTTATCTCATCATCCTCAAATGCAAAGCAAGCTGCCAAAAACTTCCATGTTCTGCAGCTTCACAGCTGTGATACATATGCTTGAGTGGCAATGACAGGAGAACATCATATTAAGTCAAGCTCAAAATAAGCTCTAGGCCACCTCCAACTAAGGGACTGCAAAAATGATGAGGTGATCAACTAATCTGATCTTTAAGAGTCTTTAGAAAGAGAGGGAATCATTCCAAATAGTCCTCAATGCAATTAGAGGAGGAAGGGAAAAGCAGAGGAAAGGCTACTGCAGTAAACATCATTCTAACAGAAAGGCAGACAGAAGACAAAGAAGAGTGGTTGTATTGGGAATAGAAAGAGAACATTTTCTGGTTTGATATGAACATTGAAGAAATAAACAAGTAGAAAGGATAACAAGGAGAAAAGTGTCATGGGTAAGAAAGTACTGGAGGGAAGCCGCTGCTGCAAAACATATTAGGCATATAGTGACCTGTATTATGTTTGAAAAATATGCTAAGCAAACTGAAGCTGTTAATTATATTTTTTACTTTCTAAATATAAAAGAAATATGGATTAGCTTTCAAAGTCATTGGCAATGTTTAGCAAACCTCAGGCTCACATCTGAATGGCATTATGTCCTGATGAGCTCATGACTGTGTCTTTACAGCTAGCCAAAGTAAGCAGTACAATTTTTATTTCTCAGTGTGTCTATTATTCCCCACAGTGAAGAAACATAGAACCTAATGTAGGAATAAAAATGGTATGCAAACAACTACAATTTTCCTACAATTATTGTTTTTACTTTTTTTTGTAATATATATACATATATGTCTTCAGGTACTGAGGTCCAAAGATAGAAAATAAAAGGAATTATTTTATCCAAACATGTAGTTTTAAACATTATTATGTATTTCTGTAAATAAACTTAATAAAAGACTGAAATAGCTTTGTGAGGATTTCCTGATAGGACAAAAGGGTATAATACTTGCAGTTTAGTGATCAGCAGCAATTTCTTTATTTTCTTATTTTATCAGAATTCTTAATCTTTACCAATACATAAAAATAAAGACACATCATGCATACACGGGCTGCACATTTACAAATTCCAAATTGCATATTGTCATACACATTTTCATCAGGGTTAAATCCAGCCACCATTCGTCCAGACTGATTAAAGAAAGGGAATATTTAGACAACTGAAGTCATGGAAAATCCAATACTGGAGCTAGCTGAGCATGTATAGTGAATTGGAGACTTCATCAGCTCACTGAAAACCCTTAAAGCAGAAGCATCTTGCATCATGCCTCTAATTACCCACTTTGCCTACCTATTTTGCCTATCACTGGTGACAGGCTCTAATTCTGTTTCCTGGTTTTCTTTCCAAATACCTAAGAGAAAAGATACTCTTCTGCTGATACAATGTTTCATTCTCTAATTTATTGAATTAATTTGCCTTCTTATTTGTGTTTTTAATTATTTTCTGTGCGGTATTAATATAAGCTCTCATGAGCTAAATTGTTATTTTTTGTCCACATTTTAAATCTCTGTTGGATGCCCTTTTATTATTTTGCAGTCTTCCCTAGGGTACATAACTTCTCTCAATATATTAGCATCTGCAAATTCTGTTAATGAGCTGTTTGCTTCCACCTCCAGATCAGTAATGAAGATTAATTAAAGCTAGGTTCTGCGCTAACCCTTTGCATCCTGATTCTCCAGCATATCACACCACTGATTCAAATGAAATGACACCAAAATAAAATAGGGGGAACTGTGGAGATTCAGACCGTGTGGTTTGGATGTGACTATGCCACTGTTTTTTGGCTCTGGATGAGTGTAAAATATTTTTAGTAATTTCATAATCCATAGGCTAAGAAGAATGCTGGAATGAATGTTCCAAGTACTTCTACATCAGAGATAGCTGAATAATAAGCTATAGCACATTGGCTCTCAAGTGAAGCTATTTCAATGGTAGATTGTGAAATCTCTCCTTATTCTAAGTTAATAACATGCTGAAACTTGCACAGAATCAGCAAGTACGCCAAAATAATAAAGCTGGTGTTAATAAAGATTATAGTATCTAATATCAAATTTATATTTCAAAACTTCAGGTTAACAATTCAAGGAAGCGTTACCTGAAACACTAATAGTAATTTGAAGGGCACAGTCTGTTAAATACTGTGCTGAAGTAACCTGCAGTAACATAAGAAAAAGACTTCAGAATAGTACCCTTGAAATACAGAAGAAAACAGAAAGAATCCATTTTTAATGAAAAGAAATGTAAGCGTGTAAACTGATATCAGGGAGTGTTAGAAATTAAAACAAAAGGAACACATTCTGCTACAAAATGTATTGACTTTGAAATGCTAAGGAAACCCTACAATTTTCTCAAAACTCCTCTGTAAGATGGGGTCATGTGCCACATGACAAAATCCTCTTTCCTGCGAATGTCTGTTCTCATGGTTTTGTCTGCTCTGAAAAATACAAATGATATGCACATTTCTGCAAAAAAAGGTTTTTTTTACCCTGTGAAGTACATATCAAATCTTCATATAATCAGTAGTCCCAAAACTCATACCACATACGTTATGGGTCTCTGGACAAAGAATGTTCACAGGTGGCAAATTGCAAAGGTTTTCAAGGAGGTCCACCGCTGAAATGCGCAAAATGCGCATGTTGCATATTAGAGGCCTCTACAGCTTACTTATCTCACATGCCCGGGAGATTAGGTCAACCTCAAAAGATGTATACCAGCAGAGACATTGTATCCTGCCTCCAGTTTTCATATCAGAGTCCACTTGTGCTTCTTACGAAATTCTTCAGTCATTTAAAAAGCACAGCTCAAGCTTCGTAGCTCCCCTACTTTTCTAGACATGACAGGGCTCTTGGATTGGGGTGATTCCAAACTACCAATGGAAATCTATCACAATGACTCAAAAGCACAGCATATGATTTTAAACTATGGCTCAAGAGGCACTAAAAATATTCAGCTATGAAATATGGAATCTCACTTAAAACTCACCACACTGAAGAATGAAGGATTCCTTAAAATTCAATTTACTGTGCCATGTACAGCCATTACCTCCCTTAATAGCAGTGTAGGCAATACAGTTTCGTCAACAATGAATGTCAGAATTATTCATGTATTTATGTACTTGCTTTCCAGTGCTCTGTTGTTTGAGATTTCAATTTTAAATATTTCTGTGCTGGAATGTATGACTGGAAGAAAAAAAGCATCAAAATATAAACCTGTGCAAAGTCATGTTAATATCTTAGAATTTAAAACAAAGGAACAGTGAAGAGCCTGGCTGCTATGTGGCCTGCTGAGAAGCACCTGAAGGTTATGGCAGACACCAGGTAGCATATGAGCCAGCTGTTTTCTCATTGTGAATAAGATACTATGAGTAAGTCTCCCCTGGCATGAATTACTTCATTTATGTCTGGGTCCCTAGTTCAAGAAGGATGCTAAGAAACTGAAGAGCATCCAGTAGCATGCTACTAGACTGCCAAAAGCCTAAAGCACAGAACCTATGAAGAGATGCTAAGAGGGCCGTGCTTGTTTATTTGGGATAAGAGGAGGCTAAGGGCAGCCTAGTAGCAGCCTACAGCTCTTTGAAAGGTGATTAAAAAATGACAGATTGCTCCTCATTATTACTACATCCTCTGAATATTTTCCTTGCAAAACCACCTACGAGTTGTAAATCGTGGTGTGATGCACAGGAAAATGTGTTAGACTTTTCTGACCTACTTCCTCAGTAATGCATGACTGTTACATACTCCCTGCTCTAGTAATGCATCCTCCAGAGAAGCCAAAATTGGAATCATGGTGGCCTCTGGAGAAGTTTTTAATATTTTACTTGTTTCTTTGAGAAAGTTGCATTTACAGTGACCAGGTGCTCAGTTTTCTAGTCTGAGATTAGAATCCTTAAAGGACAACGTCTTTTCTCCATTCTACACGGTGAGTAGGTTTGTCTCCAATTAATGAAGAGGCAAGAGGAAATTTAAAGGCATAACCATGAACTGTGGATAACTGACACAATTTATGAAAAACTACTTTGAATTAAGAGCAAATTTAAAATCTATTCTAAAACCCTTACGTTATCCAATCTCCCATAGAAATAAATTCTGAAAAGTTCGAAAGCAAATTTGAAACTTCAGCTGCCCCTAGCGAGATAGAGGGCTCAGAGAGTTTAAATAACTCACAGTTATTTAAGTCATAACACAATTTTAACAATTTAAAGGCTGTTACTTCAATTGTATTAATATATATATATTCTCTTTCTGAGCTAATAACTCAATGCTTTGCAGACAGAAATATGTCAATATTTTGGTGGCACACTTTTTTAAAGCAAGGTTTTAATAAATGTATTATGAATTATCAAGAATAAATAATTTAGGCTACGGTCTTTCAGAAATTTTGGCATTTCCTCCTCTCTGCTGCTGGAAGTCAACAGGAGCTTTACCATTAATTTTTATGGGAGATGAGCATCACACCAAGGCTAGATACTTTTGAAAATGTATCTCAGTGGTACTGGAATATAGTCAAGGAAGGGAACTGATTGGAGACTAATTGGAAATGATTGGACAGAAAAACAGTTCAAAGTGCACATTGGAAAAAAATCTGCTGAAAAGAGAATTCCAGCAGACCCTTTCTTTCTATAAAACTGAATACTACCACTGTCATTAAACTGACAAATGACATTCACTGCCAAAATAAAGACTACTGTGTTAACACCATAGACATAATTTGTAGTGTTATTTAAGCATTAGATTTTTTTTTTTTTTTTAGTAAACGCAATTTTTTAAAGTGAATGCAAACACACCAAAGGAAAATGATTACAAACGGAGCCAGGAAGAGGATCAAAGTATTAGAAAATGTGCCTTGTAGTCAAAGACTCAAAATCTGTTTACAGAATCAAAGAAAAATTTATGGAGAGATTTGACCACAGTGAATCTTTAGGGACTGAAAAATTTCTTAAAGAAAAGCTCTTCAACATTTCATCCAAAACAGGAACAAAAGTTACTGTTTGAGAAATTAAAACTGAAAATATCTTAATAATTTTAAATAGTAAAAATTATTACCCATCAGACAGACTATTAGGAGTATTGTGAGTTCTCTGTCTATTAAAATGTTTTGCTTTTAGAAATCATCCACTAGTTAAAACCGTAATTAATTCAGGGAGGGCCAGGGGACTGTATCATGAAGAAGGGTGTACTACATGATCAGACTGTTTTCTGGCCAAATAATCTGACCTAGTATATGATTTGAATCAGTGTATTAAAAATTGCTGGATATAACACAGATGAAAAGAAGCGTCCCAATGACATTTACTTCTCCATGTGGTACAGAACCATTTTCTCAATAACAAAAATGTTATCTGTTGGCTTCTTTCTCTAGTTAGGATGATATGAGAATTGTTGCTTGTTAACCTTAAAATTTTATCAAAATACTTGATAAGTTGGACACTATCATTCCAAAATTCTCCTTTTCCATTAAATTTCACATGCAGCTCAATTAAAACTGCAGGAATGTGAACTATTTTTTAACATCCTACAAGCTTTGAAACCTTATCTAGAGATTAAATGTAATTTTAGAAATCCTCCTCCAACAACATAAATGCACTAAATTAAATATACTATTTTTGTTTTAAATTCATGTAACAAAATTACAGGTTTTCCAGATAAAACAGCTGATTCAAATATATGAAGTTCAAAAATTTTCTCCTAGAGGAACTCTTTCTCTGCAGTTCAGATATTTAAGAAAAAGTTTCGTGCATCTCTCATTTCAAGATCACATCTTACAAAGGTTCAAAAGAGCAAAGAGTAGACTTTACAACATATGTTGTCTCTTAGGTGGCCTGACATGTAACTATTGCTACTTTTTATTTTATCAAGTTGCTTTTTCAATGAAAACTTATTACTGAGGTTGACAGGAATGATGGATTTGTCAATCTCAGAAGATGCAAAACTAGCTGAGCTTTAGGAGGAAGGGGAAAATATTAGAAGGATGTAAATTCTATTAAACTTTAAGATTCTTTAAAAATATAATAAAAAATAGAAATGTATTTATTTGCTTAATTCACAGTTTTCCATTTTTTCTGTCCATTTTCATCTGTAATTTAATAGGCATAATTCTTAGAAACTGATATAAAAAGAGATTGTTACATACAATGTAGATCAAATATCAGATCAGATTGTGTCTCACTGCTTTGGCAGTAAGTATAATATTGTAAGAATAAATTGTCCCTGCTTGGCAAGCTCTCATTGAAGGATTTTTTACGCTGATCCCTGCTTTTAAAGTTTAACTAGTTGGGTCTAATATTATCATGAGCAATCTAAATAGTTTTCTTCTAAGTATCTGTAAAAAGTAATATTAACCTTTCTTTTCAGATTTCAGACTTATTTGCATTTGCTACATTTTCAATAACTGTAGAATCATAGAATGGTTAGAGTTAGAAAGGACCTTTTGTTCCAACCCCCATGCCACGGGCACCCTAGACCATATCACCCAAGGCTCTGTCCAGCCTGGCCTTCAACACTGCCAGAAATGGAGCATTTACCACCTCTTTGGGCAGCTTGTTCCAGTGCCTCACCAGCCTCACAGTAAAGAACTTTTTCCTTATATCTAACCCAAACTTCCCCTGTTTTAGTTTGAACCCATTCCACCTTGTCATATTGCTCTGCCCCATCCATCAGTTCTGCAGCCCCACCATAGAAGGCCGCAATACTGGTCAGTCAAGATTTGACCTAAGTGAAGCCTTGCTGGCTGTCACCAAGCAGTTTGTTTTTCATGTGCCTTAGCATGCCTTCTAGGAAAATCTGCTCCAAGATTTTGCCAGGCACAGAGGTGAGACTGACAGGTTTATAATTTCCTGGGTCTTCTATTTTCTCCTTCTTGAATCATAGAATCACATAGTAGTTAGGGTTGGAAAGGACATCAAGATCATCTAGTTCCAACCGTCCAGCCATGGGCAGGGACACCTCCCACTAAACCATGCAATCCAAGGCTATGTCCAACATGGCCTTGAACACTGCCAACGATGGAGCATTCACAGCTTCCCTGGGCAACACATTCCAGTGCCTCACCAGCCTTACAGTAAATAATTTCTTCCTTATATCCAATCTAAACCTTCCCATGTTTAAGTTTCAACCTGCAACCCCTTGTCCTCTCACCACAGTCCCTAATGAAGAGTCCCTCCCCAGCATTCCCATAGGCCCCCCTCAGATACTGGGAAGCTGCTATGAGGTCTCCATGCAGCCTTCTCTTCTGCAGGCTGAACAGCCCCAACTTTCTCAGCCTATCTTCATACGGGAGGTGCTCCAGTCCCCTGATCATCCTTGGGGCCCTCCTCTGCACTTGTTCCAACAGTTCCATGTCCTTTTATGTTGAGGACACCAAAACTGCACACAATACTCCAAGTGAGATCTCACAAGAGCATAGTAGAGGAGCAGGATCACCTCCTTCGACCTGCTGGTCACACTCCTTTCGATGCAGCCCAGGATACAGTTGGCTTTCTGGGCTGCCAGCACACATTGAAGCTGGCTCATGTTCATTTTCTCATCGACGAACACCCCCAAGTCCTTCTCCGCAGGGCTGTTCTGAATCTCTTCTCTGCTCAACCTGTAGCTGTGCCTGGCATTGCTCCGACCCAGGTGGAGGACCTTGCACTTGTCATGGTTAAACTTCATCAGGTTGGCGTCAGCCCACCTCACAGGTGTGTCAAGGTCCCTCTGGATGGCATCTCTTCCCTCCAACGTATCAGCCTAACCACACAGCTTGGTGTCATCGGCAAACTTGCTGAGGGTGCACTCAATCCCACCGTCCATGTCACCCATGAAGATGTTGAACAAGGTTGGTCCCAACATCTATCCCTGAGGGACACCACCTGTTACTGGTCTTCAGCTGGATATTGAGCCATTGACCGTGACTCTTTGCATGCAACTATCCAGCCAGTTCTTTATCCACCGAGTGGTACCCCTATCAAATTGATGTCTCTCCAATTTAGAGACAAGGATTTCCCAGGGAAGTTGTGAATGCTCCATCCCTGGCGGTGTTCAAGGCGGGGTTGGATATGGCCTTGTATGGCATGGTTTAGTGGGAGGTGACCCTGCCCATGGCCGAACGGTAGGAACTAGATTATCTTAAGGTATTTTTCAACCCTAAATATTCTGTGATTCTATGATTCTATGTCATGTGGGACAGTGTCGTATGCTTTGCACACGTTCAGGTAGATGACATCAACTGCTCTACCCCTGTCCATCAGTTCCGTAGCCCCATCATAGAAGGCCACCAGATTGGTCAGGTAAGATTTCCTCTTAGTGAAGCCATGCTGGCTGTCACCAAGCACCTTGTTGTTTTTCTTTCACTTCTCCCCAGGGACGTTTAAATCAGCTTGAATCTTTTTTTTTTTTTTTTTTTAAATTGAAATTTGAAGATGAATGTGTTACCTACAAGCAACTGGGATGATGGAAAGACCCATTCTATACAGAAAGCAGGCTTTCTAATGGGCCTACTGGTTACGTTTTAGTCTTATAGCTGCTTTCTGGATTTTCTGTTCTGAGTGAATGCGGTAGCCCTCTAAAGTGAAAGCTGACATTTGTTGCTAACCTTTTCACATGGCTCCTGGTTCTGCTGCCAATGTTCAAGGCTGAGCCACTAAACATTTACCATGTATGAGCTGTGATGACATATGAGAAAAAAATTAGAATCTTTATTTATTTTCCAGGGATGTCTTGATGCACACACAAGCAGAGGATCGTCATAATTATATTTGCAATATTGTCCTTTTTCCCTGACGTTTCTTGCCAAACATTAGATGGGTGTCATAGCTGGAAAGATGACCCACATCTCTCAGTTTATCAGCTACTGTCTTGTAGTTTGTAAGAGGTAAAATCCCTAGCGGCAAATGCGAAAAGGAACTGTGTGTCTAAACTGAAATCTAGTAGCCCGAAACTTCTGATGTACAATATTCTCTCACACAAGTAATTAGAGAAATGCAAACATTTTGTCATCATTTATCAACCTTATACTCAGCATTACCTGAGACTGCTCTATTTTAGGTCAGAGAGAAGTTTCAGGGGTGTGGTGTTATCCATCTATTTCTTTACTTCCCTCAGGAGATTCAAGCATGCTTACATCCCAGCTGTTGCCTTGTAACTTGCACATGATCTGTGAGCAGTTCAAGTAATGACTCTCATCTAGATGTCACATATTAAAATGACTCCTTTGATTTCAAAATTAATGAGCAAAGGATTTATTTTTTTATTTTTTTTTGTTCCCCTGTTTGTACAATGTCTAGTATGCTGGAAACAAGGGTCAGGGATACATCCATGCTAGACGTAAATTGTAATGACCTATTGTTCACCTCATATCACAGTGGAGAGGGAAAAGAGCAGTGCAGATAGATATAGTGGATAGTTTAACTCTGAGAAACTCAAGTTTCTGTGTTTGGAATGCAAACACAAAACAAACCTTCTCTTGACTACCATATATTGGATTTGCATGTGTAAAGGTCTACCAGTTCCAATCACTGTACTACAGTAGCTTTGCTCTTTACATACTCACTTCAACAGTGAGTAGATCAGCCTAGGTGTACTATGATGCTTCAGGAGCCAGGCTATACATGGCTGGAGAAGATGCAGTAAATGAGAGTAGGCACTCAAGAAAGAGAGACTCTATTCTCATTCTTTCTCAGTCCAGATTTGTACACAAAATGTACTGAAAAATTTTGAAAACACAGTTTTGGTGCTCTCTAATTGCCATACTTACCTTAATGTCACCTGATCCATTCCTTTCCCATTACAAGAAACCATGACATACACTATATAATATGCATAACTTGAAGCTCTATGCAAAATTATTTCCCTGTTATTTCCCTCTAATCATACTGAAGGGCTTTCTTCAAAACCTTTTAACTTCCCAGTTAAAATAGCTATTTTGATGCTGGGCTTACTTTAACCTCCAATGAAGATAGGCTTTGCTCCCTGTACATGCCTGTGGCATTGGCAGGTAGCAATGGAATCCATCACAGTCTTCAATCTTCTAGACTTAGTGTGTTTTCATTTCTTAATTCTCTTCTTATAATAAAATTCACCTGATTATCTTAATGAACCTTTTCTGGATTCATTCAGGTTTTGATTTATATATCTTATGTAGCATCCACTGCCCACAGAATTCCAGATGAGTTATCGGTACTACAGCACTATACTTTACTACGCATGCTTGAAATGGTTAAAATATTATTCAAGGGTTTTTTACAACCACAATCTGTTACTGGCTCACAATAATCTTACAACGAATTAATATTCCCAAATATTCCTCCCTATTGTTGGTTCATGAGACTATTCGTTATTTTTGCATGCTTCCTCTGTCTAGAACATTAATAATTGATAAGTAACTAGTATGAAAAGTTTCCCTTTGGAGTGTTATTTCATTATTTAAAAAGAAACTAAATCAGGAGCTAGTTCTGTGTGTTCTATATAAGCTAAATCTTACTGAAACTGAAATTGAAATCATAGTTTTACTGACATAAAACATATCCAGAAATTAAAAACCTATCTTATACCAGATTTTTCTCTCTGCTTGCAATAATTTGTATGAATTTGAACGTTATTAATGACTCATTTAGTGCAATTTCTTCTTTACAAAAACAACATTACTGTGTTTTTTTTTTTTTCCAGCTGTTTATAGAGTGACCCTATCCTGTCATTTTGTGATGTATTTATTCGCTCTTCTTTGAAGAACTATGGTGTTTAATCAAAATGCTCCTTATCTCTTGTTTTAATTTGCTAAAATTTCTTGTCAGTCTTCACAGCTTGTAATGCAGGAAATATTGTCCATCATTAAAGCAAAAGACAGAACATTATTTTTAAAGAAGAAATAATTAAACAGACTTAGTTAAAAAAAGAGTGCCACTAGCTGACAATTTAAAGATCAAGAGACTAAGACATCTGGTTTTAATCTCTACACATCCATCACCTGCATTTGTTACACAATTAAGAACCTCATAAAATCTGCTGTGTGAAGAAGAGCTTTTCAGTTTCACAATACAGAAATAAGACCCTATAAATGAGTACTTCTTGGTTTACTTCTATATGCTATACTTATTCACAAACACTCAAGCTCACACAAACACGTGTAAAAACACGTAAAAGGAAAAGCAATCTTTAATTGGGTAATGAGTTACAGAATGATTTACTAATTGGGTGCATTACAGAAGTGTGTTCACACTGCTGTACTGTAGTTAAAGACCTTGCCAGTGATTCCAGCAGAAGCTAGCTAATTTAAGGGTTTACTAATTTGTGATTGTATAGCTACAGAAAATACAGTAGCTCTGATTTGAAAATTACCATTTGGTATAATTAGACAGTAATGCAGTCTAACTGCTTCAGATATTTTGCACATTTTGTTAAAAAGAGAGCTGATTATCACACTAGACTAAGCTTGAAAAAGACGATATTTACACAAAAAGAAAAAAAAGAAGCAGCATAGCTGGCTGATGTTCCAGAAGGTTTCTTTTGCTGTTGCTGCAGACGCTGGATTTTGAATTGGAGTTTTGCTGATATTCCAGTTACATTTCTCTGATTTTCTAGAAAAATGGAGGGTAGTGGAACTGAATATGTGTTTACCAACATAGATATATATGGGGTTTGTATTTTATCTCTCACTTGTTTCTTTGGTTTTTTTTTCTTGGATCACAAGTGTCTTGGCTGCAAGTTTTTGGGGGATTGATGCTAGATATTCCCAGAAGGAGAATCTTACAGGAACTATCTTGTTAGTGATCACATCCTGATTCTGAGAAGATGCCACTCTTCAATTCTCAAGCCTTATGCATGCCCACAGTTTTCTCACCTGCCTGTAATCCTCACAAGGGAACTGCAACATCAGATATTACACAGTATTTGAGCTTGTTTGTTTTCCCAGCAGGAGAAATAGATGCATTTGAAGGTATAAACCCAATATTTGTTGGTCTTATACTGAAAAAACTGAAAACCAAAAATGTAATATAAATACAAGCATTTTTCAGAATAGACATTTTGTACCTAATGCTTTCTTTCTGTCTTTAGAGGTATGTTGGATTGTATAAACCAAGTCAAAAGGGATAGTAAATACAAGAGTAAAAAAAAATAGTTTCAGAGCACGAATAAGTTTTTCGGGACAGCTTAGTTTACTGGACTGCCATGTTTACTGTGAAATCTGCATGGCAGGTGGAAAGGTCTGAGTGCCACATATGCTTGTCTATCATTCTTCCAGCATGCAAACAGGCGAAAAGACGTCTTAAAAGCCTGTTTAGATATCTCAGCTATGATCAGTGAGGTAATTTCTGTAAAATGAGTACATCATTTAACTTTGACATCTTAACACCTGAGAATAAATAAATTACTCTGGGCAGTACACCTTCAGTAAATTATGTCCTAGTGTCAGATTGCAAGCAAAACTGTGATGTCTAAAAGAAATTATAAGGCTTTCTATACCACCCTTTCATGCTACCCCATGAGTAAATTCTGCCCTCAGTCTTGCTTTGTACACAAGGAGAGCGCCCTGCTTGGATGTTAAAGCTTCAACTTGTCTCTACGGTGGGAATAAATACTTAAGTTGTATCATCTGATCTATTCAAATGGAAAATTATCACTATCAGTTAGTGCCTGTGTCTGCTCCTGGAAATATATATAATCTGCCAGCATTTCTTTAAACAAAACCCCCAGGTTTTGTTCCATCTTCTTAAAAGATTGAAAAAAAAAAACCCCAAAACCCAATCCTGAAACTCTTTTGCATTTAATCTATATTTTCTTTTAGTAGTAGTGTCTGTGGGCGAATAAGAACTGTAAATCAATATGCTGATGCAACATGGTTCAGTGTTTTCCTGCCTTTTCTGAAAAAACAGTGATATAATTTAAAGTGGCACCATTAATCCACATTAAGCTGCTCAGCATCCTTTCCTTTCCTAACCACATGATAACACACCAAAAGTCCATCAGTCTGGCACTTTGCCACTATGAGCAACCCCTAACAATGGCTTCAAAGGATGGTGTGAAATCTTCAGAGTGAACCTTGCTAGATAGATCAAGGGGACAAGAAGGCAAGAATTCTGTTTCATTCCATGTGACAACTACTTTATGTCCTAAATCTTCTGGCTAAAGCCATTCTGATATTAAAGACATTATGCTTTTTATTTAGTTGGGTTTTTTTGTTGTTGTTTTTTTGGTTTTTTTTTTTTGTTTTTGTTTTTTTTTTTTTTTTTTTAATGTATTTTTTATTTATATTTCTTAAATAGTCACCATTATAATAATTTAAAATTATCATTATAGGGGACCACCTTCACACTCTGGAAAATTTATCATCCATTCAGAAGATAAAAATTACTACTGTATATTGTTTTGCTTATTTCATAGAGTGCAATTCAAGGATTGCAGATAGTCCTTGAAAACTATTTAATCTACATTACTGACAAACAGCATGTAATATTCCGTAGCAAAAGTCACTCACACCATCACAAAGCCAGCAACCACGCAAAGACAGCCAGCATTTATCGGTTTTCACCATTTTATTTTCCAAAGGGACACCCGAGAGTTAAAAACCAAAATTTCAAAAAAATTAAATTGCTTTTGAGCTAAGCACTTGTATGCCAAGTCTCAGCATGGAAGGAATTTTAGCTGCTCAGCAACCTCATACAATAGTGCTTTAGAACAGAAATGCCAAAGAACAGACCCTTAACTACAGTATTGTGGCTCTGGTATGGGTGCCACTGTGATGAAAATACTCTGATATAAAAGTGTCTGCCATGAAAATAAAGACAGAGAGACGGCTTTGTAGGTGGAACTTGGGTTCTTTTATGTAAAGACTGACCCAGGCAGTTAGAAGGGGAGAGTAAGAGGGCAAGGACCACATTATGTGGGCACGTAGCCGCCTGAGTGAGGAGCAAGGGAAATAAGTGTTGTGCAAAAAGGGAATTATTCCAGCATCATTTCCCACACCTGTGGTAACATTAATGATTTTTCACAGCTATTTTGTTTTTTTAAAGACTGGAATAAGGTTATCTACATTGTTTTAGAACCTCTTAGCCTTCATGCAAAATGTTCAGTGTGGTACTTTAGAAATACTATAGGCCTTAGCCTAGTAAAACATGACTGAAAAGCATGATGTTTTAATAAAGACAAGTTCTTTGTCCTTGAACAGTGTGGGTGATGTCACATCAGGCTCATGAATATATGTAGAATTACCTACTTGAAAAAACTTATGTAGAAATACTTGTGGCTCTTATTGAACTAGGAGGTTTTAAGAAGATTACAGACCTAATGAAGGGAAACCTCAGATGCTAGATAAAACAGTGACTTTAAAAAGGAAGAGTTTAGGATTAACTGAGCTACTTATCACTTGTTTTCCAATCTTTTTTTTTTTCTTATGACATCTGTTTATTTAAAAACCACGGTTTTAAAAGGAAAGCAGCAGCAACCACAAAGTTCTGCTTTGTTCTATTTAGCAGAGTAATCATGGAAGTATTTGAATTATTAAAGAATATTCCAATCTTGTATATTCTGTCTTGATTACAGACCCTATTGTTTTTATCTCGTATAAGATAAACTAACTATATTACCTTAGTAGTAATGCTATTCATTGCAAAACTTTGTTGGGTTACTTGGAAAAAAAAAAAAAAGTTAAACAAATCTCCTGTTTTATTTGTTATGGGGCTTTTTTTGTTTGCTTTTTTTGTCTTTTGTTTGGTGTTTTTTGTCTCTCTTTTTTTTTTTTTTTTAAGAGGGGAAAATGAAAGTTCCTATTAAGAGTTGAAGAGCTTTTAAAAATAAATTTATACCAACTGTTGAATATTTCTTATTGTTGCCAGGTTTGTTATTTAGTGGAAGAAAACTTACTATGAATTCAGAAAATTATTTGTGTGTGTGCTGCATTGCCAAAGAACAGTGAATCTATAAAACATCATATGTGATTCTTTATGAGTATATTAATGTACTTAACTTTCATAGGGCTTGGCACAGAATTTTTTTGAAATAGAAGGCCCATGCCTGAAATAATGCAAATATATGAGAATTCATGCAATTTACACTCTGTTGACAGTCTCTATCTAGAAATACCAGGAAGTATATGAAGAGTTTCCTGGTCCTGGGAAAGGACTAGAAGTTAATACTTTAGGCAAGAAATTAATCAATCCATGTAGCATAACCTAGACAACCTTTCATGTCCTCAACATCAAAAGGACATGGAACTGTTGGAACAAGTGCAGAGGAGGGCCACAAGGATGATCAGGGGCTGGACCACCTCCTGTATGAAGATAGGCTGAGAAACTCGGGCTGTTCAGCCTGGAGAAGAGAAGGCTGCGTGGAGATCTCATAACAGCCTTCC
Organism: Amazona ochrocephala; assembly: GCA_039720435.1. NCBI lineage: Eukaryota > Metazoa > Chordata > Aves > Psittaciformes > Psittacidae > Amazona > Amazona ochrocephala. Next base: position 18,018,467 of record CM077879.1, read on the forward strand.
AGTTTCTGAAGGGGGCCTATAGGGATGCTGGGGAGAGACTCTTCATTAAGGACTGTAGTGATAGAAGGGGTAATGGGTTCAAGCTTAAACAGGGGAAGTTTAGATTGGATATGAGGAAGAAATTCTTTACTGTAAGGGTGGTGAGGCACTGGAATGTGTTGCCCAGGGAAGTTGTGAATGCTCCATCGCTGGCAGTGTTCAAGTCCGGGCTGGACAGAGCCTTGGATTGCATGGTTTAGTGGGAGGTGTCCCTGCCCATGGCAGGGGTGTTGGAACTAGATGATCTTAAGGTCCTTTCCAACCCTAACTATTCTATGATTCTATGATTCCATGTTTGGCATTTTCTTTCTTGTCCAAATTCTAGTCTTACAAAGGTTATGTTATGTGATTTTAATTAATTTCCTTATACCATTTTAGGACTAGGAGATATTTAAGTTCATATGGAGTGTCAATATCTGAACCAACAGGGTGTCTTCTAGCAGGGAATGCCCATATATTAACCACTTTAGCTTTTACTGGGTGGAGTTTGCATTTTGCCACTTGAGGGCATTCTGTCATGTTCCATTACAGAGCAGCATGTCTAAATTTCCATAAAAACAATGGATTTCTGCCAAAACAGCATTATTTGCCAAAAGTGCTGATGAAACACTAAAAATGATAATTTGCCATATTAAATAGGCATTTCAAAGACTGTAGGTCAAACAGGGTTGTATTTCAGGAAATACTAAGTCAACCGAGAATGAGAAGTACCACAGATGCATTTAGATGAAATCTGCCCATCAGACACCTACATAAGCTTCACAGGTGTGTAGAAGCTTTGGCAAAACTTGGTTACATCAGAGTTAGACAGTTTGACCTGTGGTTGTATGAACAGACAGCAAATGGATTTACCTCCGTTCTTGATAATTCATGTATATTTAAACTTTTAGTAGTGAGAATGATGGTAGGGGTTTCAGACTGAATAAAACTCTAGGCTGAGCTAATAAAATAAGTCAGTTGGGATCTTCAGTACTCCTGCAAGTGCAGATGTCCAACAATTACATATAAGGTGTCAGTTTTCAGATGCTTGTGGATGTGACTCTGTTTTGACCAAATTCTGTTGTGGCTATCACATCTAACTCACTTTATCTATAGTTCTACAATCCAGTGACATTATAATTTTATCATTGTGCAGATTTATGTTAAAGCATCACTGTAATTTTTTTGCTGGTTTCTGTCTTCAATTTTTGGTCATTTACCTATGCTAAATAACCAGTTTTAATGTGCAAGGTTATATATGAAACTTTCAGTTCTTTATACTGTTATTAGATTTAGCTTAGGTGGTATTATTTTTTTTTGTGCTGGGCTAGGAGTTTTGAAACTGAGGGATACAGAAATTACAGCCACCTGGGATACTGACTATAGTCTGATAACAGATCCTAGACATGAGTTTACTAGTCTTGGCAGTAAAGCAATGGAACATGCCACACTTCTTTTTCCTGTCTGCAACAGCTTCCTCCATATTAAATAAGGAGCACTGATTATGAGCTGTGTCAATGTAAGATTTCCTCTTTCCATACTTGGCCCTCAGTCAGACTTTTTTCTCTCCCACCTTATAACTTTTCTACACCTAGGTCAGAAACCACATGCTGTCCCTTTATTAACCTTTCATTTAATCAGCCCTTCTCACTAGGCCCATAAACACAACCCTCACAATAAAACTTTATGTACAAGAAATGTGCTTCTATTTAACAGTCAGTTTAACCTCTCCTGTCTTTCATTTTTCTTTCCCTCTTCAAAGGATACTCACGTGGGAAAAGAGACTCATTCAGGCTTTTTTCCACATGCTCCTTTCATTTCCAATCACCCTGTTCAACTGACTGAAGTCCTCCTAAGGAGGATCTCCGACTGTTGTTTTATCTGAACCCTCCAAACCACCCAACTACTTCTAGTGTCCCCACCAAAACCCCATCCCACAGCTGTAGATTCACTGCTCTCTTTTGCTGTGGTCTGTTCCACATTGCTTGCATTCCTACAGAAAAAGGATTTGGAAGAGCTGCCACCAGGATCCTTCAGCTCCCCATGCAAATGAAACCATCACAGTATTGCCAGTGCAGGGGTGAGGATAAGCCATTGTCAAATTCTCATCTTCCATTGTGAAAAAATCCCGTCCTCCATCCTCTGTTGGGGTGCAGAAGTGGGCTTGTAGCTCCACCACACTACTGTACCATACCATCAGCAATTTTTCTCTTCTTGGTGCTATCCTGTCTCTTGTCTTCTCTGTGGAGAGCAGGATGCAAATGAAGATTGGCACCTACCATTTAAATTATGCCTTTCAACCCGTTTCTTCAAACTCTTGGTCCATGAGGTCATCCACAAAGTCTAGTTCCTTCTATGGTAAACACATGCCCAAAGAACTATGGTAGTATCTGGTGAATTCTTGCAACTAAGACTTTTGAAAAGGGTATCCTTAACATTTGATTATAGTGCTGTTCATATGAAATCAAGCTAACATGATGTTAGAGTGGGCAGCCTCTTGATAGTGCAGCCACTGTATCATTAGGGGAAAAAGGCTGTAGAAGCAACCTTAGGATATCTTGCAGACTGCTTATCCTCTCCTCACTGCTCTTCCCCAGGCATCCATCATGGCTCACCATTGCAGATATGGATTTTATTTTTAGTATGGATTTTATATTTAGCATGGCCTCATCCAGTGGTTTTATTTCATCATTATAGAATCATCACAGGGTCATCATAGAATCATTATAAAACAGTTTGGGTTGGAAAGGACCTTTGAGATCATCTAGTTGCGCCAATTGCTGTCATGGGCAAGGACACCTTCCATTAGAGCAAGGTGCTCAAAGCCCCATCCAACCTGCCCTTGAACACGTTCAGCTGTGGCGCACCTACAACTTCTCTGGGTATTTTTCTTTCATTTCCCAACAAAAGGAGGGCTTGGGGGAGGGGGGGGGAATGAAAAGGAGAAGATGCAGACACAGCTTTCCTGACGATTCAAGAGAAAAATCAAAATCAGTTTATCTGTTTCAGAACTTCTTAGTAACAATTATCTAGAAAAAAATGCCATGGGAGAAAAACTGTTTTCCCTTTTCCTGATGTACTATTTTGTGAACACAGGCAGAGCTTTAACACTGATTTTCTCTTGTTTCCTGGATGTCAGCTGTAAATTGCCAAACCTCAGCATTCTCTATCACGTTCAGTGGTAGATTTAACAACATCTCACAGGAATCCTAAATCCATGCAAAAAAATGTCCATTTTATCAAGAATAATCTGCTAATTACAAGAGGGAAAAAAAAAAGCACATAATTTTGTAATAAACTAAGCTATACTTCCTGTCTCTTCCTTAAGTTCAGAACTGTGTAATTGCACTGTCTAAGAAGTACATCTGAGCAACAAGAGATCCTGTAAAGATTTATTTATATAAATAAATGCATAAAAAAATATAAAAATTGAAGTAATAAATGCAAATAATAGCAAAAGATCAGGCTCTCAGAGCAGAATATTAGTCAAGAAAGAAAAATAAAATTGAGCATGGTTTTTATAACAGCAAAAAGAAATCTGGAAACAACGAGTTAATGGTAAATGGTCCTTTTTTATTTTAGAAAAAAGTTTGTCCAGGCCATTTAAAACTCTAACATATTGCATGAAAGATATTTTCTCAGCCATCTTAAAATATTTCATAATTGGAAAGAAAAAATTGATACACAGGAATAAATTCTATTCCGTCCATGTAACAAGCTGCTCATTCTCCATGAAATGAAATGAGCACCATGGCCCTTTTAAGTGGCACAGGGGAGCTATTTAGTGTGAAAAGAGGTGTAGAAATAATTCTGCAATTCAGATAACACCTTTGGCAATAAATACCTCACTGCATATGAACCCTCAGAATTCATTTCCATCTGAAAATTTTCCCTCTCATGTTTAGAGATACTCTATTTCTGCGTTTCTTCTCTTTATAAAGAAGCTTTATACTGCTCTGACAGTAGCTTTAAGTGTCTTCTGTAATTTGAGGTCACAACCCTTAAGTCAGTGACTCCATATCTTCAGGAACAAGTGCAGGAACACCTGTTCCCAGCTATGTCTTCTTAAGTGTTTTAAGACCTGAACAAATAATTTTATATTATTTTAAATTATTTTAAATGCTGTGCATAAAAAAGTTGTTACCATGGTCATACAATGCTTGTATATATGCTTAACTTCAAGTGCACAAGTAGTCCCACTACCTGTAGTGTGAGAAGTCACACAATAGGATTAGACCCCACACTACTTGTCCGTTTATAGTGCCAAGGGATTCTTCTCCAAAATTTGATGTCAAGTGACACCGCTCTCCCCTACCCTCATTGCCTGAAGCTGGTACCCAGGCAGACTCTATTCTGTGATGTACCAGCTCTTGGCAATACTATTCAAGCGTGAAAAGGTTAGTACATGAGATCTCTTCCTACAGAAATACAGATTCACCAATAGGCTCCAGGGAGGCCCTTAGAGAGTTACAAATTGGTTTAGAAACACAATTTGCACCTCAGTACAGCTGCCAAATATCATAGAATTATAGAACTATTGAATGGTTTGGGTTGGAAGGGGCATTAAAGATCATCTAGTTCCAAATCCTGTGCCATGGTCAGGGACACCTTCCACTAGACCAGGTTACCAGGTTGCTCAATGTTCTATCCAACCTAGTCTTCAACACTCCCAGGGATGGGGCAGCCACAGCTTCTCTGAGCAATCTGTGCCAGTGCCTCGCCACCCTCATAGTGAAGAATTTTTTCCCAATATCTAATCTAAGTCTACCCTCTGTCAGCTTGAACTCATTTCCCCTTATCCTATCACTAAATGCCCTTGAAACAAGTCCCTCTCCAGCTTTCTAGTAGGCCTCCTTTAGGTAGTGGAAGGCTGTTCTAATGTCTGCCCAGAGCCTTCTCTTCTCAAGGCTGAACAAGCCCATCAAAATATGATACAGTAGTACATGCTCATTAGATATCTTTTCACTCATTGCTGACATATGACTTCTATTATATTGCCACAATGGCCAAGAATTAAAGGAAAATAATATGTTTAACCAAAAGCAAAATGTTTGGTTTATGCTATTGGTCACAGCATTCCACACTTGAGTGTGTTGCAAATCTCATGCAAAGATGGGAACATTATTCTAGACCATGTTTGTGTATGAATGCTTGCTCTTTCTACAGATTTTCTCACTGTTATGTGTATCTAAAAACCTAAAAAGAGGCAGATCTAAAAATGGATTTTTATTAGTCCAAGGCTATTTATTTGTACGAGAGACTGGAAATAGAAGCCTATCTGTTCTAAATTCTAAAACATTTTATGCAAATATTATATTTTATGTAACTTAGTCCTATTAGCCGTATAAAAGGAAGAAATGCAGCAGGAGATTTTCTCTGGTTTTGTGCTGCTACACAAAGAAGTCTTAAGAGGCAGGGCACTATGTTAAATTTCCAACATTCTTTGGGTGAATGACTTTATATGCTGATGTGTCCCACCTCTACTCATCATATGACTTCTTAGGACACCCTAATATATGACTTTAAGTATTTCTTCTTAAAGCAATGACTGTAAAGAGGGCAAATTTGCAGCCACCTTCTTTTGCTATATGTGCATTATCTTCTGCTTTCTGTACTGCCCCTGTTAATTATGAGCGGATATAGTAGAGTGTAAAGTCAGTAGGAATCATTTTATTGATGTCAGAAATTGGTTAGGAAAATTTCTAACTTTTCTTGTTTCTCCTGGAAACATACATAAAATTGAAAAAAGCGAAGGTTTGCATTCTGTTGAAAATTTGTCCTGGGTAGGACAATGTGTGACTTGTGAACCCTGTCATATCAAGTTCCTCTGTCTTTCTATCCAGGGCTTACGGTCTCTGCAGATTTGATTAGAGAAAGTTATTCATGGTTTGTTCTCAGAAAATGCCACTTAACTGCAAGGACATTGATCTGTTTGGCTTCTTTAACATAATGCTTTCACTGTTATTAAATCACTTAATGCAATACAATTTTTCATATGTTTTCTCTGCTAGGCCTCTATATTTAGTGTTTGGATCTTTGTTAACAAGTAACTACATCTGCCTTTTGCTTTCCTATATCTGTCACAGAGCTAGAAACGTGAAGAAGACATGCTTCAGGAACCCATGGTCTCTTGCCAGGGCACAGAAGACTTTGCTTCTGCTTTTATCCAGGTTTGTCATAACATTTTTTAACACCACCACCACCATTTTCTCCAACTTTCCCTTTTCTTTATTGCTGTGGTCGCAACATTGTGACCAAAGTACAATCCCAGAGACTCCTCAAGTACAATGTCAGTGTCACATAAAAGGAACAAACAAAAAGAGTTGACTAACCAATTTCAAACTGGTTGAAATTGGTTAGTTGGCAAAAATTGTTTGCTCCTTGGCCTTTCCAGATTAACAAAAAAATATTAATGGTGTGTTTATATTAAAGATATTTTAAGTTATATTTTCTCTGTTCTGAAGAAAAAAGAAATATTTTTTAGGATGAAACAAAAAGTTCAAGCTGATCCACACAGGAAAAAGAAAGTTTCTATAATTTCAGACAGTATAGAATGCTTATATAATGTGGTCACTGGCCATGTGAAACACAGTTGTCTTCTGGATCTGGACAGAGGTTATCAACACCAAACCCTTCTTTAAATCATTAGGATCCTGCTTAAAATGTGCTCTGTCTTGAAAAATAATCACAAATTAAATATTGTGATAACCTTCCTATGTTTTAGCACTTTTTAGAGTAAACGCCTTACTTGCTATTAAATGGAAATTTGTATTTCTTATTGTAGTCATTGTATCTCGAAACTGATGGTATGTTGAACACAAAAAATTCCACCAGTTATCCATTGATTCTATGCTTTCTTTCACTAGAAAACCCATAAAATATATGTATGTTAACATGAGTCAGTATGTTTACCTTGGTTTTGGTTAAGTGTCATGGGTTCAGCAGTAGCAGTCATTTTTCTCCTTCTTGGTAGCTGTTGCAGCACTGTGTTTTTCATTTTGGGCCTGGGAACAACACTGATAACACCCATGTTTTCAGTTACTGCTTGGTAATGTTTTGGTCTGACCAACGATTTTCTGAATCTCATGCTCTGCCATTGAGGAGGGGAAGCCAGGAGGAAGCAGAAACAGGACAACTGACCCAAACTGACCAAAGAGGTATTCCATGAGACAGCACGTCATGCACAGGATGTAAAAATGGAGGGCAGAGACCCGGAAGGGTTGTGGGTTCGCTGCTGGGTCAGGCTTGGTATTGGGTGATGAGGAGTTGTATTCTCTGTCTTTGTATTTCTCTTGTCATTATTATTACTGGTGGTAGCAGTAGTGATTTGTGTTATACCTTAGTTACTAAACTCTTCTTATCTCAATCTGTGGGAGTTGCATTCTTTCGATTCTCCCTCCCATACCCCCAGGACTGGGGGAAGAAAGAGGGGGGAGGGAGTGAGCGATCTGCGTAGCTGACTGGACTTAAACCACGACAGTAAGGTATCTTCATTGTACCTATCATGTTTCTCCTATTTTTCCTAATTTTTCTTCAATATTTTCTTTTAAACCTCAGTCAATGCTAACTAACAGTGCAACAAAGCCAAAGTTCTTCATCAATATAAAGTCTTCTCAACATGATTGATATTGAGATAGGCAGACTAATGACCTAAGCAATGGTGCACAGAGGTTATAGAAGTACAAAATTATTGCCAACTACTGGCTTCGCATACCCACTAAATTATTATTGAGTACACATTGTAACACATGCTAGTACTTTCTGTTATGAAGAATATAAATATTAACCTCCCTTCAGTGTAGCGTACATCATTCATACCAACCTTTTCATTTTCAAGAAGAGGAAAATGAATGACTCAGGGAACTACAGACCAGTCAGTCTCACCTCTGTGCCTGGCAAAATCTTGGAGCAGATTCTCCTGGAAGGCATGCTAAGGCGCATGAAAACCAACAAGGTGCTTGGGGACAGCCAGCATGGCTTCACTAAGGGGAAATCCTGCCTGACCAATCTGGTGGCCTTCTATGATGGGGTTACGGAGCTGATGGACAGGGGTAGAGTAGTTGATGTCATCTACCTGGACTTGTGCAAAGCATTTGACACTGTCCCACATGACATCCTTGTCCCTAAATTGGAGAGACATCAATTTGGTAGGTGGACCACTCTGGCTAAAGAACTGGCTGCATGGCCACACACAAAGAGTTGTGGTCAATGGCTCAATGTCCAGCTGGAGACCAGTAACAAGTGGTGTCCCCCAGGGATTAGTGTTGGGACCGGTCTTGGTCAACATCTTTGTCGGTGAATGGACTGTGCGATTGAGTGCATCCTCAGCAAGTTTGCCAATGACATCAAGCTGTGTGGTTCAGCTGATATGCTGGAGGGAAGGAATGCCATCCAGAGGGACCTTGACATGCTTGTGAGGTGGGATGATGCCAACCTGATGAAGTTTAACCATGCCAGGTGCAAGGTCCTACAGCTGGGTCGGAGCAATGCCAGGCACAGCTACAGGTTGGGCAGAGAAGAGATTCAGAGCAGCCCTGTGGAGAAGAACTTGGGGGTGTTGGTCAATGAAAAAATGAACGAGCTGGCTTCAATGTGTGCTTGCAGCCCAGAAAGCCAACCATATCCTGGGCTGCATCAAAAGGAGTGTGACCAGCAGGTCGAGGGAGGTGATCCTGTCCCCCTACTCTGCTCTCGTGAGATCTCATTTGGAATATTGTGTGCAGTTCTGATGTCCTGAACATAAAAAGGACATGGAACTGTTGGAACAAGTGCAGAAGAGGGCCCTGAGGCTGATCAGGGGACTGGAGCACCTCCCATATGATGATAGGCTGAGAAAGTTGGGGCTGTTCAGCCTGGAGAAGAGAAGGCTGCGTGGAGACCTCATAGCAGCCTTCCAATACCTGAAGGGGTCCTATAGGGATGCTGGGGAGGGACTCTTCATGAGGGACTGTAGTGATAGGACAAGGGGTAATGGGTTCAAACATAAATAGGGGAAGTTTAGGTTGGATATAAGGAAGAAATTCTTTACTGCAAGGGTGGTGAATGCTGGAATGGGTTGCCCAGGGAAGTTGTGAATGCTTCATCCCTGGCAGTGTTCAAGGCGGGGTTGGACAGAGCCTTGTATGGCATGGTTTAGTGGGAGATGTAGCTGCCCTTGGCAGGGGTGTTGGAACTAGATGATCTTTAGGTCCTTTCCAATCCTAACTATTCTATGATTCTATCTAGCACTGGGAAATGTAACAATTCCCCTGCAAACAGTAAAGAAAAAGAATGCTGTCATTATGTAAAATCTCTGAGAAATCACTGACAGTTATCTTAAAAAAAATTCTTTATTCTTTGATGAATCATAGAATGTAAATTATTCAACGTTGTGTTAGCTCAAATGTCTGACTAATTATCAGTAGTCACATAAGTTAGGATTTAGCTTTCTTTAAGCTCATTTTTTTTCTACACCACAAGTACATATCCAGGAATCCATTTCTTAATTAGTTGGTTTTATATATATATGTAGTCTCACAGTTTTTAGCACATAATAGTATATCAAATTTCAAGAATGACCTCTCAAATTCCTTTATTTATAGGGTAATAAAGTACCTTTAACAAACAGGGTTTAAGCAGAAAGAACTTGATATATTTGCACTTTCCCTTTATTCAGCTGTAATTCCCATAGGTTTCAAAGATCTTCAGTTTAAAGGTGCTTTCAGCTGGAAAATGCAGAAAAAACAAGTATTGGCCATTAGTAAGGAAAGAAGTGTTATCCGACAGTTGTGAATAATACTAAGTTCTGGGTTGTTTTTGCGTTTATTGGTTTTTTTGTTTGGTTTTTTTTTGTTTGTTTTTTTTTTTTTTTTTGTTTCGTTGGTTGGTTGATTTGCTTTGGTTTTCCCAAATGCCTATTGGAATATAACAAGTAGATAATCTGGAAAATTGCATACATGAATTTCATGACAGTATTCTGTAGTCTGGCATTCAAGCTTTATAGTGTTAAGTGTAATTAAATACACAGAATTATTAAGGTGCAATCAGATGCTGTCTAGACCTTTTCTACAGAAGAACAGTGGAGACATTCAGCAGAACTGGAAGACAACATGAATGTAAACTAACATAAAACTAACTGAAATGTAGCAAACATGAATCTGATAATGGAGAACTTTACATAACAAAAAATTTACCTGTGATGCCAGTACCACAAGATTTTATAAAGGACAACAATATGAGATTACAAGAAAAGACAAGGTATGTAGATGAATAAAAACAGCACCCTCAAATGTATCTGAAAAGATTAAGAAGTTATACAAACATTTGCAGATAAGCTGTGAAACCTCTTTGTGAAATAATTGTTCCATATAAAATCTGAAAGTCCTGGTGATGGTTTGCTGTGCAAGGTTTCTTTTAAGAGGTCGGGTGGGTCTATATCTTCACTATGCTGCATGCTAGAAAGTCATAGGTTTTTCAAAAAGAAAACTCCAAGGATTTTGGTGTGAGAGCTTTATTGTGAAAACTTCCCTTAGTTTTGTGGAAAATGGAAATACTAAGAAATAATGTCTTCAGCTGCTACTTACTGAGCAGAAAATTTATACAGGTGTATATATATCCTTGCTCTGTGCTCCTAAAATGGTGAGGTGAGAGTACCAACAAAAACAAACATGGATATTAGTGTAATTTGGCAAATAATGATTTTTGATAGCATTTTTAATTAGATTTGGTTTTAGAGGAGACTGATTGTCCACATTGAATGAAAATTAATTTGGTAATAAAAAGTAAATCAGCTGTTGTCTATGTTTACAACAATAAAGCAGGGTACGTTCCACATCACCAGCTTAACTGTTTTTAAGATAAAAGTAATTGCAAATTAAAAGAGAAATGCCAGCGGAGATTGTTTTCTATTTTTTGTCTTGGAGATTTCAGTAATATTCCTTTCTCTACAGTCTGTGCTCTGCTGGTCTGTTTGCTCTTCCTACAGTTCTGAGGTGAAAAAGGCTTTCTCAGAGCATAGCAATTCTTTGAAGCTCAGATAGATGTGAATTTGATATATGATGCACCTCAGCTGCCCTCTGCTATTGAACTCAGTGACACATCTTTTACCGTTCCCACACCTTTAAGCTATTGTGTTTCAAACCATCATCTTCAGTTTTATCCCCTTATGTTTAAGCTCCTCAGGGCAACAGCTATATCCATCTTTTTGTTTGCAAGGCACCTGGTCCTTTCTAGAGCCCTATCATCATTACAATGTACATAAAAATTCAAAAGAATTTCCTTTCCTACATTTCAATTTCTCTTTGATACTGTTTCATTTTTTTATCACTTCTGCTTTTGTTCCAGAGTTTCTATTCCTAATCTGACTTGTGCTACCGGACCACAGTTGTGGAAATTATTTGCACAACATTAGTCTGATAAAAAGAGTGCAGGCAAGAGATTTTTAAAGGACCTCAAGTGAATTTTAGAGTTGGATTAAAACATTCAGCCTCACTTTGTGGCTTCTTTTTAACACTATTCAGAAAGTTTGCCTGTCATAAACTGTATTGATTTGCCAGTAATGAATCTTCAGTGGGAGAAAGCATTTTACACTTCAGCTTTTGAGGTATAATCAAAGACATAATATTTTAAACTATAATCTTGTTTTAAGTTTTATATTGCTTACTTACTACGATGAATATATGAAGTGTATGCCAAGTTATTTTGGTGTAATGTTTTCAGAAATGGGACTCTAATTTTAGGGATGAGACAAAATAATAGAGAGTAAGATCAGAAGTTATATTTTATATTTTAGCTGTCACAGGTAATCTATGATATTTTCTGGACCATCAGCCACAAAAAGTAGTGAAGAATAAAACTTATGCGACAAATTTCACATTAAGTATATAAAATAAAAGCCTTAAGAAAGTCTGAGACTATTCAATGAAAGCTAAGCATTTAACATATATTCTGAATTTTTTGCTGAAAACTAGAAATTGTTTTCACATTTGTTATTCACTTTATCTAATCTCACACAGCTAATATAGGATGTGAAAAAGTCTAGGTTTCTGGTACAGTCATAGTAGAAAAAGCAAGAGTTTGTCATTGCTCTCTGAAGGAAGCAAAACCATTAGCTGAGTTAAAGACTTAAAAAGTGTAGATAGTCCCTGAGGATACATTCCAGCAAAGACAAGCATGAGAGTACTGGATGAGAACTGGAGAATGCTACTGGGCAGAAGGATCACCCTGGGGAGCAGGCACATGTTCTGTCTGTGAATGTGAGCCAGGGGCATTGGATCACAGCAAGGAGAGAATAAAAGCTTGCATAGAGCCAGGGCTGTAATATGAGGCCACTCTACAAACCTCACTACACCCAGATAGAGAGATGGGCAGCATCAGTACATAGCAAGAGCATTTTTTCCATTTCTTGAGACTTGTAACTCAAAAGCCAATGTTAAAAACATCTTCTTATAATGTTCAAAGATTCTTATCATACAAAACAACTATTTTCCCAAACTAGTTTAGTTTGTTTTGGTTTTGGGTGGTTTTTTGTTTGGTTGTTTTTTGTTTTGTTTGTTTGTTTGTTTGTTTTCCTGGGAATGTGGTATAGAGTCAGTCAACTAGACTGGGAAAAGAGCTACACTAATATAACTGATCTTTCAAAATTAAGCTGACCCTGGGAGGAGCATATCTGTGTCTTCTGGTTTTGTATTGGAGATAATGAGCCCTCATGGGATCCATGTGGTACAGGTAGAGGCTGTTCTGGTAAGTCTGCTCAGTAAGCTTAGTTTAGTTACTGAACAGATAAGCAGTCCATGAGTAAAGGAGACTGACCATATGCAGGACGAATAAAGCTACTTCTGATTGCTGCAAATTAGATTTTTTCCTAAGAAGGACAATTGGAGAAGGAACAATTTTTTCCATGCAACAATTATAACCTTTGGAAGGCCCATGAAACATATAGGCAATAAAAAGAAAACTAAAAAAATATATAAAAAAAATAAAAGCCACATTATTTTATATTTACAAACATTGGCTTCATTTGCAAGCTAGACAAGGTTGGTCTAATCAATAAAAAGTAAAATCATACAGACAACATGGAAATTTTCTTCGTGCTAACAACAGAACCTCTGAGATCAGAATCTCTGCACATGTGGCAACCAGGTACTATAAGTTCATGGTCTTTGCTGTTGTCAAACTATGCTTCAGACAGGACTGGGATCTGCAGCTGTGTTTAAGAAAGCAGACCTCTGAGATAATCAATTCTGTTAGGTAAACTTCTCATATTATTCTGAGTTCTTTGCTGTGAAATATATAAGAATGAAGGTCATGTCCAAAAAATTGGATTTCAGGATGGCTGACGCAGTACATTAATTGAATAAAATCTGTCTGTTAAAAATGATAGTTCAAACAATGAATCAGAGAAAGGAGTCATGGAGCAATTCCAACATGATCATCTTTTTTCCAGACTTGGGGAAAAAAAAAAAAAAAGAAAAAAAAAAGAAAAATTCTGAGAACCCAGATGTACCAGACAGACACAAACCACAATTCTACAAATCAAGCAACAATCATGTTTATGTCTCACAGGATGTTAAAGATAACAGAGGGGTCATAAAGTGCACCGGGATGAGAGAAAACAACGGGACTTGGAAGCAGAAGTAAAAATAATCTTCATTTATTATACACTATCTTTAATCAGACTTGTGTAATTCAGGATGTCTTTAGTCCTGATTTACAAAAAACTGGATTTTCAATTTCAGACACTGTTAAGCTGTGAATCTAAATACTTAGCATGGGAATGTGCCTATCTTTACTCTACATGTCAATTACATGATCAAAAATGTTCTTTGTTTATTTCTGCTCTTTATGCAAAGTATAACTGAAGAAAGGGTAAAAAAAAGACTCTAAAGTTTGCTGCTGAAAATGGTACTCCTACACTGCTTTTATTATGAATAAAAGAAGGGAATGGCTTTTCTATGTCATTTGCTACATGGAATTAAAACCTGAGCAGATAACACGTATGCAAGTATTTCTACATCCCAACTGTAGAAAGTAAGGGAATGAGCAGATACTAACATCAGCGTGGTTCAGTTGCAAAGTATTGGCTTTCTCAGATATGCAGTAATGTAAGATTAATAGCACAGTTCAGCCTGTCTGGAGAAAAAGAGCAAGCAATAGATTTGTACCTTGCCATGAGCTTCACCTGACACACAGTGGGCAAAAAGTCTTGGAATGAGAATACTGGCACTCTTAAAGCCCTGATTTATGAAAAGGCATTGTAGTTAATATAAAAGAAACTATAACTGACAGTCTAATATGGGGTCTATCAAACCACTTCATGACAAAGTTTATCAAAACTCTTTGTGCAGACCATGCAACATTGGAAAGATCCCTAATTAATACTTTGTACTAATCAAATCCCAGAGTGGGTTTTGGAACTGACTTCAAATTTCCTGTCCAAATATATATTTAACTACATACTTTCTTTTATTATAAAAAATAATAGGCACAAAGCCTATATGAAACAGTCAAACTGACTCCAAACAACTGGGTTATTTGAACAATCAGATGCAAAATATTGTATATAAGCATTTTCTCCTGATTTTGGACTCTTTTGTTTAAACACAATTTTTTTTTAATGGGACAGAACATCAGATTTCCAAACCTCTCTTTTATTTTTTGACCCTTCAACTTCAGTAACATGTAAAACATATAGTTTTTTTTTGTTTGTTTGTTTGTTTTTTTTTATCAAAATATATAATGCGGGACTCACCTAGGAAGTGGATTGCTCTTTCCTTCCACTAGGACAGCCATTCTGCTCTGTATCAAAATCAGAGGCTCACAATTGGATGCCCTGGCCAACGTAGCACTTTCTGAATAGTTTATTCAATTTCTGTCTTTAAAGTGTGAAATTCTCAGGAAGCCTAGATGGCCTTCCCCCAAACCATAGAATCATAGTCTTATCAAGTGGTTTGGTTGGAAGAGATCTTAAAGATCATCCAGCTCCAACCCCCTGCCATGGGCAGGGACACCTTCTACTAGACCAGGTTGCTCAAAGCCCTGTTCAACCTGGCCTTGAACACTTCCAGGGATTTTCAAGGAACAGCAACAGCTTCTCTGGGTAACCTGTTCTGGTGTCTCACCACCTTCGTAGTGAAGAACGTCTTCCTAATATCTAATCTAAATTCAACCTCTTTCAGTTTAAAGCCATAACCACTTGTTCTTTCACTACCTGCCCTTTTAAAAAAGTCCTCTGTATATTTCTTGTAGACCCCATTTAGGTACTATTATGCTGCTCTAAGTCATCCCCAGAGTATTCTCTTCTCCAGGCTGAACAACCTGAACTCCTTCAGCTTGTCATCACAGAAGAGGTGCTCCAGCCCTCTGATCATCTTTGCGGGCCTCCTCTGGACTTGCTTAGGTAGGTCCACATTCCAGAGCTGAGCACAGTACTCCAGGTGGGGTCTCATGAGAGTGGAGTAGAGAGAGAGAACCACGCTTCTTTTCATGACATCCAAAATACGTGTGACCAAGGAGAAAGATGAATGATGCTTCAACAGCTGAGTACATAGAAGCAAAGACCTTGGTAAAATTCAAAGTTCAAAATTTCAACTTTGAGAGATTTGGCAGATACTTTTTCACTTCCCAAATTCTTTCTCATAGTTCAAACGAATACTTTATACAAGGAAATGATGATTTCCCTTACAAGAAAGCAAGTAGCAGTAAAAATTATCTCAGCCCAAACAACATTTGCAAACAATTTTTTTCCTGATGCCAGAAAGGACAGAGGAAGCATTATTAATCTCTGATAAATCTGAAAAGACTGAATACTGGAGTACTATACATGAATTGTAAGATGAAGGGCTCCATCTCCTAAGAGACGCCTCAACGTGGATGGTGAGATTAGACCTGAAGGATGTCTTACTATCCTGCTGGTGAAAAAATGTCAAAGGTTCCTCCAGCCTTTGCTGGGAAGGAGAACTTTGGCAGCTCTCCAGCCTACCATTTGGCCTCTAGTCAGCTCCATGGTAGCAGCCTTCTGTGAGCAAGGGCTTGGGATAATAGCTTGTTTAGACAACATGCTGACTATGGTACAGAACAGAGAGCTGTTAGCAGCACAAGTTGATTTGGTGAAAACAATTCTCAAGAGCCAGAGTCGCTGAAAAATTACCAGGAATCAAACCTGGCTACTACCCAGAAAACAAGTTCCTTGAATTTGCAGTCCTGATGTCTCTGCTTCAGAGGCTCTAAGACCTTTTTCAGAGTGTATCAGAGAAACTATTTGGAAAGTAAACTGGCTATGAAAGACAGTCATCTACCTCAGGGGGACAGTTCATGTCAGTGTAATTGAATTGAGAGATGCAGAAGGCATATTAGGTCATCCCATCCATCTTGTCACAGAGGGGAGGAAGGTACTGCAATCTCAAGTTAATATTTTTCCTTTCTCATCTTCTTTCAACATTTCAGAGTAATACGCCTACTCTTTTGGAAGGCGATTCTATAACCTTGTTATAAGGTTTTGATATATGAAAATATTCTTAATCTCTTGCATTTCTGGTTATGTGCATATATATAGTTTTCTACACCTGGTAGTGTTTAGCCACAAACTTATGACAGCGAGGAACACTTCCCACATTCTTATTTGCTTACTTTCTCCAATCCGAAAAAGTTAAAAATACACTAAAAATTTAAATTCTTGTTTCATTATTTTCTTTTTTTTTTTTTTCATATTTTCAGCAAAAGGAGAAGACTCTTAAAGAAATACAGTAACGCTCTGCCATTTTCAATGTTTGGGTTTTTTTTCAATTTTTAAAGCAAAATTCTCTTCCAATGAAAGCATTACTCTTTATGACTTTCCCTTCTCAATAAAAACTGTTTGAAAAATCGACTGATGCCCTTAAGAATTAAAACATATTTATTTTAAAACATGCTAGCATAAATGCAACCTGTTTTAGAACAAAAAATATGTCAATATCCTACTTTTCCTAATTGTCTCTTTTCGTCGTAGTTTTTGTGTCTTCCATAACAACACGAACAGCGACAATAAGCAATTTTGATGTAATATATAGGTAATGGCACTTTTAATGCAATGACATCATTATAGCACACATTTAGAAAAAAGTTCTGGAGGGAAACTTCCTGGTAACACATTGCTCTCTGGATATACATTATTAGACCATTCAAGCGCTGCAATGTTTTTCTGTCCACAAAATTTGTATTCCCATAAACATATTTTTAGCAGTAGAGTAAAATAATTCTTAAATGCAATTTGGAATATAGCACACAAACAGAGACAGAGACCTGCCTATAGCTTATTTTGTCCTTAAAGAAAATTTGTGAATATACATGATACTGTTTTTTTTGCTCATTTAGATTTATGGAGCGCTTTTAATGTCCGGTATGGCCGCTGCTTTTAAATGGCTTACACTTACTAGATCGCCTTGAGTAATGGGAACCAGAAGGGCACGTGCCTCTGCAGCCAGGATGTTGTCCTCAACAGAGTACCTAAAAAGATTCATGGAGATTTAGAAAGCTAAAGGGAAAATGGTCAGATCCTCACCTCATTGAAATTTTCAAAGCCTTGTTCTCCAGCAAAATATTTAAAACCTAGAAAGTTGCGAAGAGGTGAAAAAAAGGTGGAGCAAATAGCAAAGCAAAGGAGCACAAGCTTTGTTTGTAACACACACATTTAAGCATTTTTCAGTCCCTTCTAATCTAGTTCAAACAAACCAAAAGTGACAATATATGAATGTTTGTGAAATAAAAAGTGGGAATTAACAGTTGGATATCAATGGCATTGTGTAAATCGTTGACATCCACATAAATTCTTAAAACATTATTTTAGAACAGCTGATATTTAGTGACTTATTTCAGCTTAAATGCACTACAGATGTGGCTACAGTAATTTCACAGTTTAAGCCTTGGGCACATAAAATTTAAAACACAACTTTGTCACTATAACATTACGCAGTTTTTTTTGCCCTGAAAAAGACACAAAGTGGGTACGTTAACTCTAAACAATCATTACTTTAGCGCAGTACTTCTTAGTGCTAACATTTCTGTTTCCCTACTGAAGTACTATCTACTTACGTGCCCCCTATTATTATAGCTCCCTCAACCATTCCTTGTGTGTTTAGCTGCCCAATTTCCCTGTGAGACACAGCAAACCCACTTATTCCTATTTCATGAGATGAGGAAATGGGGCTTGGAGGACTGTGACTTCTCTAAGGTCACACAGCAGTGGCTTGAATTTAGCCTTTTCAAGCAATAGGCTCAGCACCTTCACTTCTGAATTGACCTGATATCCTGCTTGAAACAGTCTGTACATGGTATCTCACTAAATATATTCTGAAATTAAGGACCCCATTGCTAAGATTAGTACCTATTCTCACAAAATATTGGTTTCAGAAATCCAAATTCTTTCAGAAAAGCAAACAAAAGCTCATTGTCCAGACAGTAGTATCCAGTTTATTTGGAGAAATACAGCATTATATAATTGAAATTCTATCATGCCATATAACAGCATTATAATTATTATTTATGGCATTAATCCATACTTTTTACTTTTTGTGTCCTTCATAGGCATACCAGCAGTTGGGTGGACAAACAGTACCTTCCCCCGTGGTTCAGCTCTGAACAGAAAGTACTGGCACACAGAGCATCTCTCCAGATTTCCCCAACACTGTACATTGTCCTGTGGCACTGCAAAAAGCAGTACTTTAGTTATTGGCCATTTTCTCCTCTTTTCCAGTGTACAACAATGAAATGATGTTGTCAGTATTTTCTTGGTATTTTTCTTGATAATTAATAACATATACTGTCCTTGACTTTTGCAGTACTGTTTTCTTAATTCTCCTTTGTTTTATAAACACACACACACAGACACATACCTCTGCTCCAAAATTTTTCTGCTGAGATCCTCAGCAGCTAAAAAAGCCATTGAGCTGCCACTGTTTAGGATGGAAATATGTCAAGGTATCACCCTTTATTGTGGGAAAAGCATGGTATCACATAAATTAGTGAAACTGCACTTGCTTCACAAGTCTCCATTTCTCTGAGAACAATTAGGTACAGCCAGTGTCCAATGTATATACACACTCATGCTCATACACACGCACACATGCATGCTCATTTTTATTCAGAAAAGCAGCATAACTTAATTTTGTCGTAGTCATTAAAGATAATAAGATGTGATGATTTTTCATATTTTAGGAAATGGTCTGCATTATATACATTCCAGTTAACATACATCCATTACTTTCAGGTAGGACAATTTTATGCTAGAAATCTTAATGCAGCCAGATTAGATAGGTAAATACAAATGGCCTGTACAAAGTGTGAGATCTACAGTTCCAAATCCTGCACAAGACGGTAGAAGTTAGAAACAAGTATTTTTCCAATATCTCCAGAAATTGCCATGGAAGGCTGGAAAACTCATTTCCAGATTGAAATTAAACTCCTAGTTCATCTATCTTTAAAACAAGGAAATTAGCTTCAACAAACAGAACTGGAATATTAATGTACAAATATGTAAAAATATCCCCCCCTTTTTGAAACTAATTGACAGTATCCTTTTTTAATGCTGTCCTTTTAGAACGGAGGAAAAAAACCCAAAACAACAAAAAACAACCAAAAACATCTCTACAGTTTATTTAAGTGTCTCAAAGGCAGAGCAAGATGCAACCTTCCTAATAAACCAATGTATAAATTACCAGAACATCATTGGCAAACCTTTCTGGTTACACTAGTGTATTTCCTCTGTTAAGCTTAAGAGGCTCAGGAAGGTCTCTCCCTGACAGAAAAGAGGTAGTAGAATGAAATTTTCTTAGAATAAGACCTGATTTCCCTGAGGTGCTGAGCAGGCAGGAGGCTTTCTACTTCAGTATAAACACTGTTCATGGAGGCTGTGTAATGCTCCCTAAAAGCAACAGGGCTCAGAAATTGTCATTAGGGATCAAATTCTCATTCCAGGTTACCCTCTGCAACTTACCCTGTAAAAGACAGCTGGCACTCAAAGGCAGAAATCTTACAGTTTCTGACTATCACTTGCTGAAGACTAGCGGGACATTAACTCATCCAAATTGAATTTCAATGTTAGCTTATTAAAGTTAAATTCCAGGAAATAGAAGGCAACTGAAACTGCCAGGCACTTCATTTTGTAGTGGGTCCTGTTTTTACTTCTACCATTAACCCACTATATGTCCTCAATCCAGCTATGTCACTTGATCCAGTTCCTTTTATAGAACATCTGTCAGTGGTCTATTAGTGTTTAGTCAATTTAATCGTGGAAATCAGCTGCTTTGTAAGCTTTTTTTTTTGTATTTTTTCTTCCCCACCTTCAAATACAATGCTTGGTAAAAGACTAAATATAACCATGAAAAACAAGATACAGCATAACATATCTCTTCTGCCATTTCCTTTCCTAATGAGTATTTTCCTAGCATCATTACATCATGTGTTATGATTCCATACCAGCAAGAGTTGTTTTCAATTTTGTGCTGTTGCAAATGTAGTACCCTCAATAGACATTGTGAATGAATGCCAATTCTGGAGAGATCTATTAAATTTAGAAAATGTTCAGAATGTCAACAATTTTATTGAAATAATAAGCATATAAGGTTTTCTATAGAGTTTCTTCCACCTGACAAAATAAATAAGGAAATAAATGAAAAAAAATTATCCCAACTAAATCAGCTGACCCAGCTCTGATGTGAAAATCTTCAGGGGTTAATAAAATTCATTAATAGTAGAATTACCATGAGAGCAGTTTCATCCCAACCGAAGCCATTTAATTATACCTTCAAGTTTTGAATTATGTTTGCTTCAAGCAAATTTCAAATCCACTTGAGTTTTGGGTATAAAGTTCATCCTGTAAAAGGCAGCAATTTACTTAAGTGTTTGTTTTCCTGGGAAAGATGCTTTGCAAAGAGGCTTCCTCTAAACCAACAATCCTGCAGGGCCAGCCTTTCTTCCTGACTCTAGAAAACTCATCAGTAACATTTATGCAAAAGCAATATGTGAAAGGCCATACGTTGAGTTAGCCAGAGCCAAGCTTGCAAACACAGGACATTTTTGTGTGCTTGTTTTCATTCTCCCAGATTACAAAAAAAAAAAAAAAAAAGGCCTTAAAACTGAAAACTCCTCTTTGGAAGGGTTGAGTAACCACAAGGCTGATCTATTTTTCTTCCATAAAATATTGGATGCAATTCAGCAAATGCTTTAGCCTATGTCTATTTTGAAACAGAAGAGGATATGGTGAGCACACAGAAGGCCTTCCTGAGCTGAATCTAAAACAGGAGAGTACAGGTAACATGGAAAAGAATTTGACAGAGCATCTCAAACACTTCAAAATATGAATCACTTAAAACTTGTCTGAATGCCTTAAGTGTTTGTTCTGGTGTCTCACATTCCAGTATACTATAAATCCATTGACCTGACAGCACTGTAATGCTTGGAGAGTGTTTACAAATCCATTGCAATGGCACTGTTATGAATACTGTTCTATTCACCTCATTCTGGTCCCCAAATTTGCATTAAATTGGAAAGGTATTTTTGCTTGCAACACAATCCTTATTGGAAATACACCTTTTTTAAAATCAAATGAAGATATAAGGAGATGCTATGCTTTCAAAATGAATCGAACACATTGGGTTACTGTGAAGGAGCCTTCTCATTAATCGCTACTGGTAGTTCAATTAATGTTTTTAGAAGCACTTATAAGAAGAAAGTACAGCATGTGCAAAGCAATGTCTTGAGGCATCATACTTGTGATGCTCTAAGACAGGAACAAGAAGAATGTCCCTAGGCAAATATGAAGTCAGAGGTTGCCCCTGCCACATTCATTGGATCACCCAGTGGTTGCAAACTGTTGGTAAGTAAGGGCACCTTGTCAATGGCATGTATCCCCCAGGCAGTCCCCTGTCATGTTCATTACCGTCTACCATTGATGCTGCTAGTGAGTGCCCTTGTGCTAAAGAGAGGGCAGGTAGCTGGCTCCCAGGCATCAATATGTTACACTGCAGAAGGGATCCCTGATGCCCAGCACTGAAATGCTGACAACTTCTGTGCAGTGCATTTTGTCAATGTTACTGACATCTTGCCCTTTAGGAGTACATCTGGTGTTGGGCAAATGCTGAAGAATCATCACCCAATAACGACTTGGGAAAATGCCCAATGTGTAATGAATAATAACCAAATGCTTCTTAGGCTTTTTTTAACATGTAGACTTCATACACATTAAAGAGTGAATTAATACCCTATAGCAAAATCCTCACATAAATACGAAGATACTCTATTGGTCTTCTTGCTAATCATCAATCACTACTGCTTTGCCTTTGGAAGATGGCCCAGCTCAAGTTGCCTTTTGCTTTCCTGGCCCCTCTCTCACAGCTTTGACCGACTTCTATTCAGCCCTTGAATTTTAACTCCCTAGACTCCCCTATGTTTTCTAATAGAAATGCTGTGGCTCAGCTATACCCTGCTGTACATCTCCATGGTTCTTTTATAAGTTTGCAAATACTCCCAAGTCAGAAAACATAGTGGAGTTCTGTTTGTTACTCTCAGGTGACCTCTCAAATGGTCTTTCAGAGAGAAATCTTTCACCCCAGCTGATGTTTTTAGTTTCCTGAAAGCAGTCAGGGGCTATGTAATGATGACAACATTAGCATATCCTGCAAGAGCTATCAGCTAAGGGAGAGAGGCAGAGGAAATGGAAACAAGAGATCTGTAATCCTGAATGCATCTCTCACATGCCCTGGTTTAGGTGGGTGTATGTTGAACTGTTTCACTTAGGCCAAACTAAGCCAAAAGGATTTTTAAGTTTACTAAAATAATCTGTGTTTAATTAATGTTTGTAGTTCAATTAATGTGAGTTTACTTAATGCACTGTTATCAAGCTGAGATTCGATGATTAAAAATGGATTGCTTCTGTCAAAAACATGCATAAAAATGAAACTTTCAAAGGGGTAGAAAAGTAAATCCATGAGTGCGCTTTTATAGTATTTGGAGAATGAAACAACTTCTGGAAATGTAGACAGTCAAATCAATGTTGACCTGAAGTTTACAGTGTTGAAAATTATTCATAAAATCTGTAAGATTATGTATAACTAAAATAAATAACCTAATTATTACAAAGCAAACTCAAAAATCCTTTAGACAAATCTTCAGACACAGGAAAAGCAGTAACCTTAAATCCTTATGTAGAAAATAAAGCAATATTGGAATTTGGTTTGTCAATTTCTTGCCTTCACTTGTCTTTTTCCCGGACAGGAACAGCGTGGAGTGGGATTCTTGTTCCATACCCTATGGAGGAAGAGAATTAGGCACCTAAGAAATATTAGCTGATGGAAAGCTGCAGCTTTACTGGCATGACAATTGGACTTCAGTAGCAGTGGAATTTATGCACTTGAGATTCCAACACCAGCATGAAAAATATTTTGAAGACCTTGAGGAGTCTTAACGTGGTATTTTAAACTGCTCATTCCCTGAGTTCAGATACTAAATAATATGGTCCAGTTTGGTTATGGCCCATAGGTGCTGGAAACCTTCAACTCCAAAAGACCACTTTACTTCTCCACAAAGTATCTGTTTGGAGTTGAACTTCAAAAAAATTGTTCAAAAAGCAAATATCTGGCTTGTCAGATGTGACAGCTGGATAGAAATGATGACCCTTCCCCACCATAGTAATGTGTTTCATTGACATTTAATGTCTGGATTTCTATCCCATCACCTCCTTTCTCCTTCTACTTTTTATCAGCCCGGCAGAAATTTAATTGTGTTTGTTGTTCAATAATTACTTTTCTAAATTGTACTTTGTTCAACTTTCATAATCTGTTAAAATTGAGCACACCCCCCCCTTTTTTTTTTTTACATGTGTTATAACTTTGCTTCTAAACAGACAAATTTAAACAGTCTTAGCCTGAAACTTCCTGTGTATTTGCAGTCATGAATCTTTCTGGACACACAGCTTTATATGCAAACCTTTACAAATTAAAAAAAAATAAATCAAAAGCATAAGCCTCTCTCAAAAAGTTTGCAGATATCATTCAGGTAGTGTTACAAATCGGGTTTGAGGAAATGTATACGAAATACTTTCTTCAGTATTTACTAACTAGTGACAACTAACCAGTGCTCTGTTGTCTTCCAGTGAGCTGTACTGCACTGGGGTTGATTGCTGAAACCCCAAGTGATTTCTGAACTTCATCTTTTCTCAGAAACATGATCAGATGTTTTCCTGTCTCATTCACATTTTTGTTGATCTGCCAGTAAATTAGCAGGTACAATAAAGGTATTATGGTACACAGCAGTAAACTTCACAGGCATGGCAAGGATGGCTGTTCTTAACCATGCATCTGCATTAGATATATTGAATATGTTAACTTTTCATGTCTGCTGAAAGATGATCAGAGCAACGAATTACATGTTGAAATCAATGTGAAGGTCTCCACCAGAGTGACTGGAGAAAGGTTTCTTCAGCAGGAGTTAACAGGTGTTCTGGAAAGTATTAATAGCAGGGTAAAAAAAAAAAAAAAAAATCCGTCCAGAAAGTATGCTGGAAAACCTTGTTCTGGGCATATTGAACTGGCTCTCATCTGGGTGCCATGAGCTGGGTTCAAGAAAAGAGGTTGGAGTCTACAGCTTGAATCAGGGCTACAGGCTGTTGTGAAATCCGTCTGCTGATGGTTCCCATTACTGAGGTGGGCTGATGACAACCTGATGGAGCTTAACCATGACAAGTGCAAGGTCCTACAGCTGGGTCGGAGCAATCCCAGGCACATGTACAGGTGGGGCAGAGAACAGGTTCAGAGCAGCCCTGTAGAGAAGGACATGGGGGTGTTGGTAGATGAAAAAATGAACATGAGCCGGCAGTGTGCGCTTGCAGCCCAGAAAGCCAACCATATCCTGGGCTGCATCAAAAGGACCGTGACCAGCAGGTCGAGGGAGGTGATCCTGCCCTTCTACTCTGCTCACTTGAGACCTCACTTGGAGTACTGTGTGCAGTTCTGGTGTCCCCAATGTAAAAAGGACATGGAACTGTTGGAGCAAGTCCCAAGGAGGGCCACGAGGACAATCAGGGGACTGGAGCACCTCCTGTATGGAGATAGGCTGAGAAAATTGGGGCTGTTCAGCCTGCAGAAGAGAAGGCTGCGTGGAGACCTCATAGCAGCCTTCCAATACCTGAAGGGGGCCTATAGGGATGCTGGGGAGGGACTCTTCATGAGAGGCTGTAGTGATAGGACAAGGGTAACAGGTTCAAGCTTAAACAGGGGAAGTTTAGATTGGATATGAGGAAGAAATTCTTTACTGTAGGGGTGGTGAGGCACTGGAATGGGATGCCCAGGGAAGTTGTGAATGTTCCATCGTTGGCGGCGTTCAAGGCCGGGTTGGGACAGAGCCTTGGGTGGCATGGTTTAGTGTGAGGTGTCCCTGCCCATGGCAGGGGTGTTGGAGCTAGATGATCTTAAGGTCCTTTCCAACCCTAACTATACTATGATTCTATGACTGACCTTTGTGTTTAGGATGTGTTGGATTCGAGAGCTAGTGACAACCTTTTTCAGGGAGCACTCCTTCCACAGGATACTTCAGTCCCTGCTCCTCTCAGTTCCTCTATTTTATCCTGGTTTTCCTCTACCCAACTATGCAGAAACCAGAGATCAGCTTGTCTGTCTTTTAAAATAACATAATGTATGCAAATATGCTTGATGGTTCTGCTTGAAGAAAGGTACCTTGGGGTCTTATGATATTTCATCTAATCAGTTAATGGATATAAACTATATGTAAATGCATTAGAAGGTCTCCTCTTTGCCTAGTGCCTTTGACAGCTAATGTTCCTTGATCAGTACTTGGACTAACTAAACCTATCCAGTCTGATCTGTTTAATTCTGTACATATAAACTGACTGTGGAAAATTAAGAAAACTTATTAAACAAGACATATTCCATTAATCTTGGGGTCTCTGTTATATAAGCAACTTACAAAATGGAGATGAGGAGAAAATGCAACAATATGTATACGCTCATTCACAATTTATTTTCCTTTCTTATAACTAGTGTTTTCTCCTTACAGTTTGCTTCACTTCCTGCTTCATAGCCACCTTGGAGATTTGCTTCAGTATTTTCATAATATAAACTATCACGTATATTTAGTGGATATGTACGTACCCACCTACCACACAGTCCTATTATAAAAAATGTAGGCAAATATTAGTTCAGTAAAACCAGTAAGGATGACTCTATAAAAACTGGTTTTTCATCGTTGCACTGGACTGGAGAATTGATAAAATGTCTGTAATTTGCCGTTGTTTGAACATAAAGTATCATCACTTATTTATTTATAATTTGTCCATAATAATGATATTAGCCAAATACTCAAGTCAATATATTTAATTTCTTAATTAAATATTTTTTTTTACTTGATTTAGTTAAGCCTGGAAGCTCAGTTTGAGATATAAAGTTTACGGAAACCTTGCAGAAGTGATAAAATAAAATATTTGATAAATATCAACTACATGCAAGCCTTCCAGAAACACAACTATGAAAAAAAATGAATAGTAAACTTTTTTTAAGAATATTAACTTATGTCTGAATATTCTATTAGAGAAAAAAAAGGTTAAGAAGAAACATTTCTTCTCTTAATGGTGAAGTCTGTTTTTGTTGATATGAATACACATACACTTCTTTAATGGGGACATATCAAAAAAGAGATATAGGTCCTCTTCATAGGATTCAGAATATGCAACCATAGGGATTTAGATGAGACTTGCCAAATGGAAAAGGATACAGGGTCTCTACAGTTTTTTCATCTGTCAGTTATATTTGCACTGGCAAGGACTGGACTTCACTGGGAATAAAAAAAAAAAAAATAAGTGGCTCTTCCATGTCCACCAGACTTTGATGACTGATCTTACTATTGTTTTCTTAATCTTGTGATGAGTGTGAGAAAAGAAGTCACTGACCCAAACATTACTGCACCTAGTTGTGCAAAAGGTTCAGTGCTGCCGAGCAAGGAAGGCCAAACACTACTGCTATATGTGAAAGTCTAAGAGAAAAATCATTTCATTAAATGTTTTTAATTGCCCTTCCTATAGATCTCATTTGTAAGAATTATGCCTACATAGAAAACAGATACCTGCAGCTTAGGCTTTAATAATGACCATTATTTCTGCTCAAAATCTTATGATTTGTTCATACACTGCACTTTCAAATGTTTAAAAATATGTAGTTTTTTTGTTCTTCCTTCAAATCTTTTCCAGCCACACAGATGAGATGGTTGAACCTCAGTGGACCTACACAATATAAATAAATTTAATCAATAAACTCGGAGGACTAATTAGCTGTAGATAGCTGCAGGATAATGTTGAAGTCTAGAACCATTAAATTATGAAGTAAATTTGCTACAGTAATATCTCATGATAATTACTAATGAAATACAAACTAAATAAACAATGTTTCTGTCAGTTCTATACTTTAACATCTAATCCTATAATGCTTTTTAACTAAAAAATATTTTCCATCTAAGATAATGACCTAGAAGCCCAGAATCTCTTTTGGTCTTTATTCTCCTTTCTAGAAAACCTTGCCAAAATATTGTCCTGGGTTTAGCAGTAGCAGTCATTTTTCTCCTTTTTAGTAGCTGGTGCAGTGCTGTGTTTTTTGACTTTCGGCCTGGGAACAGTGCTGATAACACTGATGTTACCTGCTGCTCTCCAGCCTATCCCTAACATAAATAGCAACTCCCCCTCCCCGTCTGCCAGGCCTGTCTTTCCTAAAGAGCCGGTAACCTTCCATTCCAACACACCAGTCATAGGAGCCATCCCACCATGTTTCTATGGTGCCTATGATATCATACCCCCGTAGACTTGCGCACATCTCTAATTCCTCTTGTTAGCTCTCCATGCTATGGGCGTTTGCATAGAGGCATCTGAGTCGAGCTCCAGTTGAAGCTGGTTCATTGGCTGGAGCAGCTGGAATATCTCTATATTGCTCCATACGTTTACTGTAAGTGCTGGCAACTGACTGGGTGTGTTGGGATGGAATGATGCCCCCCTCCCCCAACACATCTAGTTTAAAGCATCCTTGACCAGTCTGGCTAGCCTCCTACCAAATCCACTCTTCCCCTTCTTTGTCAGACCAGCTCCACCAGCCCCCAGTAGACCTGGCCTACTATATTGAGTCCCATGTTCAAGGTACCCAAACCCCTGACTATAGCACCACCCTTCTAACCATTTATTAATGTGGCCAATCCTCCTAGCCTTTTCAAGGTCCTGCCCTGTATCCTGGAGAATTGAGGAAAAGACAATCTGAGGTCCAGAGCCCCTAACCACCTCTCCCAGAGCCCTGTAGTCCTTCTTTATGGTCTCCGGGCTACTGCTATCTATATCAGTAGCACCCACATGTATTACCAGGAGTGGGTAATAGTCAGTGGGACCGACTAGAGCAGGCAGCTTCTCGGCAACATCCCTCATCTGTGCCCCTGGTAGGCAACACACCTCCCTTGAGCCTGGGTCAGGCCGGCAGATGGGTGCCTCTGTTCCTTTCAGCGTAGAGTCCCCTACTACTACGGCCCGCTGCTTTTTCCTGGCAGCACCAGTAGTGATCTTCTTTGCCAGTGCATCAGCCAGTTGCTTCTGGTTCGAGTGTGTTTCCTCATCAGCCCCCTGCATGACTGCAAAGTGGTTCTGGGTGGGGACAACAGATGTAGGAGGAAGCCCCTTGCTTTTAATTGTCCTCTCACTCCTTTTTTTTTTTTTTTTTTTTTCTGTTTCCTGTTCCCAGCTTCCTGGGTTAGCAGCCTCCTTTCCTGCATGAGCAACAGTAGATGCTCGAGGCCCCTGCACAGTCTGGTCCTGGAGCAAGCAGCACTGCTTCCCCTCAGCTTCCCTGACATCTTTCAGCCTGGTAACAGCTTCCTGCAGTTCAGCCACCTGCTGCAGGAGGACCTCCACCAGGGAGCGCAGAGTGCAGCCATGCCCATTTTGCACCCTCCCCTCACAAGACCAGTGCAGGCGCTCTCTACACTCCGAGCTCTGCACTGCAGCCTCCTGTCCCATCGGCTCTGTCTGGGTGCCTACACTGGCCACCGCTGGGGCAGCCAGAGCAGAACTCCCAGACTGAGCCCTGGTCATATGGCGAGTGCTCTCTATCCCGCTCGCCTGCCCGCGCAAACTGCCTTGAACCCGCCCTGTTCACTGGCCTCCCTGGGGCAGGTTTTTAGCCACTCAGGTCTGGTGCCACTCCTCCTGGCACTGCCCCCTCTGAGTCAGCTGCTCGTGTCCGCTGAGCTGCCGGCTCCTGGGCAGGCCTCGTCGAGGAGTTGAGGCTCCTTCGATGCCTGTTGCTGCTCCGAGTTGAAGCTCCTGGACGCCGAGCTTCCCCCTGATCAGGCGCTGCAGGTGTCCCCTCTCGGGACAGTCACCCTTATCATTATTATTATTGGTGGTAGCAGCAGTGATTTGTGTTATACCTTAGTTACTAGACTGTTCTTATCTCAGCCTGTGGGGGTTGCATTCTTTCGATTTCTTTCAGTTCTCCTCCCCATCCCTCTGGGAGCAGGGGAGGAGGAACGGGGGGAGTGAGATAGCTGCTGCGTGGTTCTGAGTTACAGCTGGGCTTAACCAATGACAACTATATTATCAGTAATGTATTTACATAGTTTGAAAGTCTATACCTGATTAGGAACACAAGTTTTATTTTTCTGAGTAGACTTGAGTGTCTAGGACCACATTTCTGACATATTTATTCAGCAGAAACTTTATTCAGTCTCTTTTTCTTTTTAAATTCCAGTCAGTAGTGATTGCAATTTTACCCAAGTTCAGATAAATTCTGACCATGAGAGTTCCTATATGAATTGCCATAGGCATTTTTTCTCCATCCCGCCGTTTATAAAAATGGCTGATCTGAGCATAGGTAACTGTTCTACCACAGAGCACACACAGCTTCAGAGTTTATAATGCAGGGGTATCACAGGAAAGGAGACTGTGATCCTAAAAAATCAGCTTTTAGCTAAATGTAGTTTGCACATTGATAAGAACACAATTAAGCATGAAATTCCAAAATGCTGGGACCATTTTTGTTTTTCAGTGCTCAGAGACTCATAGCTGTTCTTCCCTGTGCATCCAATTAGGGCATGGCCAGAGAAATTATTCTGGCTCTATCAAATCTCTGCTAAGACAGAAGTTACTGCCCCCTCAATGCTGCAGTTTTAACTATTCATCTACCCACTAAACCACACTCCCTAACGTGGACTGAAACCTTTCCACTCATCATAAGCCTCTGCAGATTTGTTAATGCCTTTGTTCATGCTGTTGCCTCCAATGGGTTGTCATTTCACCTGGCCACCCCAAAGGTAGTGCACTTTCCCCTGCATTGCACCAATGCAGATGATCGTGACCCCACTGTAACTCTGATCTCTGAAATGTCCAGCAGCATACTATATCTCCTTGAGAGTATGGCCATCCAGATTACTGTTGCGTATTACATGGGTTGGGGTTGAAGACTTTTAGAAAGAAAGGAGCCTTTTATTCCTTTTCTTCTCCTGATGTGTGAAGGATAACCTAAATGCTATTCTAAAACAGCCTTCTTGCTACTGTTCTTTATTAAATAGTGACCTCTTACAACCTGTCTTGAAGTGAAATGGTATCTTGTGAAAAGCAAGTAACACTTTGGAACAAACCAGAGCTGTATTTATACCTTAAAAAATTACTATCCAGGACAAGGGAAAGAAATGGGAGGTGCTCTTTGTTACAGGAAGGGATTAATCCATGTCCACACGGAGGCAAGAAGAGTTCTGATTTCAGGGGCAGGACAGATTACCAGATGGAGTGTGTAATTGATATGAAGAAAGGAAAAGTAAAGACTGAAAACTTTCAGGAGTTAAATTAAGAGTGGGATACAGAAAGCAAAGAGAATGCTAAAACAGTATAATAATAATGGTAGCCTTCAGTAACACGGAAGGGCAGAGTTAGATGTTATTTCCTTCCACTGTAGTGAAGGGCCACTATTGTGACCTTAAATTAATGTTTGATTCCTTTGTGCTGCATTTCTTTGTGCACAAAAATCTCTCTGCAGGACTGTGAGGATAAATAAGCTGAAGATTAAAAGGCAGACAGGTACTCTAATAGCAGGGACAATATAAGTAACTTATATCCACAGGAGAAAGAAAGAGATCCATCAGTAGAACTTGAAATGAAATTCAACTTGCAGATCTCTATTTCCAAGCCAAATTGAGAAGTGCAGCTGTGTCAGTTGAGTAATATGGGATTGAAATATATAAGAAGATAAATTTGGTAAAAAAATCAGAGGTGGTACAGGACTGAGATACTAACTTAACATTTTATCTAGGACAGTGTTTAAGTTATAAAAATTTTTTCATTTGAGGAAGGAGTTGAAGAAAGAATATTAAAAGCAGCATTGTGGTGTATTTCAAAATAATACACTCTTAAATTTCCTAATTAATGGCTATATTAGGTGCCACCAAACACATACACATAGCAAGTTGAATTTTTCTGTATATGACAGAAAAAAAATTATTTTATAAAGCTAACCAAGTTGCTATGTTACATGAAAAATGGTCAGTAGACACAGATATTAAAGATAGATTCTCCTCACTTTCTTGTTAGAAGCCAGAAGGTCTTTAGTTCATTGTTATGGAAGCTTCCATGAGATGCTTTTGGTGATCAACATATTCACAGTCCCTTTTAGACAACATTTGTTATTACAAAAAGTATCCTAGCATTTGAAATCAGAAGTAAAATATTCATTACAGGGTTTATGAGGAGAATATGAATCTCTAGTGAATACAGTATATGGAGAAGTGAATTTATATTAAACTGTATAAAGAAGCAGTCTTCTGAATACTTAACATACTGTTTTGTCTTATAAGTAAACTTTTTGTGTGAAATTTGAAAGTCCAGAGATCAAGCTGACCTCAAAGACCTAACCTTTCACTATATCTGTGAATTACGGATTATCCACTAGGCCTTGAGTCAGAAGAGCATTTCAGCATGAATTAAACTAATTCAAAATTCTTTGCTGAGCTGAAGTGCTAACATAATGCAAAATCCTGTTTTATTGAACAAGGTGATAATAAGTTTATCTGTTTACTTTCTACATTTTTGAAGAAAGAAGTGCTGATAACCAGTTTTGATGCTAAGGTTTTATTTTCAGAGTTTTTATAGTAGGGCTTATGACACTCCTTTCATAAATATTTAATTGCTCAAGAATATATGCTCACTAGTTCTTTTTGGAAATCAATAAAGCAATGCACATAAATGAATATGAGAAATTACTTGCTTAAGCATATTTGAAGGATGAAGATGTTAATCCAGAGAGGGAGTTAAAATCTGACTATACAGAAAGAGGCTGGCACTCTGTTTAAGTATTACAACTAATTCTACAAAGACTGGCTGTTCCTGAGAGTATTCAATAGAAGAAAAAGAAAAATATTAAGAAGAAATGCAGAAACTAAGTTTAGATTGGATATAAGGAAGAAATTCTTTACAGTGAGGCACTGGAATGTGTTGCCGAGGGAAGTTGTGAATGCTCCATCGCTGGCGGTGTTCAAGGCCAGGTTGGACAGAGCCTTGGGTGGCATGGTTTAGTGGGGGGTGTCCCTGCCCATGGCAGATGGAATGGAACTAGATGATATTAAGATCCTTTCCAACCCTAACTATTCTAGAACATAGTGCATATTGGCAGTTTTTCTGAAGTTTCCAAGTCCTTCCTTCTGAATGGGACAACAAAAAATTATTTCATTTAAACAGCAGCATGGATAGGAAATGCAGAAGAAAAGGGCAGAACAGTTTACACAGTTTTCATTTACTGTCTCTGAGTTACTCAGTGGTGGGTGGAACAAGAAAACTTAAAAATACAGGGCTAGAAAAAACAGGTAGGCAACTGTGCATATGTTACAGAAGAAAATATTACCCCAGCCACTACCTGCTCATGCATTGAAAGAAAGGACTGTTTAACCTTGCTGTGTTTCTATACAGCACTAGGCATTTATTTTTACAGTAGTGCCTTTATTTTTATCCTCAGTATGAATTGAGTTAATTTCTATTCTAGTGAGAGCGAAACTTTAAAAGGCTGACAAATGAATGGTTTTAGTGAAAGCATTCGTAAGTTCTCTTGCTATGCAAACTTCTTGATTGTAAACATCTCTAGATTTCTGTAATTCTTTCGGGTCAGACGGTAAATACCATAAAATCAACCTCTGTTTTTTCTGGCCTTGCTTGCTTGTGGTCCCAGAGAGGTCCCAAAAAAGCTAAATGAATAGACAAGTTGCCTAAAACTTTGAGACCTCAGGAAAGATTTCAATGAGATTAACTTAGAAAAGATATCCCGTAGGTGGAAGGTAGGTTGCTATTTTGACTCTAAAACTTTAAAGTGGTGGAAAGGACAACTCATGGACTTTTGCAGTCATAAGATTGGTTCTGAAGGCTTGGCGCTAGCCAGTACTGGGGCTTGTAAATACCTTGCATGAGTTTCTGAGGTTTTTAACAGATCTCTTAAGAACTAAAAAAGCCCCTTCTAGAAAAGTGATTCTGGGACAGTCTCTCAGTGCATGTTGATATCTACTGCTATGCTTCCAGGATGGCAGAAAGCTCCTGAGAAGTGCCAGAATCTGAATCTGGACTGTTTCTTCAGTTATTTCCGCCCTCTTCTGTAATCCCCGGTTTAGACTCTGCTGTGCTGGTTTATATTTTTTTCTGAAGAATGGCTAAGCATTCCAATTCTAAAAGAAAGAAATCTCCACATTCTCAACCTAACTGTGTACCAGTGAGGTAAGTCATGAAATAATATACCTTTGCACAGAAGCCAAACATATGGCAACCACCTGAGAAGGGAAGCTATGAAAGCATGAGCATGTTCTGCTACTGCAACAAGAGCTTTAAAAAAATTACTGTTGCCTTCTGGCCTGTAAAAGTAATGTAAGTTTGAGCAATACCCTATAGTAAATAGTTGGTCATTTTCCCATGGAAGTTTTATAACTTTCCCCTGCTTATAACTTCAAAGGCCCTGTTTGCTGAGCTTCCCTGTGCTTTCATATCCTATAATTTGTAAAATGAATTTAGATTTCTGTGTTTAATGTGGTTAATAATGTCCTGCTAAACAAAGAGAATATCTATACTTCCAGTGCAATATTCATGTTTTCAAAGCATTATGGATGAATATTCACTTCCAGTCAACTTCACTGTTATTAAAGATTACATATTTCATTAACATTTCCCTATGAAAATGCCCTGTAACCCAAATCCACAAATTTCTAGTACTGAGGCTCTAATCTGCTCTGAAAATAGAGGTCATTCCCTAAATCTCATGATACCTCACTGAGTATATTTTAACAATTAGTTTTTGTAATTAATGCATATGAAGCAAAATATTGCCACATTACTGTTATGACTGATGCTATTTCTTTGTGTGGCAGAAACAGACAGCATGCATCATGATTCAGTGCAAATTTGCACACTGTTTGACCAATAGGTCTTTGTCTACCTTTTATTTTCCTGTTTCCATTTTGAATTAAAATGCTAAGGGCTACTGGAAAAAAAAAAGAAGGAATATTAGAAAGCTGTTTCTAGTATGGTCACATTAAGACAGTCTAAAAATAGTATTATCAGTAGTAGCAGCAGTATTATAAGCAGAAATACTAATACTAATGCAAAGAGTATAGTAAGCTGCTTTATTACCTGCATTATTTTTTTGTCAGTAGTCACCTAAAAGTCATCAATGGGCACCAGTGGGTGTTAATGAGTAAGAAATGTGATAAAGTTCCTTGGTGGAACAAGAAGAAGAAAGTTTGAAAGTTTCAATATAAAAAGTTTTAGTAAAAGCAGGCAGTCCATTTAATATGATATTTCCCTGAGCTGAAAGCACAGAAACAAAACTCAAAGCTTTAGGCAATCTATCCTAAGACTTACCTGCCTTTATAGTTAGGCCTTTCCTTCTACTCCTGGGCAAAACCTCTCTTGCAACAATTCAACTTGTTGCTTTCTGCCTTGCACTAATGAACATGGAAGACTAATTGCAGACCTCAAGACAAATCTTTGTAGAGGATATTTGTGAGCTCCTGCCTTGATGATTTTATACCTACTTTTCAGTTCTTATCTTTTGGCTGCTTAAGTACCATTCAAGGATCATTCCTGCAGCAGGTTGAGTGTATGGAAGAATTTCTTTATGGTAATATATTTTCTTCCCAGCGTATCCAGGGTCTTTAGCCTCCTTAGGTCATTGACACGAACAAAGCAGAAAAATAAGGTTTTATTTGAATGTTTATAGCCTCAGAAGAATTTCAATAAATATCTCACCTCAGAACTGCTGAGCCATTCTCTGTTTTTACTGCATAACTGGGCATTTTTTCTCACTTGCTTCTCTCTTCCGTTTTCTGATTGTAAAGTGTTCTTACACAGGTAGTATCTCACTAGGAATTAAAGGATGTTGTATGTGCATCCTCAGTGGAGAATGAACATTTTATGTAGAATTCAAAGGGATTCAGTTGACATTTGAAGAAGGTACATGGGCCTGACTTAGCATGTATTTCCAACTCTTGTATAAAGCTTTTTCTAAGGGTATGGTGAGAAAATAACTGTTCTACGTGAAGCAAACTGGAGAGAACATGAACAAATACACACAGAAAGCATTACAATAATTAAGTCTTCATGGAATAATAAGCATTTTTTTAATACATTCTTTAAATATCATATTGATTGGGGAGAGCTAAGATGCCGGGAGATTTGTATCACAAAGTTTAATGGTAGTATGCAGTTCTGCACATTTCTTCTTTTCAGACTGCCATCTTCTTTGTCTGCCCTATATCTTGCTTCTTCAGTATTAAAAAATCTGTTCATATTCTGTTCCATCTTGATAGTTAATTGCTAGCATGAAAGAAATAAATTCACTCAAAAGACAAGCAGCCAGCAGCGCAGGGTTCACATAATTTCCTGATGAACTATACCAAATTACTCAGCTATACAAAAATTCATAATTAGTCAGAAGGCTGAAATTAACCCAGCGTAAGTAGAAAGAATAAATAAAATACCTGAACCCTTTGGAAACAAGTCAAATCGAAGACTAGCTTCAACGCATTAGTCTGGATTCTGTGCAGACTTCTTCCAAGCAGACTGGGATAATAAATTTTTTTTTTTTTTCCTGTCTGGTTGGCAATATGGACTTTTGGTTTTATAAATGTCCATATGAAGCTCATGTTACTGGTGATGATACACAGAAAATATAAAGAAAATACACAGAAAATCTACACCTCTTCTTTGAAAAGAAAAATTGGAGATGTTCATTGTACACAATAAAACATGCTGTCAGTATTCACCATCCTTAGCACCCATTTAAATTATAGCAATACTAGGAAGACAGCGACATATGCTATGTAGACAGAAGAACTGTAGTCTGTTTTTAATGGAGAAATTGAGGGAAAGTATTCTCTCTTCTTCAGTACTTAACTAGCTCTGCAAAAATGAGAAACTTAATTTATTCAACTGATATCCAAAACCATTAGTTATGGGCTAATGCCAAATTGCAAGTTTCTCTTGGTCGGAGCAATCCCAGGCACAGCTACAGGTTGGGCAGAGAAGAGATTCAGAGCAGCCTTGCGGAGAAGGACTTGGGGAGTTGGTCGATGAGAAAATGAACATCAGATGGCAGTGTGCACTCGCAGCCCAGAAAGCTAAATCGTATCCTGGGCTGCATCCAAAGGAGCGTGACCAGCAGGTCGAGGGAGGCGATCTTGCCCATCTACACTGCTCCTGTGAGACCTCACTTTGAGTATTGTGTGCAGTTCTGGTGTCCTCAACATAAAAAGGACATGGAACTGTTGGTAGCAGTTCAGAGGAGTGCCACAAGGATGATCAGGGGACTGGAGCACCTCCTGTATGAAGGTAGGCTGAGAAAGTTGGATCTGTTGAGCCTGGAGAAGAGAGGGCTGCGTGGAGACCTCATAGCAGCCTTCCAGTATCTGAAGGGAGCCTATAGTGATGCTGGGGAGGGAGTCTTTATTAGGGACTGTAGTGATAGGACAAGGGGTAACGGGTTCAAACTTAAACAAGAGAAGTTTAGATTGGATATGAGGAAGAAATTCTTTACTGTAAGGGTGGTGAGGCCCTGGAATGCGTTGCCGAGGGAAGTTGTGAATGCTCCATCTCTGGCAGTGTTCAAGGCCAGGTTGGGACAGAGCCTTGGGTGGCATGGTTTAGTGGGAGGTGTCCCTGCCCATGGCAGGGGGGTTGGAATTAGATGATCTTAAGGTCCATCCATGGGTCCTGAAGGAGCTGGCAAATGAAGTTGCTAAGCCACTGTCCATCATATTTGAAAAATCATGGCAGTCAGGTGAAGTTCCAGACGACTGGAAAAAGGGAAAGAGAACCCCCATTTTCAAGAAGGGGAAAATGGATGAGCTGGGGGACTACAGACCAGTCAGTGTCACTTCTGTGCCTGGCAAAATCTTGGAGCAGATTCATCTGGAAGGCATGCTAGGGCACATGCAAAACAACAAGGTGCTTGGGGACAGCCAGCATGGCTTCACTAAGGGGAAATCCTGACAGACCAATCTGGTGGTCTCCTATGACGGAGCTACGGAACTGATGGACAGGGGTAGAGCAGCTGATGTTATCTACCTGGACTTGTGCAAAGCCTTTGACACTGTCTCGCATGGCATCCTTGTTTCTAAGTTGGAGAGGCATCAATTTGATAGGTGGACCACTCTGTGGATAAAGAACTGGTTGGACGGTCACATGCAAAGAGTTGTGCTCAATGGCTCAATGTCCAGCTGGAGACCAGTAACGAGTGGTGTCCCTCAGGGATCGGTGTTGGGACTGGTCTTGTTCAACAGGTTTGTTGGTGACATGGACGGTGGGATTGAGTGTGCCCTCAGCAAGTGTGCTGATGACACCAAGCTGTGTGGTTCGGCTGATACGTTGGAGGGAAGGAATGCCATCCAGAGGGACCTTGACATGCTTGTGAGGTGGACTGTTGCCTGCCTGATGAAGTTTAACGATGCCAGGTGCAAGGTCTTACAGCTGGGTCGGAGCAATGCCAGGCACAGCTACAGGTTGGGCAGAGAAGAGATTCAGAGCAGCCCTGTGGAGAAGGACTTGGGGGTGTTGGTCAATGAGGAACTGATCATGAGCCAGCAGTGTGTGCTCGCAGCCCAGAAAGCCAACCGTATCCTGGGCTGCATCCAAAGGAGCACAACCAGCAGGTCAAGGGAGGTGATCCTGCCCCTCTTCTCTGCTCTTGTGAGACCTCATTTGGAGTATTGTGTGCAGTTCTGGTGTCCTCAACAGAAAAAGGACATGGAACTGTTGGAACAAGTCCAGAGGAGGGCCCCGAGGATGATCAGGAGACTGGAGCACCTCCCATATGAAGATAGCATGAGAAAGTTGGGGCAGTTGAGCCTGGAGAAGAGAAGGCTGCGTGGAGACCTCATAGCAGGCTTCCAGTATCTGAGAGGGGGTTATGGGGATGCTGGGGAGGGACTCTTCATGAAGGATTGTAGTGATAGGACAAGGGGTCACGGGTTCAGGCTTAAACATGGGACGTTTAGGTTGGATATGAGGAAGATATTCTTTACTGTAAGGGTGGTGAGGCACTGGAACGGGTTGCCCAGCCAAGCTGTGAACGCTCCATCTCTGGTGGTGTTCATGGCGAGGTTAGACAGAGCCTTGGGTGGTGTGATTTAGTGTGAGGTGTCCCTGCCCATGGCAGGGGGGTTGAAACTAGATGATCTTAAGGTCCTTTCTAACCCTAACTATTCTATGATTCTAGGATTCTATCTTAATTTCCTTTCCAAACCTAACTATTCCATGTTTCTAGGATTCTCTCTTCAGGTCCTTTCCAACCCTAACTATTCTATGATTCTATAGCTGAATAGTAAATCAAACACACATGACATAAACAAGTGTTCTTCATTACAAGGGCTTTCAAGTACAATTTGCATTATAGACCCAACTTAGCAAGCTGCACAATCTTGCAGGCTAAGAAAGACTCTGTGCTGTTTATTCAGTATTCTCATTTTGAATAATGTCATTTCTAAAATTATATGGGAAAAGCACAGCAATTTCCTAATGTCTTCTTTTTTTCCCATAGTCTTAGGGTGCTGAATTACTCCAAACTGCTTTGTCAGAATTCCAGACCTTAGATCTAGTATTTGTGACAATGATATGAATGCGTGAATTAGCCACTACCTTTTGTCCTTTTGTTCTATGTCCTCTGCCTGTTGTTCAGTTACACATCTCTAGAAAACAGAAAATCTTAAATTCTTACTGCTTCTTGGGAGTTGCTACAAATATACTTGTGTCATGCTTCTTTCGAATATCTTCCTTACCTATTATGGAACCAAAAGAAAAGGTAGTAAATATCCAACATTTAACCTGGAAAACAAATTAAATCCTTTTATTAAGCAGTCTATAAGTTAAAAATATCAGCGATTCAGTGTTGAGAAGACGTGGCAAGCTGTCTCAACTTCTCTTTGGCTGTGGAAGGGCTATGACAGCAATTGTATGTTGTCTGCATGCTGTCAATTTTGCATTTCCTTGCTTTCTAGCATTTGTTTGCTTAAGTAGAAACTTCCTCTTGAATGGTCAGGCTTTCCAACATTTAAAATTTGTGAGGTCTGTGGTTATGTATTTTATCCATGCTGCAACGTCCTTTTAAGGCATTTTCCAGAAAAGGTTAGTTTCATGTCTGTTAATAATTTTTCTTTCCATGACTGAGGCTACAAAGCAACGTTCCAACACAGTGTGAAATATCTGGATATGTTTATTATTAACAGACCATCTTACAAGATAGTTTACTTAATATTGTGAGTCACACACCAGTGCATAAAATTTTCTTCTTGAAAAAATTTATTTCCTCTGTCTTTTCATTTTTATGTGACTACCTTGCAATTGTCAGTCCATAAATTATTGCTAAATTGCACAGAGGAGCTTGCAGACAGTTTTTCTGTAAAATAAATTTTACAATCATTTGTATCATTGTAACAATCATTTTTATAGCAGGTTTTTGTGAAAACCAGAGAAGAAAACATGCTTTGTGCATGTTAGTATGATGATACATAGAAAAGATTAGTTGTAGATACTAAGGAGATCACGTGGCATAGGAGAATTACAGATTGCAGAGTGCTTTACTATACTGGCTCATTTATGTAGGATTCGCTTTTGAAACTGGGTCCGAGATTATGGTCAGAGAATTGTTTTTTGCTTATTTCAGTAGGTCTTGCTTTCATCCAATATAAGATCTTCATACGTTCACATCACCTTGCCTGGTCCTTTATCTCAAAAACCTTCTGGTTCTAGGTCTTTTTCATGATTTTGTTTAAATACTTTTACTAACAGGGTTAATAGCAATTGTAACAGGAACATCAAACCTCTACTGGAAGAAATAATCACATGTGAAAAAACTATTAAAATACCGTTTCTAGTGACAACATTAAAAATCGGCACACATGCCAGATTCACAAAGAATTGCTGAGACTTTTTGAATCATCTGGAAATATCTTTACTAGGCTTTAAAATTATAGCCACCAGCTTTGAACCAGCCTTGTTACTGAATTTCCCAATGATCAGCAAGGACTGTGTTCTCACTGCACCCTGGCCTGCGCCTGGCAGCAACCACTGTGGAAACGAAAGGAGGAATACAACCAGTGCTTTGCTGATGGTTTTATCTTTTATCTTATTGTGTTTCACAACCATATATTTTTCATTATTTGAAAGTTGGAAAACTATATGGTATTTGAAGATGTAGTGCAGTTACTGGACAGCAAACAAAAGCACTTTTTGTCAAGCTTCTTGAGAAAATTCTAGAAGGAGTCTCTTATTATTCTTGCAGACAGCATAAATTAGTCCCAGACTAGATGAAGAGACTTGGATAAAGCAATGGCAAGACAAGGGTTACTTAATCTACCATCTTCAGAAACTTCGATAAAAACACAGGTTGCAAAGTGCTGCCATTACTTATGATCTTTTGGATTTCTAGTGTTTTTCATAGACCGTTCCTTTTTTTTTCTGTAAACATTGTTTAATTGCACCTGTGCTGGGAAACACTCTCAGATACACGACAGACAGGAATTTCAGTAGACATTGGTGATATTGCAGGGTAATATTACAGGATTGGAGCCATTGAATCTATGGCCATAACCTAAATATACTGCAGAGAAATTCTAGGTAGAGATTTCTCTTAAGACAGAGAAAAGAGAGCTAGAAATGCAGTAAAAGGCAAACTTCATTGAAGCTTTTTGAAAAAATTAGGTGAAAAAAAATTCCTAATTTGCTGCATGTACGGTAAAGAAACAAGGAGGAGTCCCCTTGTGCCTCAGAGTTTGCACAGCATGCATGATGTGAGAAATGCTCTGTACTCCAGGCAGTAGAGATCTAAAGCTGTGGATATTCCATCAATTCTGGGTCAGCTTTGCAGAGAGCAGCTCCAAATCAGGTTGCCAAGGGTACAAGAGAATGATACCTGGCTGGGTGCTACTAGAATAGTTATAAGAAGTTAAATATAACATGTAAATTCACTTTTTTTGCCAGTGATTCATTCCCAGCAGAAGAGATGGTAAAGGCACTTTTTTTGCTCCAGGCATTCTTCTACAACTTTAAATTATTTGTTCATGTCCATTTTGTTTCAGGAAATTTATTAGAGTTTAATGATTGGCGTCTACGAGCTTCACCTCTGAGCAGCAACTTGCCCCGAGGGAGCTTCAAGTCCTCGACAAGGCCTGCCCAGGAGCCTGCAGCTCCGCAGAGGCGAGAGGCTGACTCAGAGGGGGCGGCGTCAGGAGGACCGGCGGCAGACCTGACTGTTTAAAAACCTGCCCCAGGGAGCGCGAGTGACCCGGAGCGCGGCGAACAGGGCAGGCAAACAGGGTGGGCTGGAAGCAGTTTGCGCGGCAGTTCGCGCTGGCAGGTGAGCGGGGTGGTGAGCGGGATGGTGAACACTCGCCGTACGGGCAAGGCTCGATCTGGGAGCTCTGCTCTGGCTGCGCCGGTGGTGGCCAGCGTAGGCACCCAGACGGAGCTGACGGGAAGGGAGGCTGTAGTGCAGAGCTCGGGGTATAGAGAGCGCCTGCATTGCCATCCTAAGGGAAGGGTGAGTAATGGGCAGGGCAGCACTCTGCGCTCCCTGGTGGAGGTCCTCCTGCAGCAGGTGGCTGAACTGCAGGAAGCTGTTACCAGGCTGAAAGGTGTCATGGAAGCTGAGGGGAAGCAGTGCTGCTTGCTCCGGGACCAGCCTGTTCCGGGGCCTCAAACGTCTACTGTTGCCCATGCAGGAAAGGAAGCTGCTAACCCAGGAAAGGAGGCTGCTAACACAGGAAGCTGGGAAAAGGTAACAGAAAAAAACAAAAAAAAAAGGAGGAAGAGGGTAATTAAAAGCAAGGGGCTTCCTCATACGTCTGTTGTCCCCACCCAGAACCGCTTTGCTGTCCTGCAGGGGGCTGATGAGCAACAGCTCTCCCACCAGGCGCAACCAGCTAGTGCACTGGTAAAGAAGGTCACTACTGGTGCTACCAGGAAAAAGCAGCGG
This sequence comes from Amazona ochrocephala, assembly GCA_039720435.1. Classification (NCBI taxonomy): domain Eukaryota; kingdom Metazoa; phylum Chordata; class Aves; order Psittaciformes; family Psittacidae; genus Amazona; species Amazona ochrocephala. The sequence goes on from CM077879.1 coordinate 18,060,961, forward strand.
ACCATAGTAGTCGGGGACCCTACGCTGAAAGGAACAGAGGCACCCATCTGCCGGCCTGACCCAGGCTCAAGGGAGGTGTGTTGCCTACCAGGGGCTCGGATCAAGGATGTTGCCGAGAAGCTGCCTGCTCTAGTCGGTCCCACTGACTATTACCCACTCCTGGTAATACATGTGGGTGCTACTGATATAGATAGCAGTAGCCCGGAGACCATAAAGAAGGACTAGAGAGCTCTGGGAGAGGTGGTTAGGGGCTCTGGACCTCAGATTGTCTTTTCCTCAATTCTCCAGGATACAGGGCAGGACCTTGAAAAGGCTAGGAGGATTGACCACATTAATAAATGGTTAGAAGGGTGGTGCTATAGTCAGGGGTTTGGGTACCTTGAACATGGGACTCAATATAGTAGGCCAGGTCTACTGGGGGCTGGTGGAGCTGGTCTGACAAAGAAGGGGAAGAGTGGATTTGGTAGGAGGCTTGCCAGGCTGGTCAAGGATGCTTTAAACTAGACGTGTTGGGGGAGGGGGGCATCATTCCATCCCAACACACCCAGTCGGTTGGCAGCACCTACAGTAAACATTTGGAGCAATGTAGAGATATTCCAGCTGCTCCAGCCAATGACCCGACTTCAATTGGACTCGTCTCAAATGCCTCTACACAAATGCCCGTAGTATGGGGAACAAACAAGAGGAATTAGAGATGTGTGCACATCTACGGGGGTATGATATCATAGGCATCACAGAAACATGGTGGGATGGCACCTATGACTGGTGTGTTGGAATGGAAGGTTACCGGCTCTTTAGGAAAGACAGGCCTGGCAGACGGGGAGGGGGAGTTGCTATTTATGTTAGGGATAGGCTAGAGAGTATGGAACTCTGTCTGGGGACAGGTGAGCAGTCGACAGAGAGTTTGTGGATCAGGGTTAAAGGGAGAACAGCGATGGGTGATATTATTGTGGGGATCTGTTACAGACCGCCTGACCAAGGGGACTTACTGGACGAAGCGCTCCATAGGCAGATAGGAGCAGCCTCACACTCGCAGGCCCTTGTTCTCATGGGAGACTTCAACCACCCTGATATCTGTTGGAGGGATGGTACGTCCCGGCACAAGCAATCCAGGAAGTTCCTTGATTGTGTGGAAGACAACTTCCTTCTGCAAGTAATAGAGGAGCTGACAAGGAGAGGTGCCATGCTTGACCTCGTCCTCACCAACAGGGAAGGGCTGGTTGGGAATGTGACGCTCCAGGGCAGCCTCAATTGTAGCGATCATGAGATGGTCGAGTTTGAGGTCCTCAGGACAGTGAGAAGAGCGTGCAGCAAGCTCACTGCCCTGGACTTCAAGAGAGCAGATTTTGGCCTCTTCAGGAACCTGCTCAGTAAGGTTCCATGGGATACAGCCCTGGAGGGCAGGGGGGCCCAAGACTGTTGGTTGATATTCAAGGATCACCTGCTGCAAGCTCAGGAGTGTTGCATCCCAACTAGAAGGAAGTTCAGCAGGAGGGCTAGGAGACCTCCTTGGATGAATAAGGAGCTGCTGAGCAAAATTGGAAGGAAAAAAGAGGCTTATAAAAGGTGGAAGCAAGGTCAGGCGGCCTGGGAAGAATACAGGGATGTTGTCTGGGAAGCCAGGGACCAGGTTAGGAAAGCTAAGGCCCACTTTGAATTAAACTTGGCTAGGGATGTGAAAGATAACAGGAAGGGATTTTGTAGGTACATTGAAATAAAAGACAAGTTAGGGACACCGTGGGCTCTCTCCAGAAGCTATCGGGAGAACTGGCTACCCTGGATTTGGAGAAGGCTGAGGTTCTTAGTGACTTCTTTGCCTCAGTCTTTACCGGCAAATGCTCTGACCACACCACCCAAGTCCTGGAAGGCAGAGGCGGGGACGGTGAGGGTGGGGACCCTGGGCGACTGTGGGGGAGGATCTTGTTCGGGACCACCTTAGGAACCTGAATGTATACAAGTCCATGGGACCGGATGAAATCCATTTGCGGGTCCTGAAGGAGCTGGCAAATGAAGTTGCTAAGCCACTGTCCACCATATTTGAAAAATCATGGCAGTCAGGTGAAGTTCCCGATGACTGGAAAAAGGGAAATATAACCCCCATTTTTAAGAAGGGAAAATGGATGAGCCAGGGAATTACAGACCAGTCAGTCTCAGCTCTGTGCCTCGCAAAATCTTGGCGCGGATTCTCCTGGAAGGCATACTAAGGCACATGAAAACCAGCAAGGTGCTTGGTGACAGCCAGCATGGCTTCACTAAGGGGAAATCCTGCCTGACCAATCTGGTGACCTTCTATGAAGGGGCTACGGAACTGATGGACAGGGGCAGAGCAGTTGATGTCATCTACCTGGACTTGTGTAAAGCCTTTGACACTGTCTCACATGACATCCTTCTCTCTAAGTTGGAGAGACATCAATTTGATGAGTGGACCACTCCGTGGATAAAGAACTGGCTGGATGGCCGCACGCAAAGAGTAGTGGTCAGTGACTCTATGTCCAGCTGTAGACCAGTAACAAGTGGTGTCCCCCTGGGATCGGTGTTGGGACCGGTCTTGTTCAACATCTTTGTTGGTGACATGGACAGTGGGATTGAGTGCACCCTCAGCAAGTTTGCCGATGACACCAAGGTGTGTGGTTCGGTTGATACATTGGAGGAAGGAATGCCATCCAGAGGGACCTTGACATGCTTGTGAGGTGGGCTGATGCCAACCTGATGAAGTTTAACCATGCCAAGTGCAAAGTCCTACAGCTGGGTCGGAGCAATGCCAGGCACAGCTACAGGTTGGGCGGGGAGGAGATTGAGAGCAGCCCTGTGGAGAAGGACTTGGGGGTGTGGGTTGATGAAAAAATGAACATGAGCCGGCAGTGTGCGCTTGCAGCCCAGAAAGCCAAGCGTATCCTGGGCTGCATCAAAAGGAGTGTGTCCAGCAGGTCGAGGGAGATGCTCCTGCCCCTTTACTCTGCTCTCGTGAGACCTCACTTGGAGTATTGTGTGCAGTTCTGGTGTCCTCAACATCAAAAGGACATGGAAGTGTTAGAACAAGTGTAGAGGAGGGCCACGAGGATGATCAGGGGACTGGAGCACCTCTCGTATGAAGATAGGCTGAGAAAGTCGGGGCAGTTGAGCCTGGAGAAGAGAAGGCTGCGTGGAGACCTCATAGCAGCCTTCCAATACCTGAAGGGGGCCTATAGGGATGCTGGGGAGGGACTCTTCATTAGGGACTGTGGTGAGAGGACAAGGGGTAATGGGTTTAAACTTAAACAGGGGAGGTTTAGATTGGATCTGAGGAAGAAATTCTTTACTGTGAGGGTGGTGGGGCCCTGGAATGGGTTGCCCAGGGAAGTTGTGAATGCTTCATCCCTGGCGGTGTTCAAGGTGGGGTTGGACATAGCCTTGGATGGCATGGTTTAGTGGGAGGTGTCCCTGCCCATGGCAGGGGCGCTGGAACTCAATGATCTTGAGGTCGTTTCCAACCCTTACTGTTCTGTGATTCTATGATTCATTTACTGTAGTTCCTTATCAGCAAAAGTAGTATTCTGGCAAGTGAAGCCTTGATTGGTCTTCCTAATATGTCAGGTGTTAAAATACTTGCATTGCTTGCACTCCAGCATTTGGCTTCCATCTATGCACAGCAGGAAGCTGCTTTTCCAACTTTTCTTAAGTCTATAATTCTTTATTAATGGTTGAACTAATCTGTACTGATTCTGTGTACAGTCTAACATTCTTCACCTTGGTTTCTCAGAAGATACAAAACCAGACATAACTTACGTACAGATCAAGGTGAGTAATGGGTTTGGCCGGTCTAATATGCCAGACATGCTGGACAGTGTTTACACAACATAAAGATGATTTAATTTACTTACAGGGAAAGCATCAAAATTGCTGTGTTCAAATTTGGCGTGCTAATAGGCCTTTGTCTGTGTAGGAACTTTTCTTCAAAGATGATAAAATGCTTCAGAAAATATTAAACTTAATCACAGAAGTGATAAGAGATTAGAAAATTCTGGTTAGGAAATGATAAGAGGAACTTAGGTCTCTTATATTGGACCACACACAAAAAAAAATCAGGACTGGAACTTAATGTTTCTCAATGGAAAATTAATGGTTTCAAGATATTTTTTTCTCTTCTTCTGGTTTTGATTTGATTATTTATATATTCAGAAGTGTTTCGGGTTTTTTTTTCCTGATAATAGGTCATTCTGGTTTTCCATGTGTGGTCCAAAATCTATGTAGAATTTGAAGAAATGCTTTACTACGGCTTGATCCAGTATAAGACCTAAGAATTCAGTGAATGGATTTCTATTTAGCAGACTTTGGAGCACACCCCAGTGAAGAGTCACATTTTCATCAATAATATGAAAAACGTTAGTGCTTTGATACTACTTTTAAAAATAAAAAATCCTTAATATAGCTAAAATGTGATAAAATTTTGTACTCAAAAACAAAACGGCGGAGTCTTAAAAGTCTTTCTCCTTCCAACCTTGCTTTCTGTATGTCTGTAGTATCAATAAAAGTTATGCTGTATTGTTTTTCTTAAGTATTCTTAGTTCTCTAACAAGAAAATAGACCAAATTTTTCTTTTCCAGAAAACATGTTTAACTAGTGGAGATAGAGAGACATGTTACAACTGCCATTTCAGTGAGTCTAGAAGTTGCGTTTGCTGCATTACTGAAGAGCCACGGGACATTTAACATGACAGACATAAGAAAAAATTTATTTTTGACTAAAAGTATGAAATGCAGTCTTTATACTTTGGTTCTTCTATACATTTTCACAGCAATATCACTAGTAATTATTTATTTGTATTGTGCTATTGTCGAGTCATGATCAGGACCTTCCCACTGTCCATTTACAAACACAGGGAAAAAGAGATCATTATTGCAAGAGGTTGATATGACATCTGCTGTCTTACTCCTGATTAAGTCTTAAGTGGACACTTCTGAAGTTAAAACTCACACCTCCACAGAAATGCAACTGATTCATACTTTATAGGAACAAAGGAGCATAAATTATCCATTGAGAGATTGTAATAATTGAAGTACAAAGGTTAAAGCTGACTTCAGTTAAATCAATAGTAAAATCCATTTACTTCAGGGTCAGTGGTGAACCACTAAAAGTTTCCCATGCAATAACTCTGTTAAAACTATTAGTGGGAATAGGAGAGTAGAAAGTATTTGATCCCACAGAAATTTCAAATAAAAACAGAAGAAAAACACTATCCGAAATGTTATTTATCATTTCTTCAGGTAAAAAAAAAAATAAATCTAAACATGTTATATAATGCTTTTAATAATATTATAATACTTGCAGTAATATTATATAATACACTGTATTTTGCATCTAAATACAGCTAGATTGAAAAACAAAGACTACAAAAGGCAGTGTTTTCAACAAATACTGTACCCAAACACCACATAAGTCTCAAACCAAAGGGAAACTCTCCATGTGTAGTACTAAATGAAAGGGTGAAACAGAAGGAAAAGGAAGTGTTATATAAAAAAAAAAAAAACAACCAGCAAGGAATTTGCAATGCAATTTAAAAAAAAAAAAAAAAAAAAAAAAAATTATAGTTAACAAGCAACCTGCCTTTTGCAAATGCCGGGAATAAAAATGGAAATTACTGGTAAAGGACTTATATAGAAATACAGGTTAAGAAAAAGTTTGCAAATCTCTATAATGACACTGTACTCTCACAAAGAAAATGCACTTTGCTGAATGTCAAACATCTGCTTATCCTTCATATTTTCTTTTCAAAATATGTTGTCAGAGAAGGGTGTTTCATGCACTTTGGCAAATCACCCTAGATACTCTTCTGGTTCTGCTTGAAAGTTTCCAGCTTTAAGCAGCTGATTTCTTCCTCAGTTCCTCATGCTTCCATGAGTTTAAGAGAATATTTTGCAGTTGCTGTTGAGAAACTGGAGCTCTTGTGTAATTTTGATTGGTTAATTGAGCTATCAGAAATGCTGTTTGCTTTGTTGTTTGGACTTTTGGCTGGTTTTTTGTTTGGTTGGTTTGGGATTTTGGTTTTGTATTTGGTTTCGGTTTGTTTGTTTGTTTTTCCCGTTCATCTTCTATTAATATTTCATTAAAAAAAAAAAAAGCGTAACAAAAACCTTTCTATGCTGGAAGCTGCATTCTACTCATTATTGTTCGAAGAGAATCAAATCTCTAATTAGTAATGGAGAGTATATATGCAAGGCCTATTTTTCCCTTAGGCAGAACATGCCCTTGATTTGAAGACAGAATAACTGTGTGCAATAGAAAGTAAATTTTAACAAGAAGCCTTTACGGTCCCCTATAAAAAAATCCCTGGAACTGAAGTGTTCACAAAATGCTCTCTGTAAGTTGACAACAGCTGAGCTAATGCTACAAATCTGCACTTTTGCATCCCTTAGCAAAACATATTTCTACTTGCAAAATGGTCACACAGACCATCTAAACCAAGAAAATGTGGGAAACCAAGGCTGAGTCACTGTAACTCCATTTCTCCCTCTTAATTATTAATATCATTTACCAGATGATTTTTTAAGACTGATTGACTTTTAATATGAAATTTTGCATATAATGGTGAGTTAATAGGCTTTTTAGGAATCAGTGTTATTAATTAGCATTTATTATTCTTTACAATTATATATTTACAAGTACTTCTAAGCACAGTTCTTCAGATTCTGTGTCTCCATAAATGAAAATGCTTTTCTAGGCTTGTCTCTGAATAGATGTAGCATGCTTAGGATGTATTATGTCTAGCAGCATAGATCATGCTGTTGCCTCTGATGCTGTAAATTACTGATGTGTCATTAAGGCACTGCTGCCACTTCCTATAAACGTGTTCTTTAAGGCCTGTCTGATTGTATATTTGTGTGTAAGAACAGTGGCTAGCACACTGTGGGTGTTGATGGAATACAAATGACTGTAATTCTATTGTATGTAGCACTTCTTTTGCTCAGCAATCTGAAATGTTGCATTCATCATTATGATTAAGAGTACAGATGTTCTCCATAGAGAATATTGCATAGTGGGAAGCCATATTGAGATAGTCTAGCAGCTATCTAACGTCTTGTTGTCAGCTGATCATAAATACCATAAGACTCATTGAGCAGATGGGGAAATTGAGGCAAAGAAATATAAAGTGTCTTGCTCGTTTGGCTAGTGTTAGAAGCAGCAGGAGAGAAAACTAGAAATTCTTTCAATAAAGATTTGTTTTAATTTAGATATTTTCAATGCTTGTATACTTGCTTCATAATAGCTTTTATTAGGTAATCCCTATTAACAAGCTATATTACATTTGCTGCTATTTTTGGGTGCAAATTGTAGAGCTTTTTTTTTTTAAATGTATTGTAAACATGTTTTCCTTAAACATATACACATACGATTCAAATTTTTCTCTCTTTTTCCTTGTGCAAATCTTATTAATTCAGAACGCAAAATGAAGTACAGACATCTCTTATTCCTAAATAATTTAAATTTGAGGCATTTTCAGAATTTAGAAGTACAGAACAAATATGTTCTCATATGTTCCTTACTAGTTTTCCCAAATGCACATTATCACTCTTTTTTTTCTTTCCACTTATAAATTCTCTATAGCTGCCATTCTACTTGTAATGTAACTTTGCTATCTGTTTTGCTGCCTCCAGGTCAGCAAAGATATTAAATGCAAACTTATGCCTCAATGACTATAGATGCTTTAAATAGGTTCTTACCTTAACACATGTGTAGATAGTTTCAGAAAAAAACAACCTTGAACTTACATCAACATGTTTAATAGAATATATGATGGTGCTGCTGGTTTCAGGGTTACATGTAGATTAGTTTTCTGCCCTGGAAATAATAATCTCATACCTACTTTCTTCTTTCAAATTCTTTCTTAAAGCAGGTTCCAGCAGTGAAACTATAATTTTATCATCCTTGAAGACTAAAGTTGTGCCTGTGAATACCCTTACAAATTATTTCTAAAGAATTACTATGTCTATAGTCTGTTGGTTTCAGACATGAGGAATTCATATTTGTGGTATCATTAATGCATAGCTATCTGCTATAAATTAAAATAGTAGTGTTTTGTTTCTACTTTTGTTATGGTCTGTTTGTTCCATTTTCTATGCACCTTCCTTGTTTTAAGTTTATCTTTTCTTTTGAACTTTTTTTGTGCTTCTGTGTTTATTTTCCTCACAAGTAATATTTTCATTAAATATGAATTTTAAGCCATCATCAGATAGTCTGCTGCTTTACTCTTGGAATAAAATAATATGAAAGATTATCTTAAATACTCCTGTCTGTACTTTGCACGATGACAGCAACTGATGTTGGATGATAGGCTGTGGCAGAGACAAGGAAAAGAAGTTGTTTCATATTTTGTCTATTGTTTGGAAGAAATGTCTGTTTCTAATCATCAGGTCTCTTTAAAATATAAGTTATATTGACTGGGTTATCACTGCTGTCCTCATCCAAAGCTTATTAGAAGCTTGTAGGAATCTGTCCAGCAAGTTTAATGGTCATTTATTAAACCTGGAGTGTTTTGCAGTACTATTTCTGTCTGGTATTCTGAAAATATTTTTCTTGTTAAACTCCCCACTAACTGTTTCTTTCTTCGGAAAAAGCATGTGATTGACACATTCAAGATTGCAATTTGAATTATACTTTGTGTGGTTAAAGGCCACAGAGAAACAGGTCTATTTTTGATGTCCAGGATTTTCCATTGTTGCGTAAATTGAGCATGTCCATGAGCCACCATGTCTTCTTTCATTCACCATTTTCAGTTCAGAAAAAAAGATCTTGAACTTAACAGCAACCTCCAAGCTGTGAATATATTCAAATGTTATCTGCATGTACATGTAAGAGAACATAGACATGCAAGCATATACCACTGGTTGGAGCCACATTTGTATTAGATTCAAGGCGATATATTTTGAAATAGTTGCAAGCATAAAAATGGAGCCTTGCCAGTCATTACTGTGATGAACTGCTGGAGCATTTGATGAATTAGAAGGTCATGTGTTAGCATTTGGTCAGTTCATCATGTAACTTTGACTAAATTTTGTTTTCTGTGAGCACTAATCTCTGAGAATTAACACTTCAAGGAAAGTTCAACTTCTTTACTCAAAATCCACCAATTTTTACCATAGTGTGGTACTTGCTGATGGCTGAGGGTCATACACAACTGTATTCATTTGGATACAAGAAATCCTTACTTTAGAGTCAAAAAGCCAAAAACTTTGGTATACTAGCAGAAAAAAGAAAAGATATTTTTTGGTTTTGAGGCTGAGGTGGGGAAAACAACAGACGGTAATCTTCCCTATGCGAACCAGATTGCATTTCATTTCTAAAAGGGTCCAAGACATTGGGTATTTTAAATAATAACATTAGTAGGGACAAGAAATCTAGTTTGGTGCTATTTGGGAATCTTTTATGTCACAAAAAATGTTTATTCTTCTTCTGTTGGCCTCACTCTGATGAAAGGATGTGGCTTTGCAGGCAGAAAGATACATTAAACAGTTCTTATATTTTTTAAAGACTCTCTCAAACAGTTTAAGATAGCTTTTTTGCAGCACGTGGTGCATTCTATAACCTTACTGATGAGCTGTGAAATGAAAATTGTGAGCAGAATATGGTCTTTCTGAAATGTATTTTTAAAAAGAAATGAGTGCATCATCATGTTAGATATCCTGTGCATCAAATGTCATGTTGGTATTGGAACTATCATGGCACCAAAAGTGCCAAAGACTTAATGCTAGCTGTGCTTGCCCTTGTCCATGAGTTCTGCCTCTAAAGGTTCCTTATCTAAAGACTCCTGCTCTGCTCTCTTCCTTGTGAATGCAGTTGCCCACAGTCTTTTGCTGAGAACCAAATCCACAGATGAGTCCAAACACCTTATTTTACATTTTTTGTGGTTTGGATTTTAAAGCATCATCTGTTTTCCCATTACTAAGAATAGCACTATTTTTGCCAGCAAAATATCAAAAAATGACCACAATGGCTTTTACACTAATTCCTGTTTAAGCCTCATTGCTGTTTAAGCACTTTGCTGCTGCTGTTTAATAGTTACAGATCCCTGCTTTCTGAAATGTTCCAGGAGTACAACAGGCCATATCTTTAAATAAAATACAAAAAAGGATACTGCATAAGTCATGTATGGCAGAGTGCTTTGTGTAACTTCCTAAGTTTTTTATGGTCTAAAACAATTCTATATGGATTGTATGTCTAAATCTCAAGTATTATAACTAAATCAAAAGAAAACAACTTCTGAGAGGAAAAACAGTCAAACAATTCGTGTCCCAAAATAACTGACCCAGAAACTACACCAAAACCACCAATATAGCAGCATCTGGAGAGCTGTGAAGAACCAGATGCTGCTGCAAAAATATCTTCCACAGTTTGACATTTGATGCTGTAGCTGATGTCCAAAATACAGTTGTAAATATAATGAAACATATAACTCCCTTACCACTACTCCTTTTTTAATAGAGAAAACCACTGCACAGCATGATTCAAGACTTCCAAGTAGTTGGGGGGTGGGGGGTGGGGAAAAGTCAAACAAAGTAAGCATCTGTAAACAGAATAATGCAATAATAATTAAAGTATCTTGCTGTGCACTGGAACTCCTAGTCATTTTCATATTGATGAACTCCTATACTAGATCTGACCTAAGGACCTTGAATTAATTCTCATGTTTTCTCTAAAATGTCTCATGTCAGTATTTCAAAATACATATGTCAAGTTTCAGAATACCTTGAAAATTGGTATTGTTTATTGTTATATATTTCTCAGATTTGGAAGTTCGTTTTTTGTGAAAGTTAATGATTAAAGCAGACTTTTATGTATGACTTTTTATCACTGGTGATCACTTTAAAGCTATTTAAATAGTCTTTCTGCTTTCACTGTGTCCCCTTGGAAGTACTTGCTTTCCCTTCTCCAGAATGAGATTGATGATGTGCACTCCCTGTTCTACTTCAGTTTTACCCATCCTGTTTGTTTTCTTCACTTTATATGAATTCTGCTGAGAGCAACAGGCTGAAGATCACCAAAACCACTTATCAAGCAGAGAAGAAAAGGAAACTGATCTTGATCATATATTGTAAGGAGTGGTTTAGGAAGAAAAGGCTCAAAGTAGGATGAGAAAAAGCAGAATAGGGTGAGTAGGATGAGGTAAGCAAGTTAATAGCTGATGTTTGTTAATTAAAAATAAAGTAATGACTATGCATACAAGAACGTACAGCCAATCTTTCTTGAACTCATTTGAACTAACAGTCTGTATTCTTACTGTAGACATACCAGGCAAACACATTGGCACATTCTTAACTTTCCATTAATGCCTGGTTTCTTTAAACTATTTTAGCCTTGAACACATGCTTTACTTATTCTGAGTGGTTTCCTGAATAGTCTGAGACCACTTCTTAGTTTAGGAAGAGAACTATGGCAACTTACTGTATTTCTAGGTAGTGATGGCTGATACATTTTACTGTGACTGAGGCTTATTAGGTCAAGTTTGCCTTATTATTACTTTGTATTTTCCCCATCTGTTAGTAGCCACCTGTCGTATCCCATGCCGGTTCCTGATTAGGGCCTCTGTACACTGCTGTTATAAAAAAATAACTAGCAGTCAAAATAATAACAACGGGGTTTTCAGCGTGCAATGAATAAGTGCATCTCTCCTGCATTCATTTTGTGAGGAAAACAAAACAAACCCACAGATTTAAGAGAATTCATGTACAAGATGTGTTCGCTGACTTATATATTTATTCCTCGGATATGATTACACTTGGTGAAAACTATACTAGCATCTTAAAAACTGGCTAATGATCCTTGGTTTTCCACTTGAGATTCTTTAGAGAGAGACCTTAATGTGGTCTGAAAAAGAAGAAAAAAGACCTTATAAAAACTAGTTTCTGAATTCACTAGCCATTTTTGGATAATCTTGGCCAAAGGTAATATTCAAAATAACAATACATCTTCAGTAAATGGTTTGGATTTAGTAAAATCCAAATGTTTTACTGGTGAAATTAAAAACAAGATGTTTTCAGGCATTCCTGGGACACTGAGATATGATTTAAAAAAACTAAATTGACCTCATAAACCCAGCATATGTGGTTGCTTTAATCCAGGAATGAAGTTGAAGAAATGACTTGCCTCTGCATCCTCTACGATGTGCTGTGACTTAAATGCATAGTTGAGGTAGAAGCTTCCCAAACAAATCTCAGAAAAAAACACAACAGTGCCAAGAATAACTCCCCATCTCCTGTCTGAACCACAGAACCACATTAAACGTTTCATTTTGGTTGTTTGTTCCTTTATATTTTGGCATTTTCTTTTTTTTTTAATAATTAAATTGGTTTATCATTTGACCATAAATGAATTTTTGCTTTATTTTTCCTGTTTTCTTATGATTGAAGTAAACATGCTAAAATATAAAAGAACCACAATGAGTAGTTTTATATGTAACTGTAAATGCACTCTGTGATTCTTTCTGATCTATAATTTGGAAAACTCCAAGTAGTAGCAAAGGAAGAGTGTGCCTGAGTTGAAAATATGATGGGAATTGGATCACCTCAAGTTCACTTAGTACAATGGTCAGCATGGCTAACCTGCAGTTAGAAACAGTGGTAACTGAGGCTGCTGTTACAGGAACATGCAGAATAGTTCAAGGCCCAGACAAAAGGGACTTTTGGCCAGTTTGGTATAGATGCAATTTTAGAATCAGAAGATTCCATAGTCGTCACTTGAAGGGCATGAATCATCTGTCTCAACTGATGTTCAGCAGTCATCCAGTGGGGTACAGGTCTCCTTCCGTGAGATTCAGGGCTCCACATGTGCTCCAGTTTTTTGTCCCCATCTGGCAGCTTTCATAACTCGTCGTATAGTCCCTTTGCATACCTTGTACATAAACCTCCCTGTAAACAAAATCCACAGAGTAAGTCCATATGCATTGACTCCGGGTGTGGTATGGAAAAGTGATTGTTTTGGTGAGTTGGAAGCTCCAACCATGGCAGCTGATGGCAAGTGTCTGGCCGAGTCTTCCTTTCCCAGTTGCATTGGAGGTCTTTGCTCATATAGACAGAACGCTAAGGGCATGCAGATTACTTCCTAGTCTCTGCATCTACAAACTAAAATTTGCTTTGTCAACAAAAATTTGCTCCAAGCAACAAAAACTTTGTCATCCCAAGTACATTTTATGAAAGCAGCATGATTAAAGTCCTCATTCCATCTTAATATGGAGGAAAAAGCATATAGATTTTGTTGTTGAGAATGGTGTCATAATACTAATATTTTAGGAGAAAGCCAGGACTGTAGTTCATCATCCTATTTCCCCATTACTCACATGCAGTGCATATAATGTCATCATACTTATCATTTATTCCCATGTGTCTACAAGAGAGCTACAGCATGGAAAAGTTATTGCTCCCCCTATATATTCCTGCCAGACTGTATAATCCCAGGCATCTATCTCCCCATCATTTTGCAAAGTTATATTCAAATGGGTAAATATGACCCATCTCTCACATGAGCTCTACTTGTTTTATCATGTTTTCTGCTATCTTACTGTATCAAAAAACAAACTGCAATAAAAGTTACATAGAATGGGTGAACCTGAGAAGTTTAAGCAGTGCTTCTTTATTCAGCATAGTCATCTGCAAATTAGAACAGTCATGCAAAATTTATTTGAACTTAGCGAAACCTATTTGGCTTTAAAACTAGACTGGCAATACTGTGGGAGCCAATACACTTTGTGGTATTTCTGACAAAGTCCCTGCCAAAACCTTGTTGTTCATGAAAATTGACAAAACCAGCCAAAAATCTTGAACTTAAGGAAAAGTTTTAATTATTTCTTATTATATCCAGATGGAATTACTATTCCCCAGTCACCATCAATGGACAAGAATAATACAGAGTAGTGAGATGAGCATAAAAAAAATCCTTGCATTTAGGGAGGCAGATTTTAAGTTCCGCACTGAGGATCAGCTGAGCTTCGTAGAAGAAAACTGTAAAACTCGTTCTTCCAACAGGGCCTTAGGTCTATTAAGAATGTTTGAAGATCTTTTCTTAGAAGTCAGACTGGGCTATGAGGTCCTGATTGCCCATCCCCTTGCAAACAATACAGACCATGCAGCCGCTTTCTTGAAAGATGTTCCAACTACCTGCTATTCCTCCCTGTAGTAGGATCCTGTATTTGTCTGTGATCAGGTGTTTTCATTTTTCCTCTTCCGGTGCCTTCTTGAACTTGTTAGTTTGTTTGCACACCAAGATATTTCACAATTTTTCATTCTGTGAGTGGCACGAAAATAATCAAGAAGATCAGTTATTTGAACAAAATCTCCTCACACAGATTTGTGAACCAAATTTATTATACACCAGTTTTGCTAATCTACTTACTGAAAAATTCTGTGTTCAGTCAAGCAGTAGACAATATATTGTAACTAGGTAGCAAAGGGAGCAGGTTGACACTTTTTAATAACCTGAGGCTAATACATGACAATGATTTTGCAAATGGTTATGACTTAGCTTGTATCTTTGGCAAAAGAAAGACTCAATAACAAGCAGATTATGTTTGTGAAGAATGCTACTAGCAATTAATATTGAATTTGAAGTTCTAAACCACTCCTCTACACTTAAAGCTAGGACAATACAGCAATGAATAATATAATATTGAGGAAGAAATGAAAAAAAAAGATATTTCCAGGAAGCTGACTGCTAAAGAATAGAATGAGAAAAGACACAGGAACAAGTAAGAAGGAATAGAAGTTACAGCACGTAAAATACAAAGCTATGCAAAGTGTGTGAAATAAAAATCCAGAAAAAATGCACAGACATACTTTGGAAGTATTTTACTATTCTATAGGAGTACTAAGAGATAATGGGGTGTGTGTAGGATGGCATGATCAAGGAATGTGAGGACGCTGTTAAGAAAAAAGCTTTTTTTTAATATCAGCCCTCACTGAAAAGGCGATGAGCTGGTAATGAATCTTTGGGCAATTTTTTTGCAATTATTTTGAGTAAGGCTGTGTCAGAGGTGAGGAGATGGTACGGGATGGTATGTAAAATGCAAAGCATTAACAATTACCCCTAAGAAATTAAAGCAGATCAAAATCAAACTGAGCTAATTATCAGGGTACTTAACAGTGAATATAGCAATTCCTTACAGATGACTGACAGATGAAATTGAAAAGTGATAAGCCATAATTACCCCTTGCTGCTTTTCTTAGATTTAGCTCTTGCTCCTATTACACTGAAATTATTACCAAATGTCATAAAACAGTTACAGTTGTTTTATTAAATATGCTGATGCTTCAGGGATGATGAGAATAAGCTGACTCTGAATCCTTTCTGCCTGATTTTGCATAATGAAAGTCAGCAAGGCTGTGTATCCCAGATTGTCATGCATGTGTTGTCAGAGCTGCTGTGTGGTTTGACTGTCTCCTGATTAAGAATCCCTTCAGATAGGAGTTTTCAGTCACCTTTTTTATCTGGTCATATTCATTACATACCTCTAAAGTGACAGCAAGCAATAAAGATGTTGAGGGTAAAGTAGTGTCTTCAGGTGGTAAGATTAAGGCTCATTTAACAGCTCATAGAGGACTCAACCATCAGGCAGCTGGAACTATAGAAACTAAACTATCATATTCATGTTAATGCAATCATTGGAAAGCAAAACCCAACCCACAAACAACAAATCCTGGAAAAATGAAAGGTATTGAATAGCAGTAAGAGGCAATTCATTTACCAGAGTTAAGCCATTCTTTTGTTTCTATTTTTATTCCAAGAAGATAAAGGACACATCAGAAATAGTTGCTAGGAAGAATCATAGAATACCAGGTTGGACCTCAAGGATCTTCTGGTCCAGCCTTAAAGCCTTGACCTCACACATCTTTTGGTACTACTTCACTACATCTTTGGAAATTTTTATGCTACATAATCTTGTTAGTGCTTGAAATTTATAGTGAGTGACTTTATTACTACACATTAATAGAAACATGATATAACAAATGATATTGATAAACCAACATGCAATGAGTTATTGCAATAAGTCATCAGGACTCTTTTATACTCATCTGACAGTCCTGAGCCTTGCTATGCTCTCAAAATACTCTTATCAAGTACTGTGCTGTTGAGAATCCCTTTCATTGTATGAACCTCTGAAAAATTGCACTAAGATGAATAACATTCACTGACAAGCTTTGCTTCATAACAAGGTAATTGCTGAGGATAAATTATTCTTCAGAAGAAAATTTACAGAACACCAGGAGATGTGAAAAAACTATGAATAAAAACTTTCTATCTAATGAGATCTTTTTAGGGAATAAAATATACAATGGGTAATTAGACTAAGTAGTTACTGTGGGTTAAGGTGCTTTAAATCCCTTAGTAAAAATTACTTAAGCTATGTTTCTAGCTCATTTTCACAAAAGGAGAGATAAACTGTAGCTATCCACTAGAAACATTAACATGCATGAAGAATGTGGTTATAAATCACTAATTTTCAATGTAAAAACTTATAAGGGCACCAACTGGGCAGTATTAGGGCCAATATTATGTTTAATTAGGGTATATATGTAAGAAATTGAGATTATGAGGTAGTAAAAGTCATTGCTGAGATGCAATACTTGAGGCAAAAAAGCTGAAAAATTCAGATAACTGCTAAATGAAATAGCAGAACTGAGGAAGATGAAATTAATGTCATTAGTGTTCACTGGACGGAATTACTGAGCTGCTCTAACATTGATAAAACCTAAATTAAATTGAATTTGATTTAATATGAAATTAGTAAAGAAAAATATATATTTGTAGACAGCTCGGTAAGACATTCTCTTAATAAACTGATTCAGTGCTCGCCCAAAAATAAGAAAAAAAAAAAAAAAGGCAAAGAAGGAGGAAACGGGGGAAAAAATCACAAAATCATGGGAAATTTGAAAATATCGAATTCAAGTTATTCCCAAAAGATAACTAGGAAAGAACAGCAAACGTATTATTTGAACACATTAGATTTGTTGAAAGAATCCCATGGAAGGAAAGGTTTATCAAGAATAATACCTAAATAAACAGTAATAAAATGGAGTTATTACTGGTAACTATCTATGGAAAGATCTATTGCATGCTCTATTTTATTTTGTATCTTCCTTCCCAAGGAAGAAAATGTCTAATAAAATAAAAATTGCAAATACTTTTATCTAAATAATATCATTAACTGCATTTTCTTATTGTATTTTTTCTGTGACTGTAGATTTTACACTATTTTGTTGAGACAAATTGCATAGAATTACAAAATTCTTTTTTGGACGGGTATTCACTATAAATATTTTTATAAATACATTGAGTGTCAGTTCAGGTGTTTGGGTCATAAATAGAGTGGAGTGATAATTCTCTTAGATTGGCAAATTTACCACTAAATAAAGTACTGTATAAATCTATATTATCAGATGACTATTTTACTAGGATAGTCTTTACATTTCTTCAAGGAAGAAGTGGAAGAACATGTAGTCAATTAAAGGTGTCTCCAAGAACGAGATCAGGCAGATTTTGTACCTGCTGCATTTAATGCAATTGAAGCTATTATGCTTTCTGTGCCAAATCCTTTTAAACATGGATTAGTTTCGGGATAAATGGAATTAGCTCTTTTCAAAAGCATTCAGATTCAACTTATATTCTTGACTCAGGACTATTTGTTCAGTAACAATTAGAAAGCTCCATTTAGTTTTTAATCAAAACAATAAAAAATGTGGGTATAGGTTTGATTTTGAAATTATAAATACCTTCCAGGTTTGTCTAGACCTTCATGTTCTCATTACCCATGTCTGAATGCCAAGTTGGTAACAGATCTGTTTTGTTGCCAACATTTCAGAGAGTTTACATAGTCATAATGAAAAGCTTTTCAGGTTTCCAACCACAGAACTTATTTTTGAATTGCCATTGTTAGCTTTATGATTGTGCAATGCCTGATCATGTTTGAATGCATGAAGAAACATCCCAACAGTAACAAA
This sequence comes from Amazona ochrocephala, assembly GCA_039720435.1. NCBI lineage: Eukaryota > Metazoa > Chordata > Aves > Psittaciformes > Psittacidae > Amazona > Amazona ochrocephala. Next base: position 18,078,921 of record CM077879.1, read on the forward strand.
TCTTAGGAGGATCTGACTGTTACTGCTCCTGTGAATTCCTGATAAGACACGTGAAAAGGCAACACATACTCCTCTGAGCAGCACAGCATTATTTCCCATATTGCAGCCTCCAGCCTGCCCAGCAACTAAACAGCCGTATTGGATCATGGTTACATCTACTGCCTGCCTGGCATATTTGTTATTTCCTATCCATGTAACTGTGAAATGAATATGAAGGTTTGTTCTAGCTAGGTAACTAAGGAGGAAGGTTTGTTCCAGTTCAGTGACTGAAATGCCAAGATCCAGTGCTTGGTTAGCACAGATATATGAATGCAGACATATTTCTTATAGCTGAATTTAAAGCATTGTATTGAAAAAAAAAAAAAACAAAAAAAAAAACCAAAAATCCCCACAAAAAAAACCCAAAAAAACAAAACCAAACCGAAACCAAACCAATACCAAACCACACAAAGCCAAGCAAAAAAAAACCTCAAACCCAACACCTCTCTACATACAAACACTAAAATCCACAAAAAAAAAAAACCACCAGCAGGTTTTGGGCAAATAATTTTAAAAGTCAAATTGCATAGGTCTTTCTTTTCTAGTTGAAATATTATTTCATTCTTTTATCAATATGCTTTTTCCTTTTCCTTTTTTGCATTTTCTTTTTCTTTTCCTTTTTCCCTTGCTTTTTTTTAAGCTCTTGATTAGTAAATTAATTTTAATTTTTTCTTTTTTAATTTTTGTTTCTTTTTAAATGTGTATTTTTTTTCTTATCACTTCTTTCTTCTTTCAACTTTCTTCTTTGCTTTTTTAATTTGCTTTTTTTTCTGCAACTGCATTTTCAATCAGGAATTCATATTTTTACCATTATGCTAGGATAATCCCTTACAATTTTCCTGTGTTATATTTTAGGTCTTTGTTATAAACACAAAAATCATTAACATGTCACTATGAATCAGTCCATGTTCAGAAAGACTGGACTGAAAATTGCTGCAACATTTGTCAAGATCATACACTTTCAATAAGGATAGCATGGGAATGGTTATATTCTAGCTATATTCTATGTATTGTAGACTACCAAATAAGAATATAGATGTGTTTGTTTCACATTTTAAGTTTCGTAAACTACTTTGTTGGCCTCCCTGACCAAAATCTGGTTTATTCACTTGTCATTCCCTACTTTGATTTTTCTTATAAACAGGAATATTTAGTTTTACCAAACTTTGTTTGAAATTCATAATTAACTGTCTTTAAAATAAATTTGTTTTGAATGAATTTCAACAGATGTGGCTTTCTTTATTATTATCTTTAGATTTTATTTATGTTACAGCAAGTCATAAATGAATGAAATTACTACAAAAAAACTTTGCCAGGTGTAGCTAAGGAAACAAAGGATGTCGCATATTAGCAGTTTGAAGTAAAAAAAAAAAGGAAATCTTTATTTTGAATTAACTTCTTTATTGATCATTGTAATTACAAAAGTTTGTATAGCAGTCCAAAGAGTAACCATATCTTGTGTGGCGCTTGAGGTAAGAATTTTCTGTATGAGTAATAGCACAACCATTGCAGTCATGACAGAACAAAGTTGAATACAGTGTGCAAACTCTTGCAGGGTAAATACAGGGTTTGATAACTATACTTTCACTATTATTGATCAAGACAGGGGAAAGTTAACACCTATGTTTCAGCAACACTCATCCTGTCGACCACACAGATGTATCCTAGAAAAGAAAATCAAATATTAGCACTGTCAGTGAGAATGAACGTCTGCTTTTCAGAAGTTTTCTTAACTGCAGCATCACCAACAGCCGCTGAGGATTTAATCCTCTACATCAATGGTCACCAAATCCTCTGACTTTTGTTGCATATGCAGGAAATTAAAAAGATAAAACTGAAGCTAATAAGGAGAGTAACATATGACCACCTTCTGTAAACAATATGCTTACTACTGTCATTCACCCACAAACAACAGCAAGTAAATATTATTTTGATGAGATCTAGGCTTCAGGGATTTAAGGTGCTGTCGTGTTTTAAGCCTCTCAGCCACGCAGCTTTGCTCACTCACTCGCTCCCCATTATTTCTTTCCTCTCCTCCTGGAGGGATGGAAAGGAGAATTGAAAGAATGCAACTCCCACAGGTTGAGATAAGAACAGTTTAGTAACTAAGGTATAACACAAACCACTACTGCTACCACCAATAATAATAATGACAAGAGAAAATACAAGGGGAAAGAATACAATTTCTCACCACCCAATATCAAGTCTGACCATGCAGTGCACCCCCTCCAGTGAACACCCACTCTTCCGGGTCTCTACCCTCCGTTTTCTACATCCTGGACATGACGTGCTGTGGTATGGAATAACCTCTTTGGTCAGTCTGGGTCAGGTATCCTGTTTCTGCTTCCTCTCGGCTTCCCCTCCTCCCTGGCAGAGCATGAGATTCACAAAGTCCTTGGCCAGCCTAAACATTACCAAGAAGTAACTGAAAACACTGGTGTTATCAGTGCTGTTTCCAGGCCCAAAATCAAAAACACTGTGCTGCACCAGCTACCAAGAAGGAGAAAATTGACTGCTACTGCTGAACCCAGGACAGGTGCTCATTTCCAAGTAAAGTAAAATACATGGGAAAATGCTTTAAGAGGATAAAAGTTGTGAGGAATTGACTGAGCACAGCAAAAATCATCCCAATAAGAATTAAAACACATCTTAACACTATCTTTGGGAGTTTGTTGTTTCGGGATTTTGGTATTTTCTTACAGAGGAAATCTAGGCATATAAAGTCAGAATAAATGAACAGTTGAGTAGCCCATATAAAACACAGTATGTGGATGTTTTCTGATCTACATGTTTGAGTTACACTTAGCAAAGAGGATGTTCATGGGAGACAAGTTATTTTTACTTTGTTGCTAAAAATTCAAGCTCAGCCCAAACAGGTTATTTGTCATTCCTAGGATTAAACTATTCCTTTCTATTTGTAGCAGTATAATTGCCAATAAATATTATTACCTCACACTAGCGTTACAAAAATATTTACTAATATTTTTCAAGAATTTTTCTGAATAAAGTAGATAAGTCAGATGTGTCTTTATTGCTGTTACCTTTAGGTAGCATTAAGCATTGGCTCTATTTCTGAGTTGCCGTTACTGCATAATTTACATTTACACTCACAGGAATTAGGTAGCAACATTCCAAGAGCTCAGAAAAATAGCTTCCATTGAAGACGGACAATGCACTTCTATTGCTGCCGACTTGCAACAGAACCAGAGAAACACTGGTAATAAACTATGCAGTTTGTGTCCACAATTCAGTTAACTATCCAGCCAAGTTAAAATCCATATTTTTATTTGACCTTCTCTGTTTTTTCTGTAAAAAATCATTTAGTAATTCTCACCTTATATAAACTCTTTTTATTTTGTTCATTGTCCAATGAAAAATAGTAATGAATAGGCTACTTAGCTTTTTGGTAGAGTTAACAAATAGTTAGGATGTGTCCACCCATTTCTGAGATCCAGAAATGCCGAATGTGTGATAATATGTTAGCTCTTATTTCTATCTCAGTATTGTAAAATTTAAACTGGAGTAATTGCATTTTTATAATTTGCTCCAAACATAATGTAAGGGAAAAAAGTCTCTTAATTAGTGCTGTTAGTCTTGCTCCAAAGCATAATATAAAGCAAAAAAGGCTTTTAATTGATGTCATTTACTTTGGGATCAAATCCAAAGAGCAAACTGTAATTTTCACCTAAAATGTATCATTATTAATATCAATATATTAGGTAATATCAGAAAAAATATTGTGGATGTAGTTTATTCTGCTGAAGTTATTATTAAAATAATTGGTGTTTTAACCACATTGTCTTAGCTTTTCTTGACAAAGTCTGGGAAAATTATTAATTGAGGTGTCTAGCTTATGTTACTTCGAAAAGATATTACTCATTAAAGGTAATATCGCAGAAAGCAGACAAAAATAAAGTTAATAGTTCAGATTTTTATAATAATATGAATAAGTTTCCTGAATTATTCCTAATTGTTGCATTCAGAAATAACATTTTTCACAGAGTTGCAATGATAGCATCAATTCATCATAGTCTAAAATGAGAATTGAATGGTAGCTGCCAGGAGGAGTGTCCTAGGGAAAGTGGGTTGGAATATTTGTTCCCCAGAAGGCAAGAAATAAATTGAAGATTAAGGCATCCTTCCTCTGTAAGTTCACAAACATATATCATCAATGTGAGAAAGTCTGCCATTATGTCTTATTAGGACTTGTTCTTGAAAATCAGATTAGATGATGCGCTGAAATTAACACAAGTTTCTATAGAGCAGTTCCATGATCTTATGAGTGGATCATTGCAGTATATAGAGGAACATATCTATCTGCTTTGTCTGAGAAAGGGTTGTTTGTTCATGGGTAAGTACAAGAGAGGATGATGGAGCTGGCAAACATCAGGCAAGTATGTCCTAAGAACTGGTATGAGGCTAATATGAGAATGCAATATTTTTGGATACTTTCAGTGTCTGATATTTGCCCATCATTTTTGAGATTCTTGTGCAGCCCAAATGGGAAGAATAAATTTGTTTTATTTAAATATGTTTTATTTTTATAGCAATTAGATTGCTGAATCTGTCTTTTTACAAGATATATTGATGATCTCTTCTAAATTAAATTGCTATGTTTGCAAAGCTGTGAGATCATTGTCATCTCTCAATATATCATGACTTTGAAAGATGGTAAAAGCCTACATTTTGCTCCTCTACAGTGACTCCATTCAGAGAAGTAAGTTCTCATGCATTTTGGTAAGTGACTCGTATTTTCCATTTACACCTGACAAAAAAGACAGATTTTCACCAGTGGCAGCATTTTAAATGTCTATAAGAAAACCAGTAGAGAGGATGCAAAGAACATTTCAAGTATTTTGAATGTGCCTGTCAGTTCTCCACACTTCTAAATGTCAAAGCCAGCTATTTTATATCATTTACATTGATAGCAGGACCTTTGACTGAAGAGTACCTGACACTATCTCAGTCCAAGAGATTGCTGAATTATGGCTAGAGACTAGAAAAAGAAACTTGGAGAAAGTGTAGCAAAACCAATTCCTGTTGAGGGCATCTCCTACAGAGCAACAAGGTCATGGTCAGTTCTGCTAAAGTAATTATTGGACCTCAACTAGAATAAAATTATTAATTAGCAATCTTTTTTTTTTTTTTTTTTTTTAATTATCAAATCTTTAAAGGATACTATTCTCACTGGAAATCTGGTTGGGTTTTTTTTTTTTCCTTAAGTCTACATTTTAGCTCAAAACCCAAAATTTTCCAACGGAACTTTTCCCCTGAAAATCAATTTCAGGCCTTCATACTGCTCCTGGATGTACATCTCCCTGGAACGGTTTGGAAAGGTGTTATATTTCTATTTAGGATATTGTAAATGAAAGGTCAGTTCTCACACAGTAAATCTGATACATGACAAATGTGAAAGTAACCCGGCACGTAAAATAGATCCAGCATATCTTGATACTATAGACAAATAAGTATCCTTGCCTTGGTTGTATTATGCATGCAATGAATGGAAATTATAGACAAATAGATAACCTCTTTAAATCAAGACAAAATTTTTGGCTTGAAATAAGACATTTTCAGGAAAACCCTATGTAGTGCAGGCGTGTATATGTATGTTTGTATAGCATAAAAGAGCTGGAAAGCATAGCTCTTCAGGAAGATTCTCACATTATACTGTTAGAAAGTTACTTAGAAACAGAGACGGACTAAGAGCTCATTATTTTGGAAGAGAAATACCGTATCATTTACTGTGCAGCATGACAAAATAGATATTAAAAATGGACAGTATCAAAACATTACAGAAATGAAAACAGCAATAATAAAATGATTTTTAAACAAATTTCAACTTGCTCATGAGCATGTTTTTCCAATTTTGAGGTAATTGCAGTTAAAGGAGAGGTTAATACAACACAGAAATTATCCTTAGACCTTGAAATCCTTGACTAGACTTTGAGTGAACAGATCTATTAAAGACAAAAAGGAATAGAAAATAGCATAATGAAATAATCTGCTATCATAGGGTTTATCATCATTTTATCACTACATCAATGAAACAAAAGCTGAAATTAGCAAGTATCATCTTATTCTACTTCAGATAGGCTATAAACAGGAAAATTATTTGAATATTTCATAAATACTAGTGTGAAAGTAAAATTCAGTATTTAATGGGAAACATGTAATGCAAAGAAGAGGTAAAAAAGAAATCTTTGGACTCCTCAGTTAAGGGAAATATTATTCACACTTCCAACCTGTTTCAAATCCACCAGGTGTTAATTTACCACTGTAATTTTAGCTCAGGCTAGTAGACCTGAAGTCGCTTAAGTTACAAGGACTGAAACCACAGGTGAGAGAAACACAAATTACAAAATTCTCAGTTCAAGATATTTTAGGTATTTTGTGTATTGCTGGAATATTAACTTTATGTGGAAACATGTTAGTTTATGATCTCTCTTGATACGGTTAGATACAACACTAACAAAATCTGCAGCCAGTAAACTCCGCAAAATATACTGAGACAAGTTACAGCTATATTTCTTTCTCTCTGAGCCTGCATTTTTTTCCATGTCTTGGAAAACAATGTTTCTAAATCTATATTTTCTGTATGCCTGTGTGCAAATTTTGAAACAAACACCCATACTGATGCATCTGAGAGGACTTCTCAGTTGGAGGTCATACATGCTCTGTACCTACATTTCTGTGCAGGCATGTCTTTCCCTGCATACCACTCACCATTTATTGAAAAATACTGCCATTTAATTTTCATTTTATTCCAGTCAACCATGAGCTGAATCAAATGAGGCTGCTCTGACATAGCACTGAACAAAATTGTAACTCCCAATGGTGTGATCCTTCTTTCTCATTTTGTACTATTTTAAATTATTACAGCATATTACATCCCTTAAAGTAAAAATGCATTTTTGTCTCTATTTGAGCAGTGCCATTTGGAAAGTGACCAGAGTAGAAACACAGTTACAGGAAGAGTCAAAAACGCTTCTACTGCTTTAGACCAACAAAGGTAAATATCTATTACATTCTGCTTGCATCAAGTTTAAAGAAATTTCACAAACTTTAAGTTGTTTATAGCATAAGTCACTCTAACAAGTAGCAATAAAAGTCAGACAATTTTAAAGTGCTAATCTTTATATAACTTTCAGTTTTTCAAACCATCAGCATTCACTGTGCTAGTTCTTAGTTTCCTTTTTATTCATCTGAGACTGTTTGTTTGTATAAGTAATATTTATTGGTGGAATTAGGACCAATCTTGATATTCCAAGAATCTATCAGATCTATATGAACACTCCCAGTTGAAAATAGTAAAAATGTCCAGAGCCTTTAGTTATTCCACATGTATATATAACTTCAGAACATCACGTGTGTGACTTCCAAATGCAATCACAATTATTTAGTTTTTCCATTTACCTCATAATTACCATGAATAAGCTTTGGGTGGAGTAGATTATGGTGATTAAATTGTAGACTACAGGCATTAGTGCTTTTAAAATTCAGGAAAATATATTTTTAGAATATAGAATGACTTTGAAAGAACCCTCTAAGCTTACATTAATGTCCATATTCAAAACTGTTTGGTATGATGTCACTATTATATAAAAAATGCTGTCTGTCTGGTGAAAATCTGGAATTTTTAGAAAGAAAAGATGTTACATTATAACAAAACTCCCAAATTTAAAAAAACTTTTCCAAGCAGACCTCTGTATGTGTATATGAAAAAAATGTCATGTTAATAAATCCTTTTTTTTTTTTCATTTTTGATACATTTCTGAATAAAGATAACCATTCCAAAAGGAAAATAAATAATTTCGCAGTTCTTTACATCTTCTCTAAAACACTGAAGCTTGTATGGTATAGGCATCACTTGGTTTAAAAACATTTTAAGAAAGAATTATTTTGACAATTTCAAACCTTTTGTAGTAAAATATAAAGGTACCAGAGCAGCCAAATTAATTTCATGTATCTTACAGGAAAAAAAATGTGACTTACAGAGCTGAAGATTTTATTTTTGATAGACAGTTGTCATAGACAGGGCAGCAAAATCTCTGTGAGGTTCCTCCTCCCGCAATTCAGTGTTTCCCAGATGTAGATAAAAATGGTACAGTTTGCAAATAACAAAAAATTGGGTATTGTATTAAATAATGAAAACTGCTTACTCTTATTTCCCGGTCTTCATTGCTCAGATATCAGTCTCGGGCTAACAGAAAAAAAGAAAAAATGTTCAAACACAACTGAAGACTTATTTGAAAACAAAAGATGCAGATTAATCTACAGTGTGAAAGACTCATCAGGAAAACACTGAGTCAGAAAAGGATTTATAGGTTATCATACATTAGAATGACAACACTGACTCAGAGCGAGGCTGTGCCAGTAAGAGCTAGCTGAGTTATAGAACGTATTGAATAAAGGCGGGGGGGGGGGGGGGAATCTTGACTCTGTAAAAGCATTACTAACAACTCCATCAAAAAACTGTGCAGTTCTTGTACCCATACTTCAAATAAAGATAAAAATGTATTCTGATTAACATCACAGGAATGATCATTAGGCTCGAAAAGAAGTGTCTAAAAAGTTAAGAAGGAATTGAACACAAATTTCTGCTTTGCATTCAAAATACCCTTAGTATTTACATTTAGAAAATTACTCCACTTAACCGTTGAGCTTCAGGGCAACAACTGATCATCCAGGAAGAATCCTGCTCTCAATATCTCTTCCTCTCTCTTAAATGTTCCTCTGTGGAGCATTGGTGATTGGCCATAGGGGGAAAAATGAATGGGAAAACTGACCAAGCTAGTATCAGTAAATCTTCGTCTAGCCATCTAAGTCATAGAGTCAGAATCAAAATGATCACCAGATCAAGCCAGGTCTTAACTCTAACTTAGTTTGGCAGGAATATTTTTTGTACATCCTAGTGTAACAGAGATCACGATCCATTAACTAGGATCATCCCTGATTAAGACTAATCAATTCCCAGGGTCAGTTGCAGAGGTTGTCTCTATACACACAACAAAAAACTTTATTCTGCTGAAGACTTGAATGTATTCTTCTTACTAATGTTGTTAGGAAAAGTATATTGGTAGCTGAGTGAATGGCCTGTGATTTAGACAACATTTAGGTGATTTAGGTGTTCCTCTGATCTGAAGTATTAGGAAAATAGTAATCCACCTGCTCTCTATACTTGTATAGATAGATCTATCTTGGTTTTCAAGTCTAGAATACCTCTTTTGAACACATAAGAAGTATGAGACTTCAAAATTAGCTGTTTTCAGCAACGTAAATCTTTCTTAGACAATCTGCATTTACATTTTTGTTTAACACCCCAGGCTCTATTTGTTATTTAATCTGCTTAATGTCAGAAGGAGGCACAGTTCTATAAAGACGCGTGGTGATGAATAACACTCTTAATGGAGGTATAAATTGAGACTAATTGGTTTAAGTGATTCTTATTAAGTCCTATTTCAGCTGGTATAATGGAATTTTGTTTGGCAGGGGAACAGAGCTAATATTATCAGATAATTTTCTTCTTAAAATGGCTTAAATTTCAGTCTTCCAGACCCACAGGTTCTAAATAAGTAATGGCCTTTCTGTCTGAAAACATCCTGACAACGTACCAACACAAGAAAATTACGTTATCAATAAAATGGCTTTAATATATCACTGCATTTTCACACCCTATCACCATGTCTTACGTTGCCTCAAAAGATGGCCAAAACATTCCAATCACTGAAATATTTCAGCAGAGACTAATCCCATCTCACAATTTCTTGAATGGTTCCAAATGTCACATAATGAATAAATAAATTGACTTTCATGAAAACCAGATTTGGCAGGAATGCATGAGTGCCTAGTTAAATAAGCAAACTGGGACTCAGAGGTACTTCTACCCAATTTGTTGTTTTCAAGTGTAATAGCTGTTTTGAAACTTGAAATCAATATCCACATGTGATTTGAAAGTTGATGGCTTGCCTGATCATATAAGGTTCTGGGGAATTTTCTTCTAACTGTCAGTATAATCCAATGATGCAAAAACATTTTACAAAATATAATTAAACATATTATAAAGTATAATATCCATACAGCAATTTGTCTACATCAGTTACTGCTGCTTCCTTTGATCCTTGTTGGTAAGACTAAGACAGTCTTACAGAGTAACAGCAGTGCAAAGAGAGAGTGAAGGTTCCTAGACACTACATACTCAAATCAAGAAGCTATTTATAGACCACAGCAACATCTTGAAAGCAAATCTGGAACCAATGAAGTTTAATATTCTCTCTATAGCTATCATCACCAAGCAACCTGGCCCCTGCATAGCACAACAGCTATAGCTTCTGAATGGCCTTTAAGTGTAATCCCACATTGAATGAATTACAGCAACAGAATATGGAGGTTACAAAGACAAAGATAACTTTGTAGTGGTGAACACTAGAGTGCTAATTATAGCCATCACAATAAATGTAAATGCAGGGAAGTAACTTTACCCATGTGTGCAACTAGGGGACACCAGCGTCAAGGGGGGATGAGGGATGGAGGCCATGCATGGACAAGAATGGTAAGAAGTACTGGCAAACTGTTGGCAAAAGACACTGATCTTGAAAGAAGCTACAATTTGTCCCCCATTTATATGTAACAAAAATTTCAGCATGAACTCAAAACATAACTCACAAGGTTTTGAGCCATGCCTCAACCAGCATATTACCAGCAGAACCCAACAATTTTTAATAGTCTTTCTACTTGTTTCTTTTTATCCATATTCCAGTCTCATCTAGACCCTACAGCTCAATTCCGACTAATTTCAAAAATCCTATTATTTGTATAAAACTGGAAGAGTTTAGGCCTTAACAGAACTTGTAGGGATTTATGAGTAATTTAAGGTGCTTGAGTTCAGACCCCAGACAATCTTTTGGCTGCTGAAGCAGAGAGACGCAAGTCCAAGTGTTTTAAAGATGCTGTCATGCACCTTGCTTCAGAACAACTTTACATGGCAATTCATCCTGAAAACTAGGGAACCACCTGAGGAGTCATTTTCATACTAGACATAATTATTCCTAAATATTTTATTGGAGTCTGCGTATTTCTTTCTGAACTTCTCTGAATGTTCTTTCAAAAACACTTGCCAGGCAGGTAAAATTAAAATATGACCTAATGCTCTGGAAACTGGTTCAATTACCTGGTTTTATTTTAGAATGGAAAAGAGGTTCTCTCACAGAAAAAGCTATATCAGTTGCTTTCCCCCTTCAAGACACAATTAAGAAACTTTTGAAAAAACAGTAAAAGAAAAAAAAATAAATCACAGAATCATAGAATCATAGAATAAGGTTGGAAAGAACCTTAAGATCATCTAGTTCCAACGCCCCTGCCATGGTCAGGGGCACCTCCCACTAAACCATGCCATCCAAAGCTATGTCCTACCTGGCCTTGAACACCACCAGAGATGGAGCATTCACAACTTCCTTGGGCAACCCATTCCAGGGCCTCACCACCCTTACAGTAAAGAATTTCTTCCTCATATCCAATCTAAACTTCCCTGTTTAAGTTTGAGCCCGTGTCCTGGGTTCAGCAGTAGCAGTCATTTTTTTTTCTCCTCGGTAGCCGGTGCAGCGCTGTGTTTTTGGCTTTTGGCCTAGGAGCAGTGCTGATAACACCAGTGTTTTCAGTTACTGCTTGGTGATGTTTTGGTCTGACCAAGGACTTGCTGAGTCTCATGGCCTTCTAGGGAGGAGGGGAAGCCGGGAGGAAGCAGAGACAGGACACCTGACCCAAACTGACCAAAGAGGTTATTCCATACCACAGCACCTCATGTCCAGGATGTAGAAAACGGAGAGCAGAGACCAGGAAGGGGGGTGGGGGTGCACTGTGGGGGGTGCACGGCTTGGTCGGGCTGGGATTGGTGGTGAGCTATTGTATTCTTTCCTTATATTTGCCTTCTCATTATTATTATTGGTGGTAGCAGTAGCGGTTTGTGTTACACCTTAGTTACTAAACTGTTCTTATCTCAACCTGTGGGAGTTGCATTCTTTCAATTCTCCTTCCCATCCCTCCAGGAGTGGAGGGAAGAAAGAGGGGGAAGTGAGTGAGTGAGCAAAACTGCGCGGCTGAGAGGCTTAAACTACGAGAGTTCTTTTTGGCTCCCAATGTGGGGCTCGAAGGATTGAGATAACGACAGGATTAATAGCCGCTTGTCACAATGTTGATTTATTGGCTCTCAGAGTTGTTGCTCTTGAGTTCATAGTTTCACCTGTTGTACCTTACTTACAGCCAGTATTTATTATCTTAGCATTCGAATATGGGTTTTGGGTTAAGGTTCTTGTTTCAGTGTACTTTATTGGAATGGCTTGTGAGACGGGTGGGCTCCAGAAGCAGGGGGGGAACAGACGTGGATGTGGATGTGGACGTGGACTTGTACCTGGCATCTCAGCTGCTCTTCACCGTCCTGGCCCTTGTCCTCACCTCCATCTTCTTGAGGTTGTGGGAAGCAGAGTGGGGGCGGCCCTAGGAGTCGCCGGCTGCTGAAATGGCCCGGGAGTGCGGCCCTGGGGACCAGGAGCTGAGACCCCGCACCGAGCCCAGACCGCAGCTGCCAAGCAGCAAGAGGAGACGACGGTGGTGGAGAAGCCGAGCCCCGAGGCCAATTCATGCCCCGCAGCTACTGAGCCGGGGGTGCAGGCGGCGGCCGAGCCCAGACTCGCAGAGGTCAAGAGCATCCACTGGCAGCCGCCTGCAGAGCCCCGTGAACCCGAGCCCCAGGAGGATGCATGAGACCACACAGCACTTCCCAGCAAGGCAGAGGAGGAAGATCTGGACTCAGACAAAAAGCAGCTGGTGGTGAGAGAGCCGGCAAGCACAGCAGCTACACCAGCCCCAGTGACAAGTACATGCCATCCAAGGCTCTGTCCAACCCTGCCGTGAACACCACCAGCAATGGAGCATTCACAACTTCCCTGGGCAACCCATTCCAGTGCCTCACCACCTTTACAGTAAAGAATTACTTCCTCAAATCCAATCTAAACTTCCCATTTAAGTTTTAACCCGTTACCCCTTGTCCTATCACTACAGTCCCTAATGAAGAGTCCCTCCCCAGCATCCCCATAACCCCCCCTCAGATACTGGAAGGCAGATATAAGGTCTCCATGCAGCCTTCTTCTCTCCAGGCTCAACGGCCCCAACTTTCTCAGCCTATTTTCATACGGGAGGTGCTCCAGTCCCCTCATCATCCTCGTGGCCCTCCTCTGGGCTTGTTTCAACAGTTCCATGTCCTTTTGATGTTGAGGACACCAGAACTGCACACAATACTCCAAGTGAGGTCTCACAAGAGCAGAGTAGAGGGGCAGGGTCACCTCCTTTGACACGCTGGTTGTGCTCCTTTTGATGCAGCCCAGGATACAGTTGGCCTTCTGGGCTGCAAGTACACACTGAGGCTGGCTCATGTTCGTTTTCTCATTGACCAGCATCCCCAAGTCCTTCTCAACAGGGCTGCTCTGAATCTCTTCCCCACCCAACCTGTAGCTGTGCCTGGCATTGCTCCTACCCAGGTGTAGGACCTTGCAATTGGCATTGTTAAACTTCATCAGGTTGGCACCAGCCCAATTCACAAGCATGTCAAGGTCCCTCTGGATGGCATCTCTTCCCTCCAACCTATCAGCCTAACCACACAGCTTGGTGTCATCGGCAAACTTGCTGAGGGTGCACTCAATCCCACTGTCTATGTCACCCGCAAAGATGTTGAACAAGACCGGTCCCAACACCGATCCCTGAGGGACACCACTTGTTACTGCTCTCCAGCTAGATATCGAGCCATTGAGCACTACTCTTTCCGTGTGGCCACCCAGCCAGTTCTTTATCCACGGAGTGGTCCACCTATCAAATTGATGTATCTCCAACTTTGAGAGAAGGATGTCATGTGAGACGGTGTCAAAAGTTTTGCACGAGTCCAGGTAGGTGACATCAACTGCTCTACCCCCGTCCATCAGTTCCGTAGCCCCTTCATAGAAGGCCATCAGATTGGTTAGGCAGGATTTCCCCTTAGTGACGCCATGCTGGCTGTCCCCAACCACCTTGTTGGTTTTCATGTGCCTCAGCATGCCTTCCAGGAGAACCTGCTCCAAGATTTTGCAAGGCACAGAGGTGAGACTGACTGGTCTGTAGTTCCCCAACTCATCCATTTTCCCCTTCTTGAAAATGGTGGCTATATTTCCCTTTTTCCAGTCATCGGGAACTTCACCTGACTGCCATGATTTTTCAAATATGATGGACAGTGGCTTAGCAACTTCATTTGCCAGCTCCTTCAGGACCCGCAGATGGATTTCATCAGGTTCCATGGAATTGTGCACATTCCGGTTCCTAAGATGGTCCCGAACCAGATCCTCTCCTACAGTGGGCCCATGGCCTTCATTCTCACAGTCTCTGCGTCTGCCTTCCAAGGCTTGGGTGGTGTGGTCATAGTATTTGCTATTGAAGACCAAGGCAGAGAAGTCATTAAGAACCTCAACCTTCTCCAAATCCAGGGTAGCCAGTTCTCCCGATAGCTTCTGGAGAGGGCCCACGGTGTCCCTAGCCTGTCTTTTATTTCAATGTACCTATAGAATCCCTTCCTGCTAACTTTCACATCCATTGCCAAGTTTAATTCTAAGTGGCCCTTAGCTTTCCCTAACTTCCCAGACAACATCCCTTTATTATTCCCAGGCCGCCTGACCTTGCTTCCACCTTTTGTAAGCCTCTTTTTTACTTCCAATTTTCCTTGGCAGCTCCTTATCCATCCAAGGAGGTCTCCTGGCCCTCCTGCTAAACTTCCTTCTAGTTGGGATGCGTCGCTCCTGAGCTTGCAGCATGTGATCCTTGAATATCAACCAACAGCCTTGGGACCCCTGCCCTCTAGGGCTGTATCCCATCGAACCTAACTGAGCAGGTTCTTGAAGAGGCCAATGTCTGCTCTCTTGAAGTCCAGGGCAGTGAGCTTGCTGCACGCTCTTCTCATTGCCCTGTGGATCTCGAATTTGAGCATCTCATGATTGCTGCAATCAAGGTTGCCCTGGAGCATCACATTCCCAACCAGTCCTTCCCTGTTGGTGAGCATGAGTTCAAGCATAGCACCTCTCCTTGTCGGCTCCTCTATTACTTGCAGAAAGAAGTTGTCTTCCACACAACCGAGGAGCCTCCTGGATTGCTTGTTCCTGGCCGTATCATCCCTCCAACAGATATCAGGGTGGTTGAAGTCCCCCGTGAAGACAAGGGTCTGCAAGCATGAAGCTGCTCCTATCTGTCTATAGAGCACTTCAAACTAGATAGAAAGGTTATATGTTTTGGCCAAAATTCACATTTAACCATTTCCTTCCCTCTCCCCTGTTTTTTTAGCTTTTTTTGTTGTTTTCTTTTTTTTTTTTTTCTCCAGATCTTGCTCTCAAGAAGAGATCTGATCCATTCCTGAATTTTGTTACACTGTCTGCTGTATCTCAGATCATCCACATCCTTCATGTATGCCTTTAGAACTGAGTACAATTTAGGACTGAGCACAACACAGTCCTCAGGCAGGATCAAAATTCTTATCTTGAAAAACAGCAAAGGATATGTATGAGGCAAAGAGAAAAAAAGGTGAGTCAGAAAAGTAACACAGCTCAAACAGGAAGGTTGATTATTGAAAAGGTTGCCCATTTTTTTGTAGTAGGGAGGAGACTGGAAAGGAAAGGGAAACCAGCAATTTCCACTGGGTCTTTAGGAAGCCTTTTTCTGATTTTCTTTCTAATGTCTCATTTAAAAAAAAAAAAAAAAATCAAACAAAACCAATACCACACACATTAAAAAAAAAAAAAAGACAAAACACCTCAAAACAAACCAAACCCAACCAACCAACAGAAAAAAACAAGAACAAAAACAAAACCAAAAGAAAACAACCACTCAAACAAGCAAACAAACAAAAAAAAAAACACAAAAAAAAACAAACTGAAGGGAAGTTAGAGAGGATTGTGACAGTTTTTGTAGTATCTCTTAGATTCCATAGGTACACTTTTGTACTAACAAGACTCAGGTAACTTTAAAGTTTGTTAAAACTCTAATTGTTCCTAGATGTTCAGCTACTATAGCTCTTTCAGACAGAAGCTTGTTCATTTGTGTTGGGTGAGATGACTGCACCTCATCCTTTGAGAATTAAACTACCCATGTCTTGGTCATCATGTAACTAGCTTGCTGCAATGTGGTTTACATACAGTCACCTTTTCCTGTCATTTGGAAGCTGCAGGCTGTATTTTCTACCACGTCTATTTAAGAAATTTCCCTCCTCTACACTGTATGCCACTCAAGTTTCTAGTTGCTACTTAGAGTTCTGATTTTAAATTTCACAGACAAAGCAATTATGAAATCTGCTTATGTGCGAGACTGTTTCTTTTTTCTGTGGTTCCACAGTGCTGTTGGAGGATGCCAGAAGAGGAAATTCCATTTGGTGTCCTCAACTCTGGAACCTGCTTCTGGTCGAAATCTTTCGATTAGTTGAACCTGGAAAACTGCTATACAGTTCAGCTTTAATTATTTGTGGGGAGATGTATAATGGATGAATCTGTAAAATGTAGGAATTTTAGTATTGCAGTATTGACTGCCCTTGAGCACAACACAAATCTTTGCTTAATGAGTCAACAGTAATTTAAAATTTGCTTTTATTTTTAATATTTAGTACCCAATTTTTAAGCACTCTACATATTTTTTATTTCCTTCTCATAAATTGAAATAAACAGAATAAAATATTTTCAAATATGTTTATTTCTTGCTTTCATAACAAACAGAAACTTCTTATTAGTATTTTTGCCCCCTTCCCTGACTCCTGTGCTGGAAGATATTTTGTACTTCATCTCTGAGTTTCTGGCTTTCTACTGTTTTTCTGGTAAGGATATCTTCATCAACTCAACTTATTTGTTATTTTTCTACATTAAAACTATTAGACTCAGATGAGAAAAAGCCATGTTGGATTACTACATAAAAATTAGTTTATACTCTGCATTTCTTTCTGTTTATAAGCAGACATAGAGCAAGACAAAAGCAAAGTAAGCATGAATTAGCAAGGAGGGTATGCATAGCTCTTGGGTTTTCTTTTCGTTTCCTCTTATTGGGCACAGTATTGTGGAAGGTCAGCCTCCCATTGCTAAGAAATCTGCCCACCATCCATTGCCATTTCCTCCTGCCCTTGTCATCTCTCAGCCAGCTCTGATTCCCTCTACCTCTCCTCCCTGTGCTCCTCACAGAGGTGAGTACTCAGGTTTCAGCTATGATGTGAGGAGTTTGGCAGTGGAGAAGCTAGATAGACATCTCCAAGCACCTACAAATCTCCATCTGCCCCCATTTGCACCATCTTATTCTGCTTCTTAAGGCAGCCCTGTGACTTTAGAAGACATTAAAACCTTTGCGTCCCACAGATGAAAAGCAGACATTAGTGGCTTGTATCATACAACCCATAAGGATTAATTGCTGGAGAAGATAGCAACAGGCTATCCTAAGCCTACATAAATTTACCTTCTTGCTGTTTCTTCCCCATCTGCCTCCAGAAGGGCTGGCTGACCCATGAGGCGTGTCATAAAATCATAGAATTGTAGAATAGTTAGGATTGGAAAGGACCTTAAGATCATCCAGTTCCAAACCTCCTGCCATGGGCAGGGACACCTCCCACTAAACCATGCCACCCAAGGCCCTCTCCAACCCAGTCTTGAACACTGCCAGCGAAGGAGCATTCACAACTTCCCTGGGCAACCCATGTCCTCTGTGTGTGCTCAGAGTGGCTATGTAGCTGCTGCAAAACGGGGACACCCATCAAGTGCAGGCCAGCATCAAGCCCAGGCTGCAGTGTGGCAGGGTTACCTAAGGCCCACAACACACACTTCTCCCCATGTGCAGGGCAGGTGCCTGTTGGGGGAGCTGACAGTGGATTCTGTGGCCAGTGGAAAGGAGGCTGAACTGTCACCAAACAGCCAGCTATGAAGATTTCAGCTGTGGTGCAGGAAATCGAACAAACAGGATAATGTGAAGGAAGGAAAATGAATGTTGCCTGGCAATAAAAATGTGCTTGGCTGAAGCTGTGTTACCTTTTTGTTTATTTTCAATAAGTCCATCACTACAGGACATGAGATCTGTCTAAAACATTAGTTAAAGGCATAAATAACTCATAAACTGCATAGATCACCCTATTTTAGTTGTTATTATTGTTTCTTCAGAGAATTTTCATATTTAAATAAAACAAGTGAAACAGAATGTTTCACAATACTCATCTGTCTCCTTTTCCTTCAGATTCATCTGCCAAATTACTAGGAGTGCCTGACTTCTGGCTAGGAAGTGCTCTGATCTCCCTGGTATGAAACAATACAGCCACAGAAGATGCATATAAATAGTTTACATCTTCTTTAATCTGCCTTGCATGGACAGCTTGCTGTTCCAATGCTATTGTTAGTCATGCACTCCCACAAATGGAACCATCTAGTGACCCTTTGACCCTAAATAGATTGATATTACTGTCTCTTGCTAACATGCCATAGTGGTATTTAATGTAGCAGGGAGTCAAACAGATTAGGACTATATTTTTAGGAAAAACTGAGTCGATACTGAAAAGTGCAGGATTAGTTTGGGCATTTAAGAATGTGTGGGAAATAGGATGATTTTGGGAACAAGACAGGAAACTTCATGGAGTAACTGTCATGTCAGCAGCAGCAACATTTCTGGTGCTCCATTCCAGCTTCTCTTGTAAGGTATTTAAAATACACTGAAACTACTCTTTTCTTTAAACCTCAATGAGAATAACCAAATGAGGGTTTCCTGCAGTCTTGATAACACTGAAGGGCAAGAATGTCCTACAGTAAATTCACTGCACCACACCAATGCTATCAGCCTCTAGAAACAGAAAGGGTTGGGGGTAGTTAGTGGATCAGACAGTCCATGACCCCAGCTGACAAGTGCAACTTAAACTTCAAAATATGATGAAGGAACAATCCTAGATTAAGCACAGTGGTGACTTGCCTGTTCCCATATTTCCCTGCTGTCATGATTTTACATATTACACCATGGCAGCCATGCAAATCAATTACAACTGGAAATGACAACTCTTCCAGTAATGCATATTGGCATTGTTTAAAAGATGCAAAAAGCATTCCACAAGTAGCATAAAATCTCTTGCTTCATCACTGCAATCTTCACGAAGTAAAAAAAGCATTTCTACTATGCATACAATTAAACCATGAGAACCAAACGTGAATACTTATAATGCAGCATTTCATAATGTTAACTGTAATGTGTGAGTCACATGGTTCTTTACGTGGTACATAGAGAAATAATGTTGAAGAACAAAAGAGGTGGATGCAAAACCTTGTAATAATACGATATATGAAATATCCATTTTAACATAGAATAGAATAATTTTCAGGTGACTGGGGAGTAAATAACAGCAGTTGCGAATATAAATCTAATACCAATCATAAGTATGCACACAAGCCTCGCATGTTCAGCATTTTGAATGAGAGCCTTTGTAAAGAATCAACAGGTGATCACTCCCCTTGCTGGATTTTTGAGTGTATAAAACAAACCACCAGCCATAAGCTATTTCTTACAGTGCACAAGACAGGCTCTACTCAATGTCTGTTTTTCAGATCTCTGCTATATAAAGTAATGCATAAAGCTGTACAATATTTCCTTTATGAAATTTTTCTCACAAAATGTGCATATGATATTCTATGAGTTGCAAACTTTCTGAGTTTTATTACTGTAAGATTAGGTAAATTTGCAAATTTTCAGTTGCTAAGATATTTTTGACCCAAAATGGGAATTATTTTCACTTTAAGTTAGATGCATTATTATTTGGAAACGAATGTGTATTCTCAGGAAATTATTTTTGCTTCAAACTGTTACAACACTTAGGGAAAACATCCAAATAAAAAATAACTGCACTTCCAAATCACAAAAGGACAAAAATTCCTCAAATTGAGCAATTGTATTTTATTTCTATATTCCCAGTAGTCAGTTTATACAAATTTTCCTAAGAGGAAACTCTCCTGTGACATTGCATAGCATGACACACTGTTGTCTTCAAAGAAGGCCTTGTCTGCATTGTTTCTCTATTCCAAAGCCAGGGAGCTAACAGGAGGTTACAATTTTTCAGAGCAACAGGGTTAGAATACATAATTTACAATTTACTTTTCCACTCCCACAGAAGAATCTCATGCCTGCAGTGAACCCCTGGCATATGTAAATATTTTCAATTAATATACTTCTCTCCTTTTGGCATTTTTTCAAGCTATAGTTTCCAGCCCAGATATCCAATATAAGCCATAACAATTAAATAAATATATTGTGTCTCACCAGTGGTTTTCACCATGTGCTGTTCTCAGAGGCACTTTCTCCTTATGATGACTGTTTATTGAACGCTTAGATCCAGAATTCAAAAGGTCAAATAGTCAAAACTATACTTCTCCATCTGCACAATAAACAGAAGGATTTCATCTACTGACACTTCAGATGCCCCACAGCTCTATTTCTTTTTTATCTACTCCAAAATCACAACTTTTGCTTTTTCTTATGTAAAGTATCTGTGCCTGAGAATAAACAAAAAGCTTGCTCTGACTCACACAAAAGAGTTGCAAAGAGGTTGGGGGTCCACAAATCTCACTTCTTATGACTGTTACATTTCTCTTACTTACCTCTATTATGAAACAGATTTTGGGTGGACAAAAGCTATTTTCATTCCCTGGAAAATGAGTGTATTTGTCAGGCAAAACCAGGGTAGACCAATGTGCAATTAGTTGCCATTGCTGCTGTAGTGCTAGGAGATTGATTAGGTGAGAGGTGCCTGCTAGGATCATCTGTGCAAGGCTACTTTAAGGCTGTAGAAGAAGGTAAAAAATTCCAGCCTTGGAAAAAGATCTTTGTGAAATTCAGCTGCACAGAAACAATCTCACAGTCCTCAGCAAATGGGCAAATGCAGAATGCTACGAAGGATAGACCTGCTTTTAAGGCATTGATTCTCATATAGTGCCTGGTATAGCTCTAACTTACCATTTTTTCTGGTTTCCTACATGCTATTGTTTATATATTTCATAATTAATTGTTTTCTGTGATAAATAAAGACTAGATTTGAAAAGTGAATTTTCACTTTTCAATTTTCACAAATCAAAAAGAAATTTGAAAATGAGTGGTCTAGAAGTATTTTCCAAGAAAATGTCTGTACAGGTGCTACTTAGAATTACAGCTTAATTTTTCTCCTCAACAGAGGGTTGAAATTTTAAGTTGCATCTCTAAATGCATAAGGAGAAATCGTAACGGGTATGAAAAAAAAAAAAAAGCTGAGTCTGCTGCAGCACATATGAGAGATTATATAACTGTAGAGGAAAGTTTAAATTACAAGTTGTCACAAAGACTGAAACAATACCCAGAATTTTCCACGTATTACGTCTTCCGTCTCACCACCAACATATTGGTTATTCCATTCTTCCAAGTTCTTCTGAGGAATAACCTCTGGGATCATGCTTCATTTAGCAAAGAGCTTCCCCTTGTTTGGACAGATTGATTCAAAAGCAATGATTCCTATTAAGACGTTTTCTTATACTTAGAAAATTTAAACTCCTTTTCTTCTTGAGGGTTAGAAACCAGAGCTGGGGATAAATAATGCCAGAATATACTAAAATACATTGAAAATACACCCCCAAGTTAATAACTTTTTCCCTGCTAATCTTTCCTCTTTTTTGATGGAGCAGGATTTTCCCATCATCTCAAAATAAGCAGAGTATGTGCCTTGAATATATGAATACATTGTGGTACATGTGAATTGAAAGATACCTACAGACACAAGCACAAACACACAAAAAATCAAAACCAGCTTAACTGGGAATCTCCCTGATTTGAGGGTAAAAAGCTACAGAAAGCATCAGATTATATTAGGTCACATCGAAGATCCACATAGCCTAGTACCCTTTCTCAGATAGTGGCCAGGAGCAAATAATTAGGGAAAACTTATCAGAAAGTGAAAGTAGAACTACTCCCCATTATTCTTGCTGGACCACCATGAAAACACGTGTTTAAGAACTTCCTGAGTTGGAGTTTGCATCCAGACCATGGTATTTAGTATCCCCACTATGCTTTTCTACCATTGTTTTCTCTACCATCTTTTTGAGTTAATAGCCCTTCACAGCATCTCATAGCAACAGGTTCTTCAATTTAATGACATTTTCTTTCTGCCCTTCATGATCCCCTATATTAGTTGTGCTCAGATTAATTCCCGAAGTATACCAAATAAGGCACTGTGCTAGCTTAAAAACATCTACCTTAGTTTCCAGAAGCAGTCTCTGTGGCAGCAAAAAGCAGTAAGTTAACTTTCCCACTATCCTGTTCTTCCTCTTTTTATTCTCTCTTTTTCCTGTTACTCATCCTTTAATAAAATAATTATTGAAAAAGGCCTTGATTTTATAGTACTATTCCACACAATATAATTTCAGGTTGGAAACATGTCCCATTCACCCTGATTTTACACAGAGGGAACAAAAAACCCTTACATATTTGTTCAAAGTCTGTTTCCTGACTTTAATGAGTAAAAACCCTTTATTCAACCAGTATTTTGCAAACAAGATAAATCTCAAAGCATGGGATTAGTGAATATTTCTTGCAAATCCATGAATATCCAGTGATCTTTCTTCTTTTTAAAATATCTGTGAAAACTAAGTAATTTCCACAACAAGTTATATAAACATGCTGTACGAGCTTTTTAGCACAACTCAGCCAGTGCAAGTCCTGACCTTCGAGCAATCCTGCTGTTTCTGCTCTGGGCTCCTCTTCATAAGGCTACCCATCCTATGTTACAATGCCAAGTTTTGTAGTACAGATAAACATCCACTGGAAGCCAAGATAATATCAATGAGCTTATTTACACAAGAGGACTAAACCCAAATTCGAAGACTCATGTGCAGGAAGAAAAAGCTTCTGAACTAAATTCATCCAAAAGTAGTGAAGCTTGATGTAAGGATTGCTAGATAAAATCTGAAGTTACGCTATGTAAATGCTAGACTGGGTAGATTATTGGGTCAGGAGAGACCATTAGGATTATGAAATATATTAACTTCTTCAGCTCCTTGGTATCTGCAATTAAGATAAAAACCCAAAACCGTATAAATTTTCACTTCATCTACCAAGGAATCATACCTGGAGAGGTTGTATGCCACAGAACGTTTGCACTGTAGTACTTGATATCAAGTTGGCCTTTAAAGGCCAAATATGCATCTTAAGAATTGTTATATTGAAAAAACACATGGATGCATTTTTGTTCTCCTAAGTGGATATCCAAGGTATTGTAATAGTTGAATGAAAAAAATAACAACAGTGCATAAAAAAAAAACATTATACTTTGATAGCAAGTATTAAGGTATTTGGCATGGAAATGTTAGTAAGATCTACCATTCCGATTAGAAAAATGGGAATTTATGTTAGAATTTATGTTAGATGAAAGGAAAACCAACTTAATTACAGTGCCGAGTTTAAATTTTCTAAAGAGCAATGTGTAAAATGATCTACGGGGACCCTGGAAGTTTAGATTTTATGCTATTGTTTTCTTTCTGTACAGGCCAAAGAGGGAGTCAGTGAAAATTCTTAACAAGGAGTTTTCCAGTCTTTGTAAGGAATTCTCTTCACTTTTTAAGACATTGTGCAGAGAAATGCTTTGTTTACTTATGTGCTGCCTACTTCAATTAATCCTAATAGATGTTAATGTGCTGATATTCTTTCCATGGTTTCACAGATATTATAGGAGTGGGATTCTTTTGCACTGCTGGAAAGTAAGGTCTATTGCCACTATGTGTAGATTAATGAGAGCAATAGTATTCACACTCTTCAACATCTTAGTTACTTCACAGGAAATTGGACAAAAAAAACCCTGTACACCATAAAGCTATTTTACTTTAGAATATAATAACATATAAACTAAAAGCCATACTGCAAGGGTATTTGGACCTCAGTTGAGTAATAGAATCTAGTGTAAGTGTTCTCTCCACTTGGAGAGAGCATGTGGAGAGTTAATCAGAAAAAGGATTTAAAATTTTATAGGTACATTACAAATAAAAGACAAGTTAGGGACACCGTGGGCCCTCTCCAGAAGCTATCGGGAGAACTGGCTACCCTGGACTTAGAGAAGGCTGAGGTTCTTAATGACTTTGCCTCAGTCTTTACTGGCAAATGCTCTGACCACACCACCCAAGACTTGGAAGGCAGACGCGGGGACAGTGAGAATGAAGACCCTGGGCCCACTGTAGGAGAGGATCTGGTTCAAGACTATCTTAGGAAACTGAACATGCACAAGTCCATGGGACCTGATGAAATCCATCCGCGGGTCCTGAAGGAGCTGGTAAATGATGTTGCTAAGCCACTGTCCATCATAGTTGAAAAATCCTGGCAGTAAGGTGAAGTTCCCGATGACTGGAAAAAGGGAAATATAACCCCCATTTTTAAGAAGGGGAAAATGAATGAGCTGGGGAATTACAGACCAGTCAGTCTCACCTCTGTGCCTTGCAAAATCTTGGAGCGGATTCTCCTGGAAGGCATGCTGAGGCACATGAAAACCAACAAGGTGGTTGGGGACAGCCAGCATGGCTTCACTAAGGGGAAATCCTGACAGACCAATCTGGTGGCCTTCTATGAAGGGGCCACGGAACTGATGGACAGGGGTAGAGCAGTTGATGTCGCCTACCTGGACTTATGTAAAGCTTTTGTCACTGTCTCACATGGTATCCTTCTCTCTAAGTTGGAGAGACAACAATTTGATAGGTGGACCACTCGGTGGATAAAGAACTGGCTGGATGGCCGCACGCAAAGAGTAGTGCTCAGTGGCTCAGTGTCCAGCTGGAGAGCAGTAACGAGTGGTGTCCCTCAGGGATCGGTGTTGAGGCCGGTGTTGTTCAACAGGTTTGTTGGTGACGTGGACAGTGGGATTGAGTGCACCCTCAGCAAGTTTGCCGATGACACCAAGCTGTGTGGTTAGGCTGATACGTTGGAGGGAGGAGATGCCATCCAGAGGGACCTTGACACGCTTGTGAGGTGGGCTGATGCCAACCTAATGAAGTTTAACCATGCTAAATGCAAAGTCCTCCACCTGGGTCGGAGCAATGCCAGGCACAGCTACAGGTTGGGTGGGGAGGAGATTGAGAGCAGCCCTGTGGAGAAGGACTTGGGGGTGTTGGTCGATGAGAAAATGAACACGAGCCTGCAGTGTGCGCTTGCAGCCCAGAAAGCCAACCGTGTCCTGGGCTGCAGCCATAGGAGCGTGACCAGCAGGTCGAAGGAGGTGATCCTGCCCCTCTACTCTGCTCTCGTGAGATCTCATTTGGAGTACTGTGTGCAGTTCTGGTGTCCTCAACATCAAAAGGATATGGAAGTGTTAGAACAAGTGCAGAGGAAGGCCACGAGGACAATCGGAGGACTGGAACACCTCCCATATGAAGATAGGCTAAGAAAATTGGGGCTCTTCAGCCTGGAGAAAAGAAGGCTGCGTGGAGACCTCATAGCAGCCTTCCAATACCTGAAGGGGGCCTATAGGGATGCTGGGGAGGGACTCTTCATAAGGGGTTGTAGTGAGAGGACAAGGGGTAACGGGTTCAAACTTAAACAGGGGAAGTTTAGATTGGATATGAGGAAGAAATTCTTTACTGTGAGAGTGGTGAGGCCCTGGAATGAGTTGCCCAGGGAAGTTGTGAATGCTTCATCCCTGGTGACGTTCAAGGTGGGGTTGGACATAGCCTTGGATGGCATGGTTTAGTGGAAGATGTCCCTGCCCATGGCAGGGGGGTTGGAACTCGATGATCTTGAGGTCCTTTCCAACCCTAACTATTCTATGATTCTATTCTATGATTCTAAAATAGTAAGAAAGCAGGAGGGCAACATTCTGTTAAGCAATAGAGAAGTACTGAGAAGTCAGGTGTGTCTTAAATTCATTTCTCTGTGGGTTTAGATGATGTGCTCATGGCTGAAGGGAAATATTTTTGTGCTCTAATCCCACATATGATATCCTCAATGAAGGTGTCCACCGAATGAGCTCGAAGTGGTTACAGAACAGTGTAGCTAACAGAGTCACTGCCCACGAAAATATTCCTGATCTAGCAATCCTACCTCTACTGGTTGTGTAAATTTCCTCAGTTCCCCCCAACTTCATCCAACTTCCATCACACCACAGCTTAAAAAATATGTATAAATTCATTAACATTCTGCTGCTGATGCAATGCTGCTAAGGAATGAGTCTAAAATAAGTTGCAATCCTTGGGGTGGCACAATTGTTTTGCTTACTTTCCTAAGCAGCTTTCTCTGACTGACTGTTGGTGCAATTTATTTCCCTTTCTTCTTGATGGACTAAAACTAAACTCTGTTGTGTCCTTGAATGTATTGCCTTACTCACATGTATAAGTAAATGTGAATGCAAAATACTTTCACACTGGAGCTCTCCCATTCTGATAAATTTAGATAAATTCATTGCATCAGAAACAACATGAGAACCAGCAGGACTCCTTGCAGGTAACCTAGTAGATAGAGAAACACCCTGGAACTGAGTGAAATATATACTTGGTCCTTCAGTAAAATTCCTTACATCCATAAGGGCTATATACTCTAAGCTGAAGGCTACACGAAAGGGTATTCTCATCCTTTTGTCTCAACCCACAAGTTTTGAATTCCTTTTTGCACTGAACCCAAACTTAAAAAAAAAGCAAACCAAACCAAAACAAAACCCCACACATGAGAACTGCATGCTTAGGATCGATAATTGATGAGTACTGTTTTCCTCAGGGAAACATAGAACGTGTTTAATTCTTTAAGACAACAAAAGGTAACATGACCTGGAACTTCCACATCTATAGAAATGCTGAATCTAACAGCATGTGAAAGCTGTAGGCTCAGAATTAAACCAGAAAACAGTAGTTTAAACAGCTCACCTGCTGCAATGAAACTTTCAAACGAAGCAGCTGGATGAGAGATCAGGAGCAGAACCAAGTACAAGATAAGCACCGAGCTGCTTTCCTCCGAAAAGAGAGGGTGTTTGGAAACTTTAAATCAATAAAAAGAAAGGCGTGTAAAGCTACAATTTTCAGATGACACTTCTTGACTAAGAACTGAACTTCAGTGCAAGCATCAGTTTAGGCGCCTGCCTTCTTTTTAGACCTTTAAAAGTTCTAGATCTCATCAGAAAATCTTCCTTGCGTGGTAATGTACTTTGGTTATTATATGCTCCTCAGAAACAAAGCATTTATGTTAATAGAAAGGAAATTGTTCATTTCAATACACTTTCTTTGCAGCTATCCGTTGATATGTCACAACAAGCCAAGGACCCATTTCATTACTAAATAGGAAACCCCCACAGATAATAATCTCACTCACTTTTGTGAACTCTCTACAGGAAGAGGCAGTTTTCTGCAGAGCACAGCACAGTCTTAGCAACAGCTACTGCTGACTGAGTCTGTAGCTTTGGATGAATTATCAGCTATGTGTTGTGTTTGTTTTGTGTCAAAGTGCTTGCAAATGGGAAGCAGGTTACTTTCGCATCACTTTCACAAACAGCAGTTTCATATAAAGTGAATTAGTATTTTGCTTCTCTGTAGGTTCTGTTCTAAGAAATGCAATAGCTTGCAGAGGAGGAAACTAAAAACCAAGTGCAAGGAGGATCCATTACTACCATGTAAAATGAATGATTTTAATTGCAACATGGAAAGGATTTCTTTTTTTCTGTGTAAGTAAAAGGAAAATACAGATGGTGATTGCTTCTAGTGTTCACTTTCAGGTTGTGCTTCCAAAATAATGCATTTAGCAACTAACTCGAAGAATATGTTTTATGGTATGCTCCAGCTATACAGGTAAACACCTCCACAGTTCAAAACCACCAAGAATATTCAGAAACCAGCACATTTTGTGACTGAGCAGCTGCTCAGTACTTTAACTCTGCTGAAATTTAAAAAGGCAATGTCTCTCCTTAAAATGTCATGCAGCATTTAAGAATGATAACTGTCCTGCTTGGGTTTTCTTTACTTATGTTTGACATTTTGGAACAATTATAATTGATATTATACCTGGCTACCTGTCAAAGTCAAATTGCATTTAGCTGCTAAACAAAGTTATCTCTATTGATAGTATTGTCCATCACTGACTAGCATCATAGAATAGAATCATAGAATAGTTAGGGTTGGAAAGGACCATAAGATCATCGAGTTCCAACCCCCCTGCCATGGGCAGGGACATCTCCCACTAAACCATGCCACCCAAGGCTATGTCCAACCCCACCTTGAACGTCGCCAGGGATGAAGCATCCACAACCTCCCTAGGCAACCCATTCCAGGGCATCACCACCCTCACAGTAAAGAATTTCTTCCTCATATCCAATCTAAACTTCCCCTGTTTAAGTTTAAACCCATTACCCCTTGTCCTCTCACCACAATCCCTAATGAAGAGTCCCTCCCCAGCATTCCTATAGGCCCCCTTCAGGTACTGGAAGGCAGATATAAGGTCTCCACGCAGCCTTCTCTTCTCCAGGCTCAACAGCCCCAATTTTCTCAGCCTATCTTCATACGAGAGGTGCTCCAGTCCCCTGATCATCCTCGTGGCCCTCCTCTGCACTTGTTCTAACACTTCCATGTCCTTTTGATGTTGAGGACACCAGAACTGCACACAATACTCCAAGTGAGGTCTCACGAGAGCAGAGTAGAGGGGCAGGAGCACCTCCCTCGACCTGCTGGTCACACTCCTATGGCTGCAGCCCAGGACACGGTTGGCTTTCTGGGCTGCGAGCACACACTGCAGGCTCGTGTTCATTTTTTCATCAACCCACACCCCCAAGTCCTTCTCCACAGGGCTGCTCTCAATCTCCTCCCCGCCCAACCTGTAGCTGTGCCTGGCATTGCTCCGACCCAGCTGTAGGACTTTGCACTTGTCATGGTTAAACTTCATTAGGTTGGCATCAGCCCACCTCACAAGCGTGTCAAGGTCCCTCTGGATGGCATTCCTTCCCTCCAATGTATCAACCGAACAGCACAGCTTGGTGTCATTGGCAAACTTGCTGAGGGTGCACTCAATCCCACTGTCCATGTCACCAACAAAGATGTTGAACAAGACCGGTCCCAACACCGATCCCTGCGGACACCACTCGTTACTGCTCTCCAGCTAAACATTGAGCCACTGAGCACTACTCTTTGCGTGCGGCCATCCAGCCAGTTCTTTATCCACCGAGTGGTCCACCTATCAAGTTGATGTCTCTCCAACTTAGAGAGAAGGATGTCATGTGAGACAGTGACAAAAGCTTTACACAAGTCAAGGTAGATTACATCAACTGCTTTACCCCTGTCCATCAGTTCCGTAGCCCCTTCATAGAAGGCCACCAGATTGGTCTGTCAGGATTTCCCCTTAGTGAAGCCATGCTGGCTGTCCCCAACCAACTTGTTGGTTTTCATGTGCCTTAGCATGCCTTCCAGGAGAATCCGCGCCAAGATTTTGCGAGACACAGAGGTGAGACTGACTGGTCTGTAATTCCCTGGCTCATCCATTTTCCCTTCTTAAAAATGGGGGTTATATTTCCCTTTTTCCAGTCATCGGGAACTTCACCTGACTGCCATGACTTTTGAACTATGATGGACAGTGGCTTAGCAACTTCATTTGCCAGCTCCTTCAGGACCCGCAAATGGATTTCATCCGGTCCCATGGACTTGTATACATTCAGGTTCCTAAGATGGTCCCGAACAAGATCCTCCCCCACAGTGGGCCCAGGGTCCCCACCCTCACCGTCCCCGCGTCTACCTTCCAAGACTTGGGTGGTGTGGTCAGAGCATTTGCCGGTAAAGACTGAGGCAAAGAAGTCATTAAGAGCCTCAGCCTTCTCCAAGTCCAGGGTAGCCAGTTCTCCCGATAGCTTCTGGAGAGAGCCCACGGTGTCCCTAACTTGTCTTTTATTTCAATGTACCTACAAAATCCCTTCCTGTTATCTTTCACAGCCCTAGCCAAGTTTAATTCTAAGTGGGCCTTAGCTTTCCTAACCTGGTCCCTGGCTTCCCAGACAACATCCCTGTATTCTTCCCAGGCCGCCTGACCTTGCTTCCACCTTTTATAAGCCTCTTTTTTCCTTCCAGTTTTGCTCAGCAGCTCCTTATCCATCCAAGGAGGTCTCCTGGCCCTCCTGCTAAACTTCCTTCTAGTTGGGATGCATCGCTCCTGAGCTTGCAGCAGGTGATCCTTGAATATCAACCAACAGTCTTGGGCCCCCCTGCCCTCCAGGGCTGTATCCCATGGAACCTAACTGAGCAGGTTCCTGAAGAGGCCAAAATCTGCTCTCTTGAAGTCCAGGGCAGTGAGCTTGCTGCACGCTCTTCTCACTGTCCTGAGGATCTCAAACTCAACCATCTCATGATCGCTACAATCAAAGCTGCCCTGGAGCGTCACATTCCCAACCAGCCCTTCCCTGTTGGTGAGGACGAGGTCAAGCATGGCACCTCTCCTTGTCAGCTCCTCTATTACTTGCAGAAGGAAATTGTCTTCCACGCAATCGAGGAACCTTCTGGATTGCTTGTGCCGGGCCGTACCATCCCTCCAACAGATATCAGGGTGGTTGAAGTCCCCCATGAGAACAAGGGCCTGCAAGCGTGAGGCTGTTCCTGTCTGTCTTTAGAGCGCTTCATCCACCGTGTCCCCTTGGTCAGGTGGTCTGTAACAGATCCCCACAATAATGTCACCCATCGCTGTTCTCCCTTTAACCCTGACCCACAAACTCTCTGTCGACTGCTCACCTGTCCCCAGACAGAGTTCCATACTCTCCAGCCTATCCCTGACATAAATAGCAACTCCCCCTCCCCGTCTGCCGGGCCTCTCTTTCCTAAAGAGCCTGTAACCTTCCATTCCAACACACCAGTCATAGGTGCCATCCCACCATGTTTCTGTGATGCCTATGATATCATACCCCCGTAGATGTGCACACATCTCTAATTCCTCTTGTTTGTTCCCCATACTACGGGCATTTGTGTAGAGGCATTTGAGCCAAGATCCCATTGAAGCCGGCTCATTGGCTGGAGCAGCTGGAATATCTCTACATTGCCCCGAATGTTTACTGTAGGTGCTGCCAACCGACTGGGTGTGTTGGGATCACCTTAAGTGTTTGTGCTGCCTGACAAACTCTTGTAATTAATAATGGCCAAATTGCTAGATTTGAGATTTTTTCATATTTGGAAAAGGAATAAGATCCTCATCACTTGAGAAACTTTCCTAAGATGGATACACTTTTCAGTTGCTCAAAAAAGGTCAGTTATTGCACATAATACCTGGCGTGCAACCAAGGGTTGCACACCTATATCTTCAGAATATAGGAAGAAGTATGATTGCATCTATACTGCTCTGTGATTTGGTTTCTGAGACAATTTGCAGCAGACAAATCCCAGCTTGCACCTGTGTCCACAATGCAGACCATCAGCCACTTTGGCATCACACAGTGATCCCACCCTTTGGCGGATTTGTTAGGCCCTTCTGATTCAACAACATCATTACTGGTCAGACAGAGAACACAGGCTGTGACACAGAAAGGCCAGTGGACACATTCTCAATATCAACAGAATAAGTGAGACCAAACTCAGCCTTTTTGGTCATCAGCTTCTCCCACTACTCCTCAGGTGGCTCTGAAGATAGACAACATCTAGGGCACAATAGGGAAGTTCATTCTTCCAGAAAAGTCCACAGCCACAGTACACACATGTACACTGTGCTTTCTTGTTGACCTTTCCTTGCCATTCAACCCAGGTCTCAGATGCCTTTTCCATGTCCCAAAATCACTCATCAAGGATGGCGGAGAATTATCTTTCTTGCATCTTGAGTATGATGGATAAAATATGTTCCTTCCTCAGAGGATCAAATCAGGAGGCACGCATCAGCTACCTACTACTTTATTTCTGGCGAAAGCATTCAGAGTCATCAAGAAAGGGTGCTCCAGTAGGATCTATGCTTGCTTTTGCTGTAGAGGTGAACCAGTATGTTTGATAGAACAGACAGCATCTCATTTATTGGTCTGGAATATTTTATCAGTGCCCTTCTGAAATGAAGTTAAGCTTCTGCCATCTTTGCCTATGGTAGATAAGCAATATCAAGAGAAATGTCTGCATCAAATTAAGTCTACTGAAGTGCCAAACGCTTCTGACCAAGAAGCCAAAAGAAATTTCGGAAAATACATGAGCTTCCTCAACTTTCCAGATTAACTTTCAAATTACTATTGAGCATGTATATGCAGCAGTCCAGCAAACACTCCTCAAGGAATACTGGCCTTGGCTTTTGCCCCCTTTCTATATTCTTTTCCAGTACCACGCTCCTGAGTCACCTCAACCCTCTTCCTATACTTGCTGACAAAGCAGCTTTGAAAATTTTTTTTGTGATCATCTGATCATGGATAAATGTTTCAAGGAATTTCTTTGAGGTTCTTTTTCAGTGGCAAAGGAATCTTCTTTCTGAAAGAGCAATCCTGTAAAGTGTAACTGAATACCCGTACCTCCTTTCCACTCTTCTTTTTTCCCAACATGGCAGGTTGATAATAAGGTCCTGGGACAGAAAAACTGGGAAGGGGACAGGGGAGAGATCACTTGCTTGAAAGTGGTCTGATCATGTACATAAAAAGAACAGGAGAATTGACAAAGAGAACAGGTTCTTTGGACAGAGAGATTGCAATGCCAGAATCGCTGCCAGCAGAGTAATTGTCACTGTCCTCTGTGTGTCCAGCCCCTGAGGTTGTCAGACTGAAAAACATTAAATTTGAGAATTCTGAGAAAATAAGAAGTATGCAGCTGTGATAACCTTTGAGTGAAATATTTGTGTGTGCCCACCCTTCCTTTGGAAGAAATAGATTCTTCTCACACTCTGCTCTCTTCCAGAACTCACTCATTTTGCTAGTTTGCTATTGCTGCTTTCTTTGCAGGTGTCTATTCACAGGGAGAGACACTGGGTCTCTCTGACATAGTAGGTGTGGTGCCCCTGTCAAGCTTTTAGCTGCATTTCTGAAAGAGCTGGAAGCAAGGTTCAGTTGCTCCTCCTATTGCAAGCACAGCTACACTGAGTGATTTTCTAAGCATCCTGATAATGACAGTAGCATTCACGTGTACAGAGCACCTAGCTGGAGCACTATGCCTGGCAGGGCCATTCTAGGCTCTGCCTGTAGCTAATAGGAGATTTGGATCTGATCTCATCAGCAGGCTTTGAAAATAGCATCAGAGGAAAGACTCCAAGTGAAAGTAAGGAGCTATGATTGAAAAACCAAAAGGCTAGCATGTTGTGAGAACCATAGCTGTGCTCTTCACCATTTGGGCAGTTCTCTAGCAATCTATCAATCCTTGTGAAGATGAGGCATCTGAGATTTGTTTATAGCTCCTCTGTGGTGGATGGACAAACATCCTATTGCTGTGAGCCAGTGTACTTAGCTCTGCTGAGCCTGGTGCTCTGTAGAGACACCACGATTTCATAGGTGGCTTCACTCAAGGTTTTGGAGCCACGCACTGTAATCCAGTTTATCAAGTGATAAAAGTATGGATGACAACAGTGTCTACATGAGAACAAGATACAGTAAAATGTAAAATACAATATCTTGATACATTAAAACCTTTCCTATGAACAATCTCTAGGCTGGTATTTTTTTCCCCTCTGTTGCATAGAAAAAACAGCCAGGTCATTAACCAGCCAAGTTCAGCTTGACTGAAGGTTATAAAATAACAGCAGAGGTGTATTTATTTCCTGAAGATGT
Organism: Amazona ochrocephala; assembly: GCA_039720435.1. Classification (NCBI taxonomy): domain Eukaryota; kingdom Metazoa; phylum Chordata; class Aves; order Psittaciformes; family Psittacidae; genus Amazona; species Amazona ochrocephala. The sequence goes on from CM077879.1 coordinate 18,112,684, forward strand.
AACATTTAGGGATTGTTAGACCATAGCAAAATTCATCCATTCATAAAAAAACCCATTTGCTAACAGTCCCAGCATGTTTCCAGTGTTTTAGAGAACATGTTGAGGGAAGCAAAGACAAATGAGAGAAATGCTCAAATTGCCACTTCAGCCATATTCTAGACAGAATCTACCTACACAAGGTGTAAAAATGGCCACAAAATCAAATCTAGCTCAGTTTTCAGAAAAATATTTTCTTTGGATATTTTCCTTAGCCGAGTTAAAGAATGTCATTCAACAGAAGCTGTCAAAAGTTGCCAATGTAGTAAAACAATTGATAATTCTTTTACATCTTTAGCAGAAGGAATGGCAATCAGAAAGTTTTTAACTGGAAGTTGTGGGCTGCAAAAAATTCAGAAAGAGAGCAAAATCTTACAGTCAAGAAAAAACAACCAACTAATGATGCAGAAAGACTTAGTTGGAGGAACCTAAGAATTGGTCTAAGATAGAAGAAACTGAAGTCTAAATCATCACTTGCAATTCCTTTTTAGTGTGCTCCTTCTTCGAAAAGTTTACCTCAAGATGACTTCAGTGACATCCCTGAAGTATAATTTCTCCTTCTGGATTCACAGTTTCAAGCACTTAAATCCCTGAGCAGTGCAAATTGTTTGCCCATCTGTAAAGTCACTTAGAAACATAAATAAAGTGGTACATCTAGAGAAGAGTATGTTAAACAAAGATTAAACTTTAAGCTTTTTAGGTCCTAACATAATTTTCATGACACTTTTGTGGCAGCTCATCCAGAAGAAACACATTGCCCAAAGAAGTGGTAAATGCTCCATCCCTGGCAGTGCTTAAGGCCAGGTTGAACAGAGCCTTGGGTGACATGGCCTAGTGTGAGACACCCTGTCCATGCAGCGGGGTTGGAAGTAGATGATCTTAAGGTCCTTTCCAATCCTAACCATTCTATGATTCTATGATTCGTGTGGGTAAGGCTAAACTATGTCCCTAGAACTCTACAGTTGGTGTTTTTAAGCTATTTAGTATACACGAATAGTCTCACACATATGTGTACCATCCCATAGCACTGGTTTGGACTTTGTTTGGACTGAGTTGGACTTTGTGGCTTAAAGGACAGAATTTTCTCTTCTCCAATTGATCTTGGCAAGTATGTTTAGACAGGAAGCACGAAAGTCTTTTTAGATAATGATCTGACTTGTGACTGTTTAGAATCTTCTCCTGACACTTTTAGGCCACCTCACATCTCATAGGACTATCTGACCAGAGAAATTTTATACTATTTTCTCATAAAGATGATCAACAAGAAGTTAGTCATTTCATTGGAAGTTAATGAAGACTTGAAGGACAAAATAGATGAGTTGTTATATTTTTTATAAAATTAATGTATTTAGTTATTTACTCATTCAAAGTTAAAAAAAAATAAATCCTCAATATGTTAGCCTTCTAGCTGTTTTCTTGATTATTCAAAACGAAATTATTTGCTCCATGTATGATGGAAATTCTTTGCAAATTTCCTATTTTAATCTCTGCCCAGAATATGCGCTGATCCAGGAAGACATATCAACAGTTCAGAAACATTGATAAAGTTCGCAGTGGCCCACACCGACTATCAGGACTTCACAAAACACCCAATTTTTACTAGTAATATCATTAAACTTCCAGAGCTTGAGAGGAATAATACTTCAGAAACAATACCCTCTCAGCCTACAGGATGCAACTAAATCATTCAAATTCATGAACTGCTTTTGAGACATTTAAGTCGCTTTAAACTATAAAACCAAAAGTAATAAAAAGCATTCAAAATGCCAAAAAGGCAGCCCTCCAATGAAAAGTTTTGCTGGAGGGAGCCAGATAAATACTCCAGAAGAAGCTGTCACTACATTATTGGTGTCATCAAGTTACTGCTCTGTGGACCAGAGTGACCAAAAGAGCACAAAAACTATGAGGGCGAGGAGGAAACTGTTGTCATTGGTGAAAAGATGTATGGTACTTCTCTTTCTCCTTCCTACCCATTTATTTTTCATCCCACTTCCCTATAAAGCCTGTTTTGCAAAACACTGTTAGTCTTCTTCCACTGTAGAGAGCTCCGTGTGTTTTTATGGCATCGCAGCCCAGCTCTATTTGGCCCAAATTCTCCTACATTCAGATTCTTCTTTTCCCAGGAGTTTTTTTTCACCTCAGATATTGGCTTGTTGTAGCTATTAAAACTCTCCTCACCAGAGTATTTCTTCCTGATTTATCATCCACAGAAAATACAGTTATAATTATATTAAAAGCATGAATTGAATGTTACATTACTCACTGCATCAATGTAGATATTCTCACATGCTATTACTATTCTCATTCCGGCACCTTTGTTATTTTCAGTATCTCTCCTCCATGCCACAGTTTGCCAGTGTAGACATGCCCTAAGATTGATTAGAAACAGCTGCCTCTGCACTTAGTTTTCACAGATGTTCCATTCTTCAACTGCCTCTCTGCTTCTGTTGCAGCTGAGATATACGGTTGTAGCTTGAAGAGAAACATAAGTTAGTTTTAAAAATGCTTGAGTATCAATAGCAGTATAGACAACAACATCAAATGAATGTCTCATAATGTGTGAGCATTTGATACAAGAAGTCAACAGTTCAGGCATGTCTTTATGGGCCACAAAACCTACCCTGACTTGGGTGATCATCAGGATAGACATGTTCTTGGAGCAAGTGACATTCATTTGATCTGGTTTGGGTTTTAATTCAGGTGGTAACATACTCTCACAGAAACTGGCAGACTTTCAATATCTTCCCATTTCTCATTGCAATGTCTGTGAAAGAATAAGTGTCAGATCATTATTCTCCTGCTTTTTTGGATTGTCTCCTTTTAGCAAGCGAAGATTGTCCAGTTAAAGATTGAAGAAAATACTAGGGCCTGTTGGCTTTTAATTTGTTGTTTCCTGAGCTCTTGCAGTGATGTAAGAGTGCCAGGAGATATGTCTTATTGGTACTCAGTAAATCTGGCTGAGTGACTGAGAGGTTTGCGTTAGAGTGGCAGCATATATTTTATTTCTTTTTTCTTAAGATTCTGTAGCTGTTACAATTAAAATCCAATTTATTTGAACTGTCAGTTTGCAGCAAAATCCATTACAGTAAAAATCAAGGCAATCAGCTGCTGAATAGGTCTTTAAAAGGGAGATATTTATTTACAAAAGTATTCTCTGTGATGACATTGCACTAGATAGCAAATAAAAAACTATGTGATGGATAAACTTGTTCAAAATGTATTGCAAATTATTAATATCTTTCAAGTAACAGCAAAGCAAATATGAAGATAAAGACACTAATCATATAAACCACAACAAGTATGTACTTTCACTGACAGTAAAGATTTTAACATTTTCTATTAAAGGTGCCCATTGTAGTGGTGCAGGGAGAGATCCATACTAATTTATGTCCTTATGAGCTACTGGCTTTTCCTGACAAAGAAAGGAGTAGTTGAAAATATTATGTGTTTTATTGATCAGTGTTGATTAACAGATTTAGAGCACTTTACTTGGTGAAGGTTTTATGTTTGTTTTTTTTTTTTGCATAGTGATTTTCATATGTGTTAATTAAAACTATTTAGCAAATCAATTCTGTAAACATATTGGAGCTACATTGTTGGCATCAGCTAGTTAAGTCACACAGAAAATAATTTAAATTAGATGGTTGAATTATAGAATCATAAATTCATCTAGGCGAGAAAAGTCCTTTAAGATTGTCAAGTCTAACCATTACCCCAGGACTGCCAAGACCACCACTAAACCATGTCATTAAGGGCCTCATCTACATGGTTTTTGAACAATTCCAGGGATGGTGATTCTAACACTTCCCTGGGAAGCCTGTTCCAATGCCTGACCACCCTCTCTGTGAATAAATTTTTCCTAATATCCAATCTAAATTTCTCCTATCACAACTTGAGGCCGTTACCTCTTCTCTTATTGCTTGCTACCTGGGAGAAGAGACCAACCCCTAACTCACTACAACCTCCTTTCAGGTAGTTGTAGAGAGTGATAAGGTCCCCCTGAATTCTCTTTACCAGACTAAACAACTGCAGTTCCCTCAGCCATTCCTCTTTAGACTTGTGCTCCAGACCCTTCACCAGCCTTGTTGCCTTTCTCTGGACCTGGTCCAGAACCTGGATGTCTCTCTTGTAGTGAGAGGACCAGAACTGAACACAGTATTTGAGGTGCAGCATCACCAGTGCTGGGACTTCCCTGGTCCTGCTGGCTACACTATTGCTGATACAGGCCAGGATGTCGTTGGCCTTCTTGACCACTGGGCACAAGCTGGTTCATGTTCAGCTCCATCAATCAGCACCCCCAAGTCCTTTTCCTCCGAGCAGCTTTCCAGCCACTCTTCCCCAAGCCTGTAGCATTGCACGGGATTGTTGTGTCTCATGTGCAGGAGACAGCACTTTGCATTGTGGAACCTCATACCATTGGTCACAGCCAATTGATTCAGTCTGTCCAGATCACTCTGATGCACAATAATTATCTTTCCAATGTTGTTCTTTAACTGAGAAAACGCTGAAACATGTTCTTAAATGTATGCATGTACTTAAATCTCTCCATCATTCTCTATTATAGCAGATTTGACACATTTGTCCAAACTAAGATGTAAATATATCATGTGGGACCTTTAACTTTACAAACAGCTTCTGGTTTTAACTGAAAGCAGCAACAACAAAAAAAAGTGGGTGCATTTTGGTTTGGCGTTTTTATCTGAAAGTAGCAAAAGAATGTTCTTTATTAAATAACTCTTAACAGCAAGCCTAAAAATATCATGCTATAACTACTTACCTTATGCCAAACTTCAATTATGTGGGTTGTGAACACTGGCTAGGAACTGAGTGTAAGCAAACAGATCTAAAGCTCATTTATCATTACAGCACCTTGGCTGCTGTGTCTAACTATTATCACCAAGTATCCTATGGAAGACCGTCAGAAGAACCAGATTCCTCATCCCATTAGGCAGTCTTAATATGTTTGTTCTGCAAGTGGAGGAAGAACAGACATTTAGGCTTTGAGTTCAAAGGAAAACATCATTATCCCAAGCTTAAAAATTCCTCCTTATTCGTTGATTATATTACCGTAAGAGAAACAGAACACTTTTTTTTTTATTACGTTAACACTTAGATCAGTAACAATATGAATCTGTTCTTTGTCCCAAAGATGTGAGGTAACCCTTAAAACCACTTAGATAAAACCTCAGGCCAAACATTTGGATACCTTATTTTCTAATCACTTGGTTATGAATTGTAATCATACTGCCCAAGACAAATACTATTCTTATTTAGCTAGTATCTGATTGGTTTTTAGTCAAACTTGCTCAGTGCTCAAATTATCATTTGAGACAAAATAAGCCTTACCACTTCAGAGAAATTAAACCCAAACCAATATTCTGTATATAATAGATCAATCAGTTTATTTTTGCGTTTTCTTTCCTATTGTGTGTGTGTGTGTTTGTTTGTGTGTTTGCATTTTTTGTTTGCCACATATAAGTCATCACTTGGTTAGAAGAGCCATCATTCTACATAAAATGTTGCTAAGGTTATTCTGATAATATTAAAGAAAGTTTCAGGTGACCAGGAAAAGTCATTAAAATATATTGCAACTTCCTACTAATTCATGACTTGTTTCTGTGCTTTGGATAGAAAATAACGCAGAAGTTACTTTACAAATTTTAGCAAAAATACAGTTTTGATTAATTAGCCTGAGGCCTTTCACACTGCTAAACAGCTATAATTCCATGCTAACGTAATAGAAGTATTAAGAATAATCATATAAACAAAAACAGGAGAGAAAGAGAATGCAACAAAAAAAAAAATAACAGGGTTTTTAGCTCATCTATATACTCTCTCTCCTACAGCAGCAACCAGAATTTGTGAATAGGTTTCATGTATATCTTCCTGTCAGATTACTTGTTAACAGAAACATCTAAGCCTTGCAGTTTTGATCCAAGATCCTTATGACAGCCTTGAGGCCAGGAAATCACATAAAATTAATTCTAATCATGTAAAAAGAACTGAAAAAAAGAAGAAGAAAAGGTAAACATCAAATACACTTTCATGGTAATTCTAGTGCTATTCTGATTACTGCCATAATGTCTTTCTCAGGTGTCATACATTTACAGAAAAAGAAGATTAATTGTTGATGGGATCTATGATAAAATTCTTTTCACATCAACATTAGCCAACAATTTAAATGCATTACATCAAGAAAAAGTTAAAAGGTATTGATCAGATTATGTGTTAACTGGGATACAATAGTGTCGTGGTATAACTCCAGCTGGCAACTAAGCACCACACAGCCGCTTGCATATCCCCCTGCCCCCAGTGAGATGAGGGAGAGAATCAGAAGGGTAAAAGTGAGAAAACTTGCGTGCTAACATAAAGAGAGTTTAACAGGTAAAACAAAAGCCACACACCAAAGCAAACCAAGCATATTTACCATTTCCCATCAGCAGGTAGGTGCTCATCCATCAGGGTTCCATCACGCATAACAATTACTATGAAGATGAACTCCATCACGCTAAACATCCCACCTTTCCTTCTTCTCCCCCCAGCTGTATAAGGTGTGCACGACACCATACGGTCTGGTTGGTCAGTTGGGGTCAGCTCTCCCAGCTGTGTCTCCTCTCAGCTTCTTGTGCACCTCCAGCCTACTAGCTGGTGGGGTGGGGTGAGGAGCAGAAAAGGCTTTGCATGTTTTATATAATAAAAAGGCAGTTGTATACAGTGAAATACCGTAACAGATTTATATTCATGAACTTGTGAAGGTCTTTTATAATTGGACCATGATCGTGGATCAGGCACTTGAGTGTAAATGAAAAAGTGCTAGTAAGGGAGAATCATACTGAAGTTCTGTTTCATACTTCTAGCTGTCATTCTTCCTTACACTCATTTAATTGGTGCTAAATAAGATTTTATTTTATTTCATACCTTTAAAATCACCTATATATCCTTATAGCTGATTTTTTAATCACCTAAAAACCTACTAGTTAATATACATGATTGAGACACATGCAAATACAAAAGAGTTTTGTTAAGTAAATAGATGCAGGTAGTGGAATGATCATAACCTACAATGTAACACTATGCTACGAATGTTGAGGCAGAAAACCAGGGCAGAAAGAGAGACCTAAAGAGCTGTAATTCATAAGATCTTATCAGCAGACACACAATACGTGCTAGGTGGCAATGCACCTGATTACTGGATGAAAATAATGGGCCTCAACCGAAACGTAAAGTTCTTAGTGTTATAAGAAAGCTGTAGCATTCAAAGGATCTCATGCAAGAAATGAATGTGTGGCAGGAGAAAATTATAGCTATCTCAGATCCTATTTCACAGTAGAGAAATGTGTGAAAATTTATGGCATTTAGCACTGAAGTATGAGTTCTGAAAACAGTTTTACTGGAAAATGGGTATGCATAAAGTTCCTCAGTATTTTTGTAAAATCTTAACATTGACTGATAATTCCAAGTTAACTTCTTTCAAAATAGAATGAATAAAAAATTGGACACTCAGGCTAGCAATAAATTAAACTTAAAAAGAGCATATCTGGATCTCCTGAAAAGAAAGGGCTTTTTCAGTCCACTCTCCTACTTACACAAAACCTGGCCTCCGAGTTTTCTGAGTTCAGTACCTATTTATTTCATGTACTATCATAGCACCGAAATGTACTCAGATGTACATTCTGTTAAAACATTTGTACTTGCAAACCACACACACACTTCTTCTTGTTAGGAAACCAAGAGTGTAACGCCATCACTGTACATACTACAGTCCAAATCTGGCTATGCAAATATGTAGTCTTTTTCGCCCCTCTACTCTGCTCTCGTGAGACCTCACTTGGAGTATTGTGTACAGTTCTGGTGTCCTCAACACCAAAAGGACATGGAACTGTTGGAACAAGTCCAGAGGGGGGCCACGAGGATGATCAGGGGACTGGAGTACCTCCCATATGAAGATAGGATGAGAAAGTTGGGGCTGTTGAGCCTGGAGAAGAGAAGGCTGCGTGGAGACCTCATGGCAGCCTTCCAATATCTAAAGGGGGGCTATAAGAATGCTGGGGAGGGACTCTTCGTTAGGGACTGTAGTGATAGGACAAGGGGTAACAGGTTCAAACTTAAACAGGGGAAGTTTAGATTGGATGTAAGAGGAAGCCCTTTACTGTAAAGGTGGTGAGGCACTGGAATTGGGTTGCCCAGGCAAGTTGTGAATGCTCCGTTGCTGGTGATGTTCAGGGCCAGGTTGGACAGGGGTTTGGATGGCAGGGTTTAGTGTAAGATGTCCCTGCCCACAGCAGGGGTGTTGGAACTTGATGATCTTAAGGTCTTTTCCAACCTTAACTATTCTATGATTCTATGATATGCACAAAGAACTCCATGGCAATGAGTGGCCAAATGTCAATAACTGCAGTGGATACTACAAAGGGCAGACATCATCCTTTGTTGTAACTTCACAGCATGCTCAGCAATACTAAAGGCAGAAACTCCTAAGAACTACTCTGGCCCATCTAAGGCTGTCTCACACAGAGCTGTGATAGGAAAAATTTTTTTATTAAGCTGTGTTGGTTAAGCTACATGTGCTTGCCTTCGCTTCACTTCAGGTTTTTGCACTGTAGATAAATGGGCTACAAGTAGAAAATAATCAAAAACAACTGACTGTAGACATTTACCAATCAATCACAAGTTATTGGTGGCAGGATGTATAGTGTATGGAATCCTACGATGACTTAGAATAGATTTGTATTACCACGTGGACTGAGCAGTACTTGAGAAAATGAGACCCTTCCACTGAGTCTGCATGTATGTATGTAATAATGGATTTTAAATTTAAAAGGTTATTCTTTAGAAGCAGGATTATTCATAATGTAATAATAGATATCTCATGCAGTTTTAACCTCTTCTTTGTGCTTTGTCTTTTTACTGTCTCGAGTTGCAAATAATCTCCTTGGTAATGCCAATGGTGCTGTTTGCACAGACATCAGTGAAGTTATGCTTCTGTAAATGAGACCAGAATAAGGTGTGTGACAGACGAACAGTTCTGCAGAGCTGTCCAGATGAACAATGGTATTGTTTGCACTACATATGCTTTTTCTACAATCATTTAATGTGGAAGACAGTTTCAGACTGAGGCTTTTGCTGGCAAAGTTATCAATCACCATTCTTTACTAATGCTGAATAGGATTATATATAATACTACATTAAGAATAATAATACTGAATAGGGTTTTGCAAAAGGCTACTGAAAAATCAAAATAAATTACTCTGACCTAAGCTTATCGCTTCTGACTGCTACTTTTAAATATGGTTTTACTCCCTATAGCCAGTATGTTTCCAACCATTTACATAGTTGGTAAACATTCTTGATGTAATCTCTGTAATGCTGACATGTTCTATGTGCCATGAAAAGTATCTAAATTCAAGAATTAAAGCTAGAAAAAATCTCACACCAAAACCCCAACTCTCTCCTCCCCCAAAGTCTGTAGTTACAGTGGTAGCAGAGTAGGAACAGGATAAAGCAAAATCAACAAGTTTGTCCATTAAAATAATCAGAATAAGTAGAAGTAACCATGGCATCAAATTAGTAATTTAATGCCAATTCGTCTTATCTTCAGCAGATAGTTAGCTAGCACTAAAGCAATTATCCAGGCACTGCCAAAAATAAAAAAAAAAAAATCTTTTTCTTCATTAGTAACCTTTAGCTTAGAATTTCAGAAAAATACGCTCACTCAAACACAATTAGACATAATAAAAAAGAGATTGACTATGCTGGTACTTTTTGCAGAAAGAAAGGATATTTTTCAGAAAGAAATGCAATATGATATGTAATTGTCATTTCTACCTTGCACCTGAAAAGAATTTAGAAAGCTTAGAGATGTAAACTATGATAGGAATATCACTCAGAATGAAGCCATCCTTAATGGATCTTCATACTTGAACAAGAAATATAATGAGAACGGTCTACCTTGCATAGTACTTGTCATACAAAATTTGAGTTGCCTGCAGTTACTGCTCAGTTACAAAATTCTACATTTTATTCCTGTGTTTGGAAGCAGAAGATCATCACTGAAAAAAATTTAAAATCTATGACTGATGCTCTGGTATAACTTATTCCAGATGCAGAACAACAGCATTAATTGCTTGATGTCTTGGTTGCCTTGTGTTCAGGGAAACAATGCTAAAAGAAAATTGGAAGACTTGTGGGAATGTACATAGAAAAACTGCAGTTCTTGACAAAAAGATTGATATTGCCCGAGCTTGGCTGGGTGCAACTTCGAGATAGTTGCTGACAACTTGCCTGAAGACGTGGTGGTAATAAGGTCCAAATGCATGGTAAATTAATTTATTTTGATGCTTTAAATTAACTTAAATGTATAAAAATTTGGCCAAGCCTGTAGCCAAAGAGGAAATAATGGAAAAAAGTATGGCTAGAGAACAGAAAGATTGTTTACTGGGAATCTTCCAGCAAGAAAAAATAGCTGGGTAACAGTTCCGGTGCCTCATCTATAACCCTCTGAAGTCAGTAGGAATGCTTTAAATGGATTTAAGGTCTGGGAGAACAAATTAAAAGGACGAGCCTGGAAGAAGACACTCACTGTCAGTACGAGGCTCAAAGGGCCATGTGGCCCTTTGAGAAAGAATGGTGGACCTTCAATTGGCCCCCAAAAGGAGAGGATGTGGAATATACAGATGGATTTTCTCCAAGTTCTCCTGTGCAAGTTTATGCAGGTGGACACAGGACATCTCAGAAATCAGTGCCTCTGGTATCTCATCAGAAGTGCTAG